>OY744524.1:63683417-63698417 GCA_963556195.1 Sepiola atlantica
AGGCAATAAAAGTAGGTTAGGGTTAGGTTAGGTTAGGGTTAGTGTAAAAAAAAAAAACGGTTCAAAAGCTGAACCAGTATCGAAATAAAAATAATTTTTAATTTAATTTTCTCATGAAAACAAAAAATTATAAAAGTTGTTTCAGTATTTTTTTTTACGTCAAAAAATAAATATTTGTTCATAAAATAAACATACGGTTAATGTTTTTCTTGTTTTGAATGTTGTTTTATTATTTTTTTTCTGTTGGAACGCCGCCTCGTTTTGATTGTGATGCCTGTTCGTTTTCATTCGGCTTTTTCTGGCTGTTTACGTAATCCTGCGTCGGCAAAAGTCGGTTTTGTCTGGTTCAAAAGCTATGCCAGTATCAAAACAATAATAATAATCTATATTAGCTTGTTGACACGTTTACACCCTGGTCAGTAACAGAATCGGCAACAAACCCTGGATATGCATCAGCATCAGCAGAGGACCGCAAGCAATCAAAATATGTTAGTCTTCTCGACAGATTTGTGATCCAATCGATCATTGTCGAGACGAATGGAGCGACTTCTTCAACACCAGGTACCATCGTGAATTGACATGGCTTTACGAACGCCTCTCCATCGACACTATTTGTGGAAACGCCTTGAGCCTGCTCTCAGCCTGCCAAGCCAGCAAAACATCTGATGAAACTTCCTGATATTTGCATATTTGTTTTGAAAAAGGACATTTTATTAATTAACTATTATTTGTTGTTATTTATTGAATAAATGCTTTTGTTTTCATTAGTTAAAAAATAATCTCTATAATACTACGCTAAGACATTTTATATTCGTACGTACGTTTTCACCGTTCACCCACATTTTAAAAATGAGATCGTCCGATCAGCAAAGATGTTGATTGGTGATTAATCTGATGATTGGTGATGATTGGTGATGATTGGTGATGATGATGATGATGATGATGATGATGATGATGATGATGATGATGATGATGATGATGATGATGGTGATGATGGTGATGATGATGGTGATGATGATGATGATGATGATGATGATGATGATGATGATGATGATGATGATGATGATGATGATGATGATGATGATGATGATGATGATGATGATGATGATGATGATGATCTGTTTGCCAATAATGTGGAAAATCCTAACGGTACAACTGAGAGAACAAATCTACCACTCCCTGAACAAAAATGATGCCGGAAAGGGAAAAGAAGGACACATGATCTGCTATACATAGGTCAAAAGATCCTGAAGGAGGTAAAAAGCAGGAAAAGGAACATGTCGATGTCATAGATGTACTATAAGAAAGCATATGACAGAATCCCTCAAGCATGGATGATTGAATGCTTAAAAATGTACAAGATACCCGACAGGATTGTTAATCTCATTAAGAAAGCAATGGGGACATGGAGACTAGAACTGACAGCTGGAGGACAACACTTGACTGAAATAAAAATACAGAGAGGCATTTTCCAAGGAGACTCCCTATAACCACTACTATTTATCATACCCATGATGTCACTCAACTACCTACTTAGGAAATGTGATGCTGGATAAAAGTTTACAGACACAGAACAAAGAATAAACCACCTCATGTACATAGACGACCTGAAGCTATTTGCAAAAAGGAACTGGAACAGCTGATAAATATGACCAGAATCTTTAGCCAGGACATTCAAATGGAATTTGGAATGGAGAAGTGTACACTACTAGAGATGAAAAGGAGAAAACTGGAGACAATAGAGAGCATGGAACTGCCCAACCAAGAGAAGATGAGGGTGCTAGGCGAACAGGATAGCTATAAATATTTGGCAATTCTGGAAGTAGACACCATTAAACCTACAGAAATGAAAGAGAATATTGGAAAAGAATATCTGAGAAGAAAAAGGAAACCTTTAGAAACAAAATTATACAGCAGAGATCTAGTAAAATAAATAAACACGTGGGCAGTATCACTAATAAGATACACTGGGGCATTCATCGACTGAACTAAAGAAGAACTCAGGCACATTGACCAGAATACTAGAAAATTCATAACTATGCACAACGCACTACACCCAAAAGATGGTACAGACAGACTCTACGTGAAAAGAAATGAAGGAGGAAGAGGACTGGTAAGTATAGAAGACTGTGTTGAAGATACAAAAAAAGGTTTGGAAAAATATATAACTCAAAACACAGAAAGATGATTCATAAGAATGACAAGAGAAGAGACTTACGAAACACCTAGCCATGGCTAAGAAAAGGACATTTGAAGAGAGAAATGGAATCGCTACTGACAGCTGCACAGAACAATACGATTAGAACTAACAACATTAAAGATAAAATAGATAAAACCCAGGAAAACAGTAAATGTAGATTCTGTGGACAAAGAGACGAAATGGTAAATCACATAATAAATGGATGCAGCAAACTAGCCCCAAAAGAATACGAGAACAGACATAACTGCATGAGGAAAGCAGTACACAGCGAACTATGCAAACCACTATATTTTGAACATAGAGACAATGGTAAAAACACAAACAGGAGACAGTACTGGAAAACGAAAACCACAAAATCCTCTGGGACATGGATATACAAACAGATAAACTCATCCGTCCTAATAGTCAACAAGAAGGAAAGAAATTGCCAAATTGTTGATTTTGCTGTCCCAGCAGACCATAGGGTAAAGATCAAAGAGACAGAAAAACTAAGTAAATACACAGGACTTGCCAGAGAATTGAAAGGAATATGGAACATGAAGAAAGTCAATATAATACCAATAATCGTAGGATCAATAGAAACAGTCATGAAAAACCTGGAAAAAAGACTATGAGAAATTGGAATCAAAGTGAAGCCTGAGACTACATAACGGACAGCAATGATGAAAACAGCTGAAATTTTAAGGAAAATCCTCAAATTCGGAAACCAACCCACATAAACTACGAACACTAACCAGCCACATGGAAATTGCAACAGAAATAAAACAAAAACATGGAAGGAACACCACATGAAACCAAGGGAACTGAAACTGCTAGAAAGGTTATAACTCCCTCCCCCTTGCCCCCAAAAAACGGCATTAGTCTCGGCTGAGGCAATACAATATAATTGTGAAGGGTCAAGGAGGATGGAAAGACCAAGGAGAGAGAGCACCAACCAGACCTCCACTGAAAAAGTGCAGAGAGTACTGAAACCTTGGAAAGGCTTATTGCCACCCGAATCCCAGAGAAGCTGAATGGTCGTTGCCCATGAGAAATCAATGGAAAGCGGCTGTTGCAATAACGCAAAGTCATTTGCAATAGTTATCGAAAGAGGGGGAGAGGACTGGAAATCTGGGGAGGCTTGTTGTCACTCAGACTCTAGGAAATACCACCGGTTATCATTAGTGAGTAATCACTGATGATGACCATGACCTGTGTGAGAACTCCAAGTGAATGATGATGATGATGATGATGATGATGATGATGATGATGATGATGATGATGATGATGATGATGATGACGACGACGGCGGTGGTGGTGATGATGATGATGATGATGATGATGATGATGATGATGATGATGATGATGATGATGATGATGATGATGATGATGATGATGATGATGATGATGATGATGCAAACGACTGCATTTCGAACACGCGAACAAATAGTACAAACATAAACTAGAGACAGTACTGGAAAACGAAAAACACAAAATCCTCTTGGATATGGAGGTACAAACAGATAAACTCATACAAGCAAGGAGACCGGATGTCATAATAATCGACAAAAAGGAAAAATCCTGCCAAATCGTAGATTTTGCTGTACCAGCAGACCACAGGATGAAAATCAAGGAAACGGAAAAACAAAGCAAATACACGAAACTCGCCAGAGAATTGAAAGGGATATGGAGTATGAAGAAAGTCAATATAATACCAATAATCTTAGAAGCACTAAGAACAATCCTGAAAAACCTGGAAAAATGACTGGGAGAAGTTGGAATCCAAGGAAAGACTGATACCATACAACGGACGGAAATGATGAAAACAGCTGAAATCTTAAGAAAGATCCTTGAATGCAGAAACCAACCCACATAAGCTACGAATGCTAACCAGTCACATGGAAGTTGCAATAGGAAGAACACAAAAACACTACCACATAAAACCAAGGAACAGAAAATGCAAGAAATTTCATGAACTAACCCCCCCCCCCCACACACACACACCCAAAAAAAGTGATGGAACCAGCCTCCGCTGATACCTCATAAAATAGTCATGAAGGGTCAAGGAGGATGGAAAGACCGAGGAGGGAAAGCACTAACTAGATCTCCACTGGAAGAGTGTCGAGAGGACTGAGACTTCGGAGAAGCTCATTGTCATCCAAATCCCAGAGAAGACCAAAGGTCGTTGCCAGCAAGAAATCAATGGTAAGCGTCTGTTGTGATAGCGCAAAGTCACTTGCAATAGTTACTGAAAGAGAGAGAACTGGAAATCTGTTTTCTGGGTCTGAAACTATCCACCTAATACCTTGGCTAATTTTTAGACCTTGAAGTAGTATTTTCTTTTCTTGCTCCTTACATTAAGTGGCTTCGTGCCTGGTTTGGAGCGATTTCCATAAAACACAACAACAAAACAAAACCCCCAGACATACCAGAGTAATGACTAAAGGAAGAACCAGATTAATATAAGAAGACAGATTGATAACCTGCCTACTAACCATGTGGAAAATTTTAACTGCAAAACTGTGTGAACAAATCTACCGCTACCTAAATAATCATAGAATACTCCCCGGGGAACAGAAAAGATGTCAGAAAGTGACAAGAGGAACGCATGACCTGCTATACATCGACTAAAATATCCTGAAAACATATATTTGTGAATTATGTAAAGAATGTTGGTATTTTCGCTCAATTTTATGTTGGTGTCCTAAGTATAAGGTGCTGAGGAAGAGACATATTATGAATCATATAAAATAAGAAAAATAAAATATGATTCCCAATCGTCTCCTTGCTGTGAAACGTGCATAAGAACAAGTTTTAATTTTGGAAAAAACAAATAAAATGAAAGGAGAAATTTTATTAAATTAAAAAATTAAAAAATTAAGAAAAGTTTTGTTTGTCGGAAGAAGAAGAAATACAGGTAGCCACCGAGAGACGAAAATAAAAGAAATTGAAATAAATATGAAAATTATGGTTTTGGATTGATTTTTCCTATGGTCATTGGAATGCAACTATAAAATATATATGCTCTGAACTTGTAACACAACTTCATTGAGCTTACATTTGTAAATATTTCGGAAATTATAAGGAATATATGCCTAATATATATATATATATATATATATATATATATATATATATATATAGTCTCGGAAGTTTCTCAACTATTAAAACTATATTAAAAAAAAAATAAATAAAAGAAAAGAAAAAAAAAAAAAGAAAAACTTATAGTCCCAAGTCTTTCAGTGGAAAATCACTCATGTAAGTCAATTTATTTTTTACAGTTATTATATTAGTTTGTTTCTAACACTATTTTAAGGGATCATCAGTTGTTTACCATGAAAAACTGTTTCGGGAATTTAAAAACAAGACAGTATTTAATTTCATGGCTTCCCAGCAGAGTTGATCAGACCCCACTTCCCTTAAAAGACAAAAACATAAACGTTCCTTATACTAAATCTACGTTTTGTTCCATATAAATGTTTTGCTAACTTATATTAGTTATTTAAGACACAAAAAAAAAAAAATTCTTTACCTGTGCTGTTCGTCTGTCTAATAAAATGTATCCGTTACTTACAAAAATGTTGCTGCATTTTAAAGTGTTTGGACGAATCCATGACACTATTATTTAAGTGATTAATGTATTATTTTAGTTTTATATTATACATATAAAAAAAAAACATCAACACATCAAAAAATAAAAAATAAATAAATATGTATATATATATATATATATATATATATATATATATATATATATATATATATATATATATATATATATACCTTTAGTTCCTCCTTCTCTCCCTCCTTCTTTGTTGTCCATCTCCCCGTTGTCGTCAACCTCAAATAAATATTAATCTTCCTTGTTCACTTACAGTTTTTCTAATCTGCGTTCACAACTGTCAATTTTTTTCCTTTTCTCAGTGTTTCAAATCGGCGTCTATAAGTGAACCGTTAATTTGTTCTCTTTTTCTTTCTTTTTTTTCTTCTTCTTTGCCCACTCCCGGTGTTTAAAATCGGCGTTCATAACTGTCGATTTTTTCTCTTTCTTCTTCTTCTTCTTCTTCTTCTTCTTCTTCTTCTTCTTCTTCTTCTTCTTCTTCTTCTTCTTCTTCTTCTTTAACATTCCTTTCTTTCTTTCTTTCTACTGTATTTTTATTGTTTTTCTTATTATAATTAGTATATGTGTGATATATACGTTTATACATATTCTACATTATTTTTATTTATATAGCCTATGATTTGTTCTATCAGTTTATTTTGATTAATTTGATAAGATTTAAAAGCATCAGGATGGCGAGTAATTGCCCTATTTAATTGTCCAAATATTTTATTTTGATCGCCACCTTGGTTAATCATTCTTATTATTAGATCAGAAATTGAGGGCATGAAATCTACTAATTTTAAGGTAACACGAGCAATCCTCAGAAATTCAGACATAATACTCCCATAAAATATATACACAGGGCTAGTACTATTTTTATATGGCATTCGCACGATACAAAAAGGGAATGAATTTCTTTTATCAAACAGTTTATAGATAAATATTTTATCTTCAATTTTTATATCCAAATCAAGAAAAGTAGCTTGTGTTCCCTTATGTTCACAGTTTAATTTTAACTCTTTAGGATATATTAAATGTTTAGTATTTGCAAACTCTTTACTATCATTAATGCAAACAAGGTCGTCAATATATCGCCTACATCCATGATAACTATACGCTCTAGATATATCATTTTTTATTAATGATGACATATATATATATTCCAGTCTATGTAAATATAGATTTGCCCAAAATGGAGACGGATCCAAACCCATTGGAATACCTATTGTTTGGAGCAATAATTTATTCCCTATTTGAAAGTAACTATCTTTTATAAGGTGACTTATAAGCATTATCAGACCAGTTTTGGACACACTCGTCTTACCATTTTTATTTTTACACCAAAAGGCTTTAGATTTTGCAAAGTCTATGTATTTACCTTTTCCTCCTGCAAAAGCTAAATCTAGAGTATTACCTAATTCTTTAATAAGTTCTTTATGTGGTATTTTTGTATATAATGTACTAAAATCATATGTCGAGATTGATTTAGCCTGTTTAAGAGAATTAATACGATCTAATTTTTCTTTTACTAGATCGGAATTATTTACCACCCAAAATAGGTGTATATTACTATAGAATTTACTTTTTTTATGGAAATTATTTATTTGGTTTATAATTAATTTAAAGATTTTAGACACAGCCTTACTTAAAGGTTTAGTGATGCACATTTTTGAGGCAACAATAAAACGGGCGCCAACTGGTGTTTTATGCATTTTAGGTATCCAATACATAGATGGAAGTTTTTTGTATTTTTCTTCTAATTTTAATCCTAATTTTTCACAAATAACAGTATTGTTTATAATAATGTTATCGCTTTTATTATTACTTAATTTATAAGTATCTGAAACTTCACCTATTGTTCCTACTTCTAGCAATAAGCGTTGTATATAATACTTTTTACAGATAAAAGCTATATTATTTATCGCCTTATCAATAGGAACTATTACAAACCTATTTTGAAGCATTTCAAGCTCCATAGTTATTTGTGGATTTCTAAGGAGGGGATTCGTTCTTTTAGGGTGTTTAAATTCTTTTAAACGTTCTACTTTTTTATTTATATATACTAACTGACTCAACCCGGCTTAGCTCGGGTCTATATGGCGGTGTTTATATTTTTAACAAAATGTTACTATTTGTAAATCTATTGGAGATCTTTCCAAGATAACATTTAAACCTAATTATTTTCAACTAAAAACATTATGAATAAAAATAGAATGGTTTCGTATAATTTCGAACGTTTTCACAAAATTATATTCGAACCTATTATTTTAAACTGACCTTCGAAATAGAAACGAAGAAAAATTCAAAGAAAGCCATGAGAAAAAAAGTAAGGAAAAAAGGAAACATAATTTTTGACAAAATTAATTTCTCTCTCGATCTCTCGCTCTCTTTCTTTCTTTTTATCTCTCGTTCTAATTTCTAATCTATGCACGCGAGCACACACACTCATCTCTCACGCACACTCACAAAGTTACTGGTGTATGTCTCGATCTGTATTTTACTGAATATATAGTTTGTAATCAATTAAATCGATTGGAATTTAAATTTTCAATAGTAAAGAACAGAAATCGATAAATTTGTTAGTTAGGAAGTAGTATATTTCTAAAGAATTCGGAAGTGAACCACCACCAAACAGGAAAAAATGTTTTTCAGAGGACAAATAAATGTATTTAGGATGAGGAATGAGGAAATGAGCATACAACGAAAAGTACCTACCTCGTGATCAAAATCTTGGTAGCTATTTGCAATTTTAAATATTTGTAACAAACAAAAGTTACCAATACCCTATATATATATATATATATATATATATATATATATATGAGACGATTAATCGGAATCGGGAATCGAAAAAAGCGGCACTTTGTAGGGTATATATATATATATATATATATATATATATATATATATATATATATATATGTGTGTGTGTGTGTGTGTGTTTGTGTGTACTACATCTTCCTTCTTCATATTACATACCAAATAAATGTTGTTATTGTTAACCATGCTTTTGCTTTATCACTTCATTATTTCATCATTTCAGCCTTCATGGGATTTTTCTCTTTCAGATGCTCTCTTAATTCACTGCCTCTAAAATTTCGTTTGCATTATTCAAGTGGAAATTAGCTGCTTGTCTCTCTTCAGATTCTTTGGAGATAATCGACCATTACGCCTTCCACAAATGGTATTTTTTCTTTATTTATGGAGAAAAATAAAGATATATATGTACAGGAATATAACACCATCTTCCACTTCTAAAATATTTATTATTTTTTCTTCTGATTATTTTTTCTTCTGATTATTATCAATTAAGGGCCAAATTTTCAGATTAAAATTTTACTTTTTAAATTACGTGACAAATTTTTAGAAGGCAGGTTAATTTTTCTATGTAAAATCAAGAATTAGGGAGATATTTTTATGTTTTAACATAAAAATATCTCCTTTATTCTTGATTTTAGCACAGTCTTTAGCCAAAAATATCTCTGAAAATCGACATTTCATTGATTATATATTAAATCTTATCCGGTATTTCCTTCAGTAACATACAGATCAAGATATAAACTGGTAACTTCCGTTTGTTACAAATACGCAATAAATGTTTTGTTCTCGGAATTTTGTGATGGAGAATCATTAAATATGTGTAGCAAATTGAATGCTCCTTTAAAAATTTAACGGCTAGTCTTTCACATTTTTTACACTCTAAGAATTTGGTGTTCAATTGATATAACAATCCGCAAATTATTTTTCTATAATAAAACAAGATTGACCTTTCGGAAATATTAACTAAGGGAGATAATTTTACGTTAAACTTACACAGAAACCAGGGTTGTGGAATCGGAAGGTATAAGATCCGACTCTGACTCCTCGGATTCCAAAAATTTTGACTCGAAAATATCTGACTTCGACTACTTATTTTAAAGTCTTGCCATATTCAGGCTGTCTGTTGATTGTTCGAAGATTTAGAAATCTGACTTTAACTCTTAGCATTCTTACGAGTCTGTTTCGAACACGACTCCATTCAAAACCTTTGACTCTGACTCTACAACCCTGATAGAAATCCCCACCTAAAAATTTTACAATTTGTTTAAAAAACATTACAATCTGTAGATGTGATGGTTAATTGCTAGTAATACACCGAAGACTAAAATAAAACTTAAGTAACAAACATTTTATAGGGAGATGGTACCGAAGCGTGTGGTATGTCTGCTGAAAATAATTTGAATGTCTGATAAGATACCGACGAGGGCACTTTGCTATTCTAGCATATCTTTACTTGTACAAACGGAGTGCATATGCGTCATGAAAGCTTTTATGAATTGAGGCGACGGGAATCCCCTTGGATTTGCCCTAAAAATGAATCATAATTCTAAAAGAGGGGTTTGAGGGAGGCATTTCGCACAAACATATATTTTTAGAACTTAAATGAAATACCTACAAAAGTATAACGAATTAGGGATTTTTGGTATAGATAGTTAAGCTATTAACGGACATTAAAATTGAAGAAATATCTATTAATTAGGCATGTGTGCACAGTGATGATCTATGGAAGTTGATATTGGTAAGGATTCAATTCTTTTTAGGGAAGAATCTTACTTATTAGCTAAAGTGAAAATCGTCATTTCCTACATCAGAGTGCTCCACTTACCGAATATATATATTCTTGTTTTAGTGTCTAAAGCTGGTTTAACGTCTGAAACCTATGTTTATAGAAAACCAACCTTTACAGGTCTTTATTTAAATTGGCTTTATTTCGCACCTAAATCAAGAAAAAAAAACTTATTGGTAATCTCACTCATAGAGCACATTTGTTCCCGACTCAATGTGGAACTTGATGAAATTATCAATATTTTTCTTGCCAATGGATATCTCATCGATATCATAAAAAGCACTATTGCATGCAAAGTTGCTATATTTAATGGTGACAAATTTATTGGCCTGTCACAATGCCCTATCTATTTGAAACTTCCATGGTTAGCTCCGACGGCCTTGACATTACCAAAAGGATTTCTTCTACTCAACACTGTTTTCCAGCAACCATGCTGAGAGTAGTTTATATGACTCAAACCTTTTTTTCTTCTTTCCGTAAGGATGTTTTGTCAGCTATTCAAAAGAACTCTGTTGTTTAGACATTCCTATGTCAGTGTGGCGCTGACTACGTTGGCAAGACATCCCAAAGATTAGAAATGAGAATAGCCCAACATATACCACATGATATGCGTTTATACAAGCACATGAATATGCCATCGATAATCATCTGGTTGGTACAAATATTTGTTCTGACCAGTATTCTGATGGTTTTCTGTTTTACAGAACTATCATCTCAATATTATTGAAGCGTTAGTTATTAACAATTCTCTACCTAGCTTGTGTAGACAAAAGATTTTGGAACATCAGTTGGAGATCTTCCATGATTCAAATCTCCCATAACGTTGAGAGATTTATCCTTTTTTCTGTTTCAATTGATTTCTCCAACTGAAACAATTTGTCCCCTCATTTCTTATCCGATGTTCTTAGTTTTTAATTTATCATTCTGACGTTTCCTCTCAGAGGGTCAGACGATAAGGCCTTAAGGGAAATTTAAGCAATCTTTTTTTTTCTCCACCCGCCTAGTTTCATTGATTAATAAATAATGTTTCCTCTGAAATTAATCTTATCATTTTGTTGTACTAGAAATCTACTTACATATATATATATATATATATATATATATAATTATTATTTCATGTATCTACATAAAATGTTATAATGAGATATAATCTTTTATGTGTCGAGTTTTAGTATTTACTTCAACAGTGCTCAATACGTGAGTAAAGCTAGGTAGAAAGTTCTGAAAATATATTTATGGCAATTAAGCTACACAACGACTTCTGCATTTCATCCCCGTAGGGAATCGTCAGGCGAAACGACGATTCTCTATGGGGATGAAACGTGGAAGCCTCTGTGTAGCTTAATTGCCATAAACATATTTTCAGAACTTACTATATATATATATATATATATATATATATATATATATATATATATATATATATATATTAATCATTAAAATTTAAAATTAATGCTGTATATATTGCTTATACCCGTCATTGGACGGGTATTTTTCTAATGTGTGGTGTGTGTGTGTATATATATATATATATATATATATATATATATATATATATATATATATATATATATATATATATACCACACACTAGAAAAATACCCGTCCAATGACGGGTATAAGCAATATATATAGCATTGATTTTAAATTTTAATGATTTTTTTCTTCTTTGGCGTGTATGGTACGGTTGGCACCCCCCTAAATGGTATAGTTTAAAAAAAAAAATAACGTGCCCACCTTACATACCCTGCTGCCTAGAATGCATAGACCATAATTCATAATGATAAGTTCAATAGTTTAGGATTTTATCAAGCATGTACATGTTATTGACGGTCACATACACACACCGATAATTTTAAAAATGCATTACTTAATTTAACTCAAAATGTATATTAATTCTGCTCTCTATTAAATATTTTGTATCTAACTTATTTTTAAAAAGTTTTTAAAGGCAGTTACGACTTTGGGTCGCACATCCCCTAGATTTTAACATTTACAAAAAATAATGTGTCCATGTTACTCACCGGGTTGTGGAGAATTTATATTCATAAATTCATAATGATCGGTTAATAAAAATAAATACATAAAAAAATAAAACAAACTTCATATATATGCACCCACTAAATGTTAACATTTACAAAAAATAATGTGCCCATGTTACTCACCGTATTCTTTTAGGATATATATCCTAAAATCCATAATGATATGTTCATTAGTTTAGGAGATTACCCTGTACATAGATATATATAAATAAATACACATACGTAACTTTATATAGGTGTGTACTACAGAAGAGCAGAACAACATAGGTAGCGTCGGTTTCAAATTCAAACATGTTGTTTTGATCTTCTGTAGTACATAAATAAATATTACGCTCTTATTTTTTAATTTTATTAATAATCGAGCACTCTGCTTGGCTTCTCTCCCACTAACCTTATGTGCGCGCGCACACACACACACACACACACACACACACACACATATATATATATATATATATATAGTAAGCTATGAAAATATATTTATGGCAATTAAGCTACACAGAGGCTCCCACGTTTCATCCCCTGGGGGAATCTTCAGGCTAAAATGTATGGAGTTATTTTTGCCGGGTGTTTTATATACACGGCTAGCTAGTTGACCAATCAGATTCTATATCCTATATCCTGTTCTATTGTTCTGTTTTCTATAGATTGGTCTATATCCTGTTTCTTTGTTGTATCAATATAATGGGTGAATTTATTTTAACACGTGGTTCCTTGTATTTCTATTTTAGGTTTTAATTTTTAAATTGTTAGGTTTTTGTTTAGTTTAGTTTTTTACTTATTTGTTTATTCATTTATTTATTTATGTATCGTTAGCCTAAGGTAAATTTATTTCTGTGTAGGCAGCTGTTTGCTATCTCACTTCTACAGTTTAATAGATTTCGAGAGTCGTTAAAGTTTAGGATTTCAAATTTTTCATTCAGACATAATCTACACAGGTCATCTAAATTTCTACATGTACTGGCCTTTCTTATGTGGATAAATGAAATAGTAATATATATATATATATATATATATATATATATATATATATATATATATATAAATCGAAACTGTTTCCCACAAATACAAAATATTGTAGCAAACAAATTTGTTTTAATTAAAAAATAATGCCCGTTTCTTCATTTCAAGTATTACATCGTTTTCAAAATTATTTACGAATAAAAAATCTCAAAAGTGTTGAGTGCATATGTATTGACTCTCTTTGACAGTAAAAACTCTAAGCAAAATGAATTAAAATGAATCATTAGACTCCCACAATTCTAAAAGAGGAATTTAAGGAGGCATTTCGCACAAACATGTATTTTTAGAACGTAAACGAAATATCTACAAAAGTATAACAATTTGGGCGGTTCCATTATGCATTGTTAAGCTATTAACTGACATTAAGATTGATGTACAATACCGGGAAGATGTTAGCAATGTCTTTGTATGTTATGAAGAGCTGAGTAACACTTCAATCAGTCAACCATGGTACATTGTTCAAAAGCATAATATTCCGTTATATCAGAGGTTCTCAACCAAAGTCCACAGCCGATAGTCAAATGAAAAGTATCAAGAAGGGCCAGGACATGCAGATACTTAGAAGATCTATGTAGATTATGCTTGAGCGAGAAACTAGAAATAAAATTTTTTAAAGATGCTAAAAATGACTAAATCATAGAAGCGAAATAGTAACTAATTGTAGACACAGAATAAACGTTATGTAGAATAACTAATAAAATAAAAAAAATAAAATTAAAAATTAAACTAAATAAATACAAACACCGTAACTAAAAATTAAATCTAAAATCAAGAAAATAGAACAAATAAATTATTTTACTTTCCATGTGTCAAGGTTAGGTCACATTTTGTTAATTAAACCCACTTAAAAATTAGGAGCGCCAAAAACCCTCTCAAACAAAGGGATTGACACCCATTGGGCTAATGGAAAATAAATAACTTTGGAGAGAATAATAAAACCAATGAATCTGATTGGTTAGGTAGCTACAGTAAACACTCATTAGATATAAAAGCAATCGCAAACCATACATACATACTCCTCTGGTATGGCATTCACCATCGGCTGGTTGAACCGGCTTCCTCCAAAGGAGGAAGTTTCATGGGAGTATCAAATTCACAAATGGACCCCAGTCGCATGTATATTCCGGTTAAGGGAGATGACGTTAGGTTTTTGTATTTCTTGCACGGGAGTGTCAACATCTTCCTACATACAGCACCTAGTATTCCCAAATTGTCAGCCATCTGGTACTGACCATGCTCAACGTTGCTTAGCTTCGGTGATCTAACAAAAACCGATGTGTCAATGTGATTATGCCGTATACCATGCAAACCATACATCCACACAATTAGCCTGATGATTCCCCCCGGGAATGAAACATAAGCGTTTCTGTGCAGCTTACTTGCCAGAAATATACTTTAATCTTACTACTAAACTCTACTCACGTACTGAGTACTGTTTAAGTAAATTCTGAAAAAACATATATATATATTATATTATTTTATAATATATTATGTGTATAGATCCAGGCTAGCTGTTTCACACCACATTCCCAAGAGAACCTTGTGT
>OY744524.1:63700917-63843417 GCA_963556195.1 Sepiola atlantica
TTTTATTATTTATTCACATAATCTACTCTGTCTATTCTAAAAGGAAATCTCATGGGCCAGTCACGTTAGACACCTTCCATTGACTTTTCTCAGCTACAAAATTCAGTTTTTCCTGCTGCCACCATTACAACTATTTATAACTTCCAAGGTTACCAGCATTAGTTGTGCATCCAGTGGTGCGCAGAGGTCTGGTGATGCACGGAGCCAACTCTTTCATTGTTGTCCAAAAGACTCAAGTATAAGTCCTAGTACTGAGAAATATTATGAGTTTGAATATGATTGGATGCTCCTCCGCTATCAATTTGGATGCTCTGGGCTACCTTCCATCCCTCTGCACGCCACTGCTACTATGTATTGTCTTTTAGCATTAAATAACCTTGTAACATAGTGCAGGGTGTTCTTCGATACTAGATCGTAACAAAGTAGAACTGGAGATAATTTATACACAATAGAATTGAGGTGTCTTTTTCCTTGCCTGTAATCTAACAACCATTCTTTCTCCTTTGTGTCCCTTTGTATATCTGCTTAAACTGTATTGTACACTGTCTGAACGGGTTTGCTTTATCCATACCAATACTTCCGTCATCCTATCTAATTTTCTGTATAACTGGAAGGGATCAACTCTACGGTCTTGATGCTGGTTGTTGGCTTCTGAGTCGGTGTCTATACCCTGTACTGATGAAGAGACTCGATATTAATAAAAACCCATATCGTCTCAGAAACGATCGTACACAAACTGTAATTTATGTTGAATTCTTGTGGCGTAAATAAAAGATCATGTCGTAATTAAGTTTACCTAAGATCTATATATATATATATATATATATATATATATATATATATATATATATATGTAGTACAAAATATACTTATGGCAAGTGAGCTATACAAAAACGTTTGGGTTCACAGTTTGTGTTCATTCCCCAGGGAAATCATCAGGCTAATTTTAATTAGCCTGATGATTTCCCTCAGGAGTGAAACACAGACGTTTCGTATAAGTCCTAGTACTGAGAAAGGAAAATAGTTTGAATATGATTGGATCTCCCTCTGCCCTCAATTTCTTACCCATCGCCACATACCCTCCCTTCACGCCACTACCACTAGATATTGTCTTTTAGAATTAACTAACCCTGTAACATAGTACGGGTGTTCTTCGATACCAGACCGTTATAAAATAGAACTGACCGTCAACTGGTCTGAAGTTTTGTCCTATGGACAGGTCGTAAATTGTTCCGTAGATATTTCCATCTCACCTCGTTTTTCTCTTCTTTTTATTTCCTGGTAGTTTAATAATGGAAGGAATTTGAAAAAACAAAAAACAAATAACGCCATTGTTTGCTCCCGTTGTTTAGTTGACTTTTCCAGTAATTTACAGCAATCTACATCTAGACGAGTTGCAATTTCACAACCCACCCCCATGGACCTTCAAAAAGACGTCTGGTCATTTTGACATTGTACGCTCAAAAGACAGAATCGATCTCATTTCTCTGCCACATACTTCCTCCCATGACATCATATCCTGCAACGTAGTCAATACTCTAGTCTGTTAACTTCTAATGGAATTTTCCACTACTCTAACCTTATTCTTACTCTAGCCTTATGTGGAAAAATACCGTTTTTACTATTATTTTTACACGCCCACATCCAATCTTGCTACATAACCCAAGAGTGTTGCTACGCCTTCAAAATCGACAAAGCAAAACCAACAAAACAAAACAAAACCAGAATAGATCACTTCTTATGCATTTTTATTATAAACAGTGTTAATAAATATTTCTATAACTTGGTAAACAGATCATAGTTACCAAACACGGACATGGTTACCAATGGCTGATAACAACTTTTAGTCATGAATGTCTATTTTACGTGATTACCGGTCTCATTTTAATTTGTGTATACCAACTGATCACTAGAAATACTCTTGATTTTGCGGGAACATATTTTGCTCCGTGGTGGTGTTCTTTAATTTATTTGGTTGTCGTGACACTTTTTTCAAGTGGCTTTTATAGACCTTTATTTTATGTAATCTTTATTGTCATCTTATCGTGAATTCCAATGATGTCAAGGGCAGGACACAACAAGTCGACAATGTTAAACGGTTAAGACTATAACCTGACTTTTTATTGCTATACAAATTGCAGTTCTCTTTTTAAAAGATCACTTGATGTAGTGTCTCTCTTCTTTCAATTTTCTTTTATCTTTGATTTTGGTAAGGATGAAGCATCCTACCGGATGCCAAACATTTACCTGCTATTTCAGAGACTCCAGCCGAGAGATCTTTTTAGGATTCTAACTGTCCCGTTTCCTTTCAAAAACTACCCGTCGGTAGAACACAATACCACGAGGCTGCTTCCCAGCTGACTGCAACATGGTCGTTTTCAAGTCCAATGTTAACAAATTCTTGTTCAGTCGTCCTCTTAAATACTCAAATTCCGACAGTTTCACCCATCGTCTTCAATCCTCTCAAAATGTTCCCATCATCCACCTGACAAACACATTGATACTTATTCTTGGGTGGCCTTTGAGCCTTAAGTAAGCGGTGACTCATTAGTACAAAAAGGGCAATTGTTTAGATCTTGCTTGTACTTTGTTCACCGGGTATATTCGCTAGATATTTTTTAAGGTTCTTTTTAATGAGCACAGTGGCTCCAATGATTACTGGAATGGTTGAAATCTTCATAAGGTTTCTTTTCATGTCATACATAAGACTTTGGTATTTAGTTCTCTTCTCTCTTTTTCAACTCTGTTTAGGTCGGCATCATTGAGGACACTGACTTCAAATAGAGCTGCTACTCTCTCCATCTTGTCCCATATCACTATGTCAGGTTTAACAGCCTGTGTGTATATGTGTAAGCAGAACATGACACCAATGACAAACAGGGTTACCAAACAATAATGGACAGTGATACAAGCAAAAACTAGCTATGCCAATGACCAATAGCAAAATCTTCAATCGGCCATGAGCAGTCTAGACAGAGAGAGAGAGAGAGAGAGAGAGAGAGAGAGAGAGGGGGGGGACAATTGTGAGCCAGATAGCACTTGATTTTTATAGCGCTTGGGATGCTAATAATTTGCATATGCAGCCAGTGTCTACAGAGTTAGTTACTTGTCTTAGATAGCTAGTCTGACTAAGGTGCCGTTTTTTCAACAACCAGTGAAATTAATGAATTTCTACTGGAATCAACACATATTAGTTGAAATTCAATACATTGACCTGATTGTGGTAGTTTTCTTTTTCACTACTGATTTTATAATCTTCTCATTCATCAAAGAAATCGTCAATCATTCACAAAGTAGCCATTGTATGAAAAACAAAGTTTGCATGACAGATACTTCAAGATTCAGTTCCTTCCCACACCAACACAAACAGGGGACAAACGACGTTGTTGTTCTAAGTATGTTATCCATAAAACATTGTGTAGTGATTTCTGACTCGATGGAAATTTACTTGAGAATCAAAAATCAACTTAACTCTTTCAGTCAAACGTAGCAATCTATGATATATGTATATATGTGTATGAAAAAGAGAAAAGGAAAAGCAATTCAAACACAGGAAGAAATCATCAAAACGAGAGATTTACCGGTTTTGTTCGGATCAAAGTGAAGCATTTATTTTATAATATATCATGTATTTTATTCTCTTATCCTCACGCACACACATATATATATATGATTATTTATAAATAATATTTTCAAATCACCCCATATACACATGTGTTTCATGCCAAACCTGCAATCATCAGTATGGGAGGAGACAATCCCTGCCGGTCACACGGTTCGAACTTCTATACGAAAGTCATATTTGACTCAGTAGTCGGAGCACATATTAACGTGTCCACCACGCATTGCCATAGAAATGGGAGAGTGAATTAACGTCTAAATGGAAAATTCTGCAGCCATATTAGAAAGCCGTCAACAGAACTCAATAGAGGGGCCTAGAGTATTGCATTAAACTATAAATAACGGCTTGTTGTATTTTTGCATCAATATATATATATATATATATATATATATATATATATATATATATTTCATAAATATTAAATCAAGGTGAGCCAAATCTATCCTATTCATGTGTTTTTTATATTTGTCCTTTGAACCCAAGCAAGTCATAACGGAAGAAATGTTGTATCCGGTTGTACCAACGCCGTCAACCCATCCTCTAACCTTGCACTCAAAAGAAGCGAATCTTGCGTCTAGTTAGCGATACCCCGCCCTGTCCCAAACCTAACCGAGAGAAAATCAGACGACACAGCCGGGCAGCTATCGTCTCTTAAAACAGTTATAAACGTATTAACCTTGTATGAAAAGGTCAAGTATCGTCCCATCCTAAACCCTTAGACGAAGAGAAGTCAAACGTCGACCGAAGATCTGGTATCATCTCTTAACATCCACGAGTGCCATGGCCCCAAGTTAGTGCAAATGTACTGTCGCCTGGTAATTCAAATAAACCCTTCACACACCCCTACTTTTCCGCCCAATGCACATCGGCGGAGAAGATATAAACATCCCATGGGTCCTTGACCGTAAGGTTGTGTTATTTTTCATACCAAGTTGAGGATACGTTATCGACAATCAGTCCGACAGAGTCAAGGTCGTTTGAGTTAGGTGACCTTTTTCTGTCAGACTGAGGTATGGTTCTGTGCAGTTCTAGGAAGTCCACCTTCCCAGACTTTAGCTTCTCTCTTTGAGAAGGGATTAGTTTACCAGAGAATTCCGATGGGGCTGCCCAGGCATTTTTTGTAGGTCAGAGTGCTCCGCTTCTTGAGCACTGGCTTTTCAACCTCTACCTTCCGACCTTGTGTCACATCTTCCTGCGGTGGGAGGGAAGTAAATACTAGTTCCTATCAGCCAAAGAGTAAACTGTTGCCGGTCAAGTAACCAGTCCCCCACCAGAAAATGCGATGTGAGCTATGAAAAGGAAGAAGAAAAAGACGAAGAGAGGAAGGAAAGCATAAAGCTGAGAAAGAATCTCACTCCATAACTGAACTGACTGTCCCGAGATTTTCTTCTATGCCGAAGGTTTATTTGATGAATATCAAGGCTTTTTGAAATTGAATCACCAACTTGCCGTTGATTGTAAAGATATCACACTATTGTTGAAATGACGAATATATATCCTATGTAAAGATTGCATAACGCCCATTTGAGACTTCTACAATTACACCCGTATATATATGATTTCTGAACGCTTGTATATATATATGCTGATGACTTTTTCATCCAAAGATCAGTGTGGATCTTGGATGAGTGTAACTTGTGACATTCCTGGATAATTGAACTTTTCAACTCCCATGGGGAGTCTTGTAACAACCTTCCACATTCTATGAGTGAGTAATCCTTTTTCTTCCATGATTTGTTTGGGACAATATTTTGTTCATAGATTTTGTTCGCCATTAGTTAACGTTAAACATTATCCCTCTCCCCTAAAATAGTACTTTGTTTTTTATGTTCGTTTTATATATGTTTATCGCTTCACTTATTATTTTATAAATAAATATCGTTTGAATCTTAACTTGGTGTTTGAGTCGTCTTTTACCTGCTCGTTATTTTTACTTGTTTTCTATGTGACGTCTTTAATTAGAGAATCTCATTCCCCCTGTATTTTGTTGATAATATTAGGACTTAAGGACCTACGAGCAACCTTCGACACTTTTACCTTTTTTATATTTATCATTGTCATGCGCTCAACGCCATGGTCCCGACCAAGGCTGTGTGTGACAATATATATATATATATATATATATATATATATATATATATATATATATATATATATATATGTGATTTTATGAAGGCTTACCAAAGCATTCCTTTCAGGACACCAATGATCACCATTAAAGATATTTTTTCTTACAAATACTATTTATTCAAATTAAATGTTTTTTCCTACACGTGTTTCACTACCAAGCAGTTACTTGCTTGGCAGATCATAAATAGTATTTGTAAGAAAAAATATCTTTAATGGTGATCATTGGTGTCCTGAAAGGAATGCTTTGGTAAGCCTTCATAAAATCACATATAAATGCTCTGTACTCTGTAATCGAGTATCATCGAGCTTGTTTTTTATTGGAACAACCCCGGTCTTCACTGAATGATCTATTTTATAAGTGAAAAATCTAAATCTATATATATATATATATATATATATATATATATATATATATATATATATATATATATATATATTAGATTTTTAATGACAGATGATATATAATTATTTCCACATTCAGACAACGATTGTGGAAATAATTATATGTATATACTATAAATTTTTATTTATACAAACATTATTAGTTATATATATGCATACATGTTTCAGCTGCGATCTCTTGAGAGAACCAGCTTCTTCAGTCCTTTAGAAAAATGAAATGAGAAATAAATAAAAGAAATTTATTTTTATTTTCTTAAGCCATGGCTTTTCAAATAATGAAATATTATCGTCAGAGGAATAACAAACAGATAAGTCGGTAAGGGAAATTACCAAAAGTAACGATAAGATTTCATTCTTTGAAAAGCCATGGCTTAAGAAGGAAAAATAAATTTCTTTTATTTGAAACACCTTGTTTTGAGCAACTGATGACCTAATAGATATTGTATTTTTACAATCTTTATTCCCATCTTTTACTTGTCTCTCTCTATATATATATAGTCATTGATTAGAGATTTGTAGATAAAAATCCAACGGAGTGCTCAATTATTTAAAATTATTTAAAAAGTTTTAAACAAATTAAAAATAAGAGCATAATATTTATTTATTATTGATTTGACTTGATCTTCTGTAATATCGTTACACCTTTAATATACACTGAACTCCACAAAATTGATACTTTAGTCATTTAAGCTCTATTTCAATATACTTTTCTATGTAACAGTATGTATCTGGTAGATTTTAAGCATTTGGGTATTTGGCCTCTTAACCCTTTCATGCATACTGTTCTTCTACAACAACAAATAGAAAAGTGGTCATGAATTATCATAAATTTTGATTTGACCAATTATATCTGTTTGTCTTCTTCTTCTTTCGTATGAATCTAATGATTCTGGTGTTGGCATTAGTTTTCCCGATGTTTTTCTAGTTAGAAATCTTTCTGGATAGACATCGGGTACTTAAGGACCACGAGAAGGTTACCAACATCCCTAAGTGAAAGTGGTACTGTGGAACCGAGTGGATTCGAACTTGGAACACCCAGGCTTTCAGTCCGTGTGGATATCCACTTAACCACCGCCACCTCAGGAACATCGAGGAATACGTTTTGCCTCCATTATTAGTTGTTACGGGCCTTTTCGGAAGTCAGCTCAACTTGAAGGCATATGATTCAAAAACAAGTTAGATCAGATCCGTAGAACGTCTGTAAAACATCATGCATGAAATGGTTAAATAGATTCGACTGATCTTTTTCTTACCTCTGATTGTAATGAGATTTTTTAAGACTCAGTCAAGTGTTTAAAGGAGCCATTATGCAGTCTGGCGATTTGTATTGAATAAAGCTTTGAGCCCTGAACACAAAAACTAATTTGTTAATTCCAGATTTGATTTGATTTTTCAAGAGAGGAGGGTGAATGACTTTAATTAAGCTAGTTCAATGCTTCCACTAAAGTGATGAGGTGAAGCAGATCAAAATCATTTATTGAATGGGAAGAAAGTGTAACTCTCCTCCCCCCGCCCCCCGCCAAAAAAAAAGTTGTCCCGGGCTAAAAGGTCCATTAGAGTCAAGCAAGAATAACATCTACTATCATTAACTCTGGTTATTAATTCAACGCTTGATTCAAACAACAGATGTAATTAAATGAAAATCCATTGCTTCAGTTCATGCATCATAGAAATAAGTAAAATATCTGTTATTATACTAAATGTGAGTGAATCAACGTTTCTTTCCCTAAGGCTTTTTCTACTTTTTTTCTACTTTGACTAGAAGAATACGCATCCCAAGACAGGTAAAATTATTTTCCTGAACAGAACAGTTTTGCACTACTTTTATGTTCCCTTAAGAAGATTAAAATCAAGATATAATGATACTAAATCTTATGTCTAGAATCCTTATTCCAATTTTGATAAAAATCCATTACATGATTTTGATTCTAGAAAAAGTCTAAAATGTAAGGAGTTTTAAGAAGAAATTGAAATTTAGAGAATCTTGCTTAATTAGTGTCTAATGAATATAGATCAAATTCAATGCAAATCTAAAATATTTGAATTTTAAAATGGGAGGTTGTGCCCATATTATGCCCCTCAAAATCCTTTAAAAGACTCCAAAGAAACTGAAATTAGAGGAATATTTATTAAGTGATGTCTAATGCGTATTTTAAAAATTTCACGAAAATTTGAGGTTTCTGGATTATAAGAAGGGCATCTACCCATCCCCCTCTTTGCCCCTTTACTTAAAGCTAAATTAACTAAATATAGCCCACATTACCCACCCTTACACATAGCATCTGTATTACAAAATCCATAATGATCAGTTTATTAGTTTATAAAAGAATCCTATACATAGAAATATATAAATATAGATGTGAGTTAATCGACGTTTGTTTCCCTACAATTTTTCCTATATATTTTAATAGCACAAAATACATGCTAAAATATACTTTAGTTCTGGGAATGAGTTATATTTGAAAAATAAATTCTGTTGTAATTGTTCTAATTAGCCTTAATCTATAATTGACTGAACAAGTCACCCATCTCTCTCTTAGCTATCTATGTATTTCTCTTGCCCTCTTACTCTATGTTGATTCAACCACTCTCTAATATTTCTTAATGTCTCTGTGAGCATTTAGAGAAAGAATGACTCTTTTCTCAGTGTGTCCATCTAATATATACATGTATCTATACACACCACAAACATATATGTAAATTAGATGGCAAAATAATCAGTTGCTTTACTTCTATATAAGAATAATAAAGAATAATAATACTTCTATATAATAATAATAATAATAATAATAATAATAATAATAATAATAATAATAATAATAATAATAATAATAATTTTTATTTTATTTTTTTTAACTAGTGTCGACCTAGATTGACACCAGACAAAATATTTGTAGAGGGTCGAGGAGGATGAGAAGACCGAGGAGGGACAGCACAAACCAGACCTCCACTTGAAAAGTGCAGAGAATGCTGGGACCTTGGAGAGGCTTATTGCCACCCAAATCCCAGAGAAGACCAATTGTCCTTACCAGCGATAAATCAATGGTAAGAGGCTGTTGCGATACTGCATCGTTATCGAAAAGAGATGAAGAATACTGGAAATCTGGGAAGGCTTGTTGTCACTCAGACTCCAGTAAATACCACTGTTTTTTGTCGGTCAGCAATCACTGACGATGATCTGTGTGAGAACTCCTAGTGAGTACAAATAATAATAATACACATATAGTGCCACCAGCCTCGGCTTGTACCACACAAAATGGTTGTGAAGGGTCAAGGAGGATGGAAAGACTGAGGAGGAAGAGCGAAGACCAATCATCGTTGCCAATGAGAAATCAATGGTAAGCAGTTGTTGCAATAACGCAAAATAATTTGCAAGAGGCAAAGAATGCTGGAAATCTGGGGAGACTTGTTGTTACTCAAACTCCAAGGAACATCACTCGTTATTGCCAGTGAGCAATCACTAATAATGACTTGTGTGAAAACTCTTAGTGAGTTAATAATAATAATATAGAAGTAAAGGGACTTAGTATTGTTAGTTATGCAAAAAGAATGTCTTAACAGATATGTCATAGTTTATGAACGTTCGAATGAAATCAAAGTAGAATAAATAGTGGTAATAGTGGTTGTGACCCGACGGGTCATGGTTACTTCTAGTAATCTTGAAACCTGTAAAAAGAAAATTATGATAAATAGTGGAATGAAGTATGACAATTTCTTTATCATACTTCATTTCACTTCCAAATAGTTGTGATGTAATAAATCTTATGTCTGAAGTATTGTATTCGAAGGGCAGCATATTCTTGTATTTGAAGGGCAGCGTATTCATGGAATAAGAATAATTGTCCTACCTAGAGAATTATACTTGACAAATTTATTCGGCATTAAATAACTCATAGATAGTTGATATGCTATACAACAAACCAAATCCAATTTATTATGCCTTAGTCTTTGGCTTGGTAGCTGTTTTCCCTATCTTGAAGGAACCGCACGTTCCAATTCCTTTCGTCTGCACTAACTGCCCGGTTTTCACACTTTCAAATAAAGCTGTTCGGACAAATCTTTTTGATCTGTTATACATTGCTTGTAGCAACAAATTTCACAGTAAAAGTGGGAACAGTACTCCTCAAAGGGAATTTTACCATTGTTGTCACATCTGAACTTATGCGCCAACCACTAGCCTCTCCCTCTTAGACAGGGTCCAAAAAAGAACCTCTAATCTAATAGGTCCCATACTGTCTACCAAGCTCCAACCCCTATCCCATCGCTGCAATATTGCATCCCTGTGGTTGTTTTAAAAGTACTTCGAGTGACATGTGCTCCGACGAACTCGCTGCAATTGTGCCCCCTCGACGTAAATACCCTCGACTAACCTGACAATCATCAAAACCCACCCCTTCACTGTAGAAGTCCCCAGATGCCGGAAAACTTTCTACTCCAATAGATCTTTTCTCAAACTGCTTGCCTTTGGAATTTCCTTGCTGTTCGACTGTATCAACATGCATAAATGTAAATGTAATGTAGACAAACATCTTGCTCCCCACTTAGGATGCCCCTATAAATCTGGCCTCACAGTAGCCCCTTATGTCTCAGTGGCAATGTGCCTTGTTTGGGGTGAATATAAGTAAAAAAAGAAAACAACCAGAACTAGGAATTTACCAACGCTTTACATATTCTGCCTTTCATACTCTACTTTGTCCTCCAATTGATTTTTATAGTGTAGTATAGCATGTGAGATTTCTTCATCATTTTCATCGAACGAAACTGCTGTTCGTCTCTCTGATATGTAAGTAGGTTGCTCATTGGATAGTGACGTCTAGTTGTAAAGGTGGTCGTAGTGGTGATGTGGCAACTGCAGTTTCTATGTCTTCCTCTCTCATTGTAGCTGAAATAATGTAACAAAATAAGATAAAAACAGGGACACATATTTACTCAATGGAGTCATAATCTTTGATGTTTTATTCCTTTACACATTATGTGAATTTCCCCCTCTCTGGCTACCTGGAGGGGTGAACGAAAATAGAGCTTTGAAAAAAAAAACGCATCCAAACAATCAGCTCACAGCTAAAGAGACAGTACTTTCTCTCTTCTTCGCTGCGTCTCATTTTAGACTTCCTATCTGTGATGTCATATCCTGACACGTAGCCCTAACTCTAATTTTTAATATTTAATGGAATTTTCCGTTCTTCTGCTTAGTTTAACCTTATGCAGAAAATACCGTTTTTTTTACTACTTTTACACATCGCATCTAAATATTGCTATACTAGCCTCTACGTACTTGGTGTTGTTCGCGATATCGTGAAGTCATTTTAATGTAATCTCTGACCTTTTTCAGATGCATCTTTCCAAACTTAAGAATCTTTATGTCAAACTTGAGAACCTATACGGAATATTTAACTGAATCATTTATTTAATCAATGGGGTAGATTGTTCTACTATATATTACTACTATATTGTTACTATATGTACTATGTATGTATGATATATTTACTATATGTACTATGTATGATATATTTACTATATGTACTATGTATGATATATTTACTATATGTACTATGTATGATATATTTACTATATGTACTATGTATTATATATTTACTATATGTACTATGTATTATATATTTACTATATGTACTATGTATTATATATCACTACTTATTACTTATTACTTGACTTATTCACTACGTGTCTCTGGCGACTTCCTGTCCATAACGTCATATCCTGAAACAGCTCTAACTCTAATTTTTACTTCTAATGGAATTTTCCATTCCTCTGCTTAATTTAACCTTATGTGGAAAATACCGCTTTTAACACTATTTTTATACATCCACATCTTAATATTCCCACAATAGAAGTTGCTCTAAAAACATTTTCTTTTTTCACATACTCTAAGTCTATTTTGAAAGGGAATCTCATGGGCGTCACGTTAGACATCTTCCATCGACTTTTCTTATCTGCAAAATTTCGTTTTTCCTGCTGCCACCATTGCAACTATTCATAAATTCCAAGGTTACCAGCATAGTGGTGCATCCAGTGGCTGGCATGCAGAGGTCTGGTGATATCCGGGGTTAACCCCAAAGACTCAAGTATAAGTCCTAGTACTGAGAAATATTATGAGAAAAGGAGATAGTTTGAATATGATTAGATGTCTCCTCAATTTGGATATCAGAGGCCACTTCCGTGTCACATCTCGCCTTCTGCATGTCACTGGGTTCATCCTGTATCAATAAGAGCTTTTGTCCCTGCGATCTATTCAATGCCTGATCGATTGCGTCTATATTGTGCTCAGTCATTCACATGGGCACCGAAAAGGTGTTATTAAAGTCCGAGCTCAGTTTTCTCTGACTAAAACTGGTTCTTGCAACTGCATCTGCATCGCTGCTGTTTTGTTTTTTTTTGGGGGGGGGGGGGGGGAGGCATTAATAAAATGCAATTTTCCTTTCATGTAATCTGCTGCTTTTTAAGAAAAAAGTGGACATGCAATTTTATATGATTATCAGTGTATCAGTGACGTCATGAAAAATGACATCATATATTTTGTGACCTCGAGGGAAGCTTACATAAAGACAAAAAATACACTAATGAAGAAACAAACAATAATGAAAAGTTCGGAAAAACAAAGACATATGTATGACTTGTACTTCCCTGTACCTTTTTAACTTGCTGACATCCACTTTTAATAAACATATGTCGAGCTGTTTCTATTTTTGGTAACTTTCTTCTTGTTTTTGTTCTTGTTCTTGTTCTTATTCTTGTTCTTGTTCTTGTTCTTCTTGTTCTTGCTCTTGTTGTTGTTGTTATTCTTCTTCTTCTGCTTCTTCTTCTTCTTCTTCTTCTTTCTGGCCTTGATCTTCTTTTCTTTTCTTTTGTGCGTTTTTTATTTTCTTCTCTTAAAATTCAGGTCGACTCTGACTGGTGAAAAGTGGCAGCCATTTTTGATGAATATCTTTAGATGTAATCTGTTGCTTTTTAAGAAAAAATGGGTATACAATTTTATATATATTAGAAGAATACCCGTCTCAGGCTGGTAAAATGAATTCTTTGAACAGAACAGTTTTGCACCACTTTTATGCCCCCTTATGAAGATTAAAATGAAGATATAATGGTACTAAATAATATATCTACAATCATTATTCCAATTTTGATTAAAATCAATTGCATAATTTTAATTATAGAAAATCTCTAAAATTTAAGGCTTAAGCTTAAGGAGTCTAAGAAAAATTGAAATTCAGGAAACTTTGTCTAATTGGTGTCTAATTACAATTGACTAAATTTAATGCAAATCTGAAATATTTGAATTTTCAAATGGGGATTTTTACCTATATTATACCCCCTAAAAACCTTTAAAATACTCCAAAGAAACTGATATTTGTGGAATATTTATTAATTAATGTCAAATATCTACTGTTAAAATTTCACAAAAAATCGGAGACATGTGAATTTTCACGAGGGATTCCATCCCCTCTTTGCCCGCTTTTCATAAAACTAAATTAAACTAAATATACCTCACATTACCCACCGTTACGCCTAACATCTGTTAATAATGATTGGTTAATTAGTTTAGGAGTGAATTCTATACATAGAAATATATAAACATATACACATACCTAACTTTATATAATAGAGATTAATGTATCTGTGACATCGTGAAAAATAACATCATATATTTTGTGACCTCTGAGGAAGCTTACATCAAAATTATACGAAATTAAATTGATTAAGTCTTACTGTGTGCATAAACACATTTCTTTTATTTTTAATGCATCCAAGTACCATTTAACATCATCATCTTGTCATGGTAGTGTCACGGACCCTCCTGACTCTCTAACACCATCTCACTCTATCCTCCATTACACAAAGTAGATCTTCATAGGGGCATTGTGAGTTCTCTGCTGGTTGCTTGAGGTAGGTTCCTGCAGTCTCCCCCACTGAACTACATCCCTGTTTTGCTATCCACAAAAGAACATCGATGACGATTTCATCCTTAGCTCTCCAGCAGTGATCAGCAAATCTGATTCTACTCTCTCTGATCAGGGCTGAGATATGACGAAAGTGTTGATAAAGTTGCTCTCTTATGGGATGCTGCCTCCAAGAGATATTAAGAGCAACTCTTAGCATTCTGGTGTAAACTCCTTCAATTTTTTTCTCCAATCTTTTGGTAAAAGTCCAGTTGCTACTTCCATATACAAGAACTGATGTAACAATGGTTTCATCTTGGTAGGAAGATTTGACTTCCAGATTGCTTTCATCTTGTCTAGTTCAGGCCAGGTCTTGCTGATTTGCACTTTTACTTCACTTTGTGCAATTTTGCATTGCAAACTTACTGTCAAGATAGGTAAATTCATCAGCATTTTTGAGACAAGTCCCATTTAGGGAAGAGATATTTCCATTGCAGAGCATTACCATTGTCCGCCAAGGGAAGAGTCTATCAGGCATGTGTATGCAGTGTGATGATGTATGGAAGTGAAACTTGGCCAATGAAGGTTGAGGACATGCGTTGTATAGAGATAAATAATATCAGAATGATACGATGGATGTGTAATATGAGTCTTAAAGACGGGTTTAGTTCTGATGATCTCAGAGGAAGATTAAATCTGGACTGTATCGGGATATGTGTATAGAAGTGTAGACTTTGATGATATGGCCATGTTCAAAGAATGGATGACAGTTCTTGGGTTAGTAGATGTAGAACAGTTGAGGTTTAGTTCACAGGGGAAGGCCAAGGAAAACATGAGAGGAATTGATAAAAATGGACCTGAGGGAAAGAGGAATAAATAAAGACCTGGCCAAAGATAGGTTAGTTTGGAAGACAATTTCTTAAAGCCGTCCAACACATGTCAACATGTAAAACGGACATTAAACCCCTGCTGCTGCTGCTGCTGCTGCTGCTGCTGCTGCTGATGATGATGATGATGATGATGATGATGATGATGATGATGATGATGATGATGATATTTCCATGTTAGTTCAGGAGAATGTGCTCTGTTTTGCTTATATTGACAAAAAGCCCAATGCAATTTCCGGTTTCTTCGAAACAGTATAGTAGGGTTTCTGCTTAAACAAGCAGAAACCCGACTATACTGTTGTGTCAGAAAAAATTGCAAGATCATAAGCATAAACTGTGTCAGTAATTTTCTCTGCAATATACTTTCTGCTTCTTGCAGGTACCAATTTCTAGACATTTTCTTTCAATTTGTCGACTGACATACAGAGGATGTAGTCAAGACAGATTATAAACATTCACCATTAAACAACATTAATGCAACATTTTAGTCATAGTGATCTAATAAACATTTTATGCATAGTGATCTAATAAACATTTTATGCATAGTGACCTAATAAACATTTTATGCATAGTGACCTAATAAACATTTTATGCATAGTGACCTAATAAACATTTTATGCATAGTGACCTAATAAACATATACACATATATTTTGAATTATTGATTATAATAATTGTTCATTCTCAGCGTTACCCAAGAATCGTTTTATTTTCAATTTTGTTTCGCTTTTTTATTTTTTTGAATCGCATAAATACTTTCGATTTTTTAACTCTTAAATTTATAAATAATAAGAGGCTAAGAGTCAGAAGTGCCAAATCAGCAAGCAGCCCGATAGAAAGAGATGGGAATTTCTGATTATGCAGAGGGTTAAACTGGCTACATAGTGTCAGCTTTACGTTTGAAGGGGAGAAGAGAGTGAATATCAATAAAGCTCGATATAGGCTGTTTTTAAATTTCGTTTTAGTTTACGTTATCGCATTTTTGATTTCAATAAATAAATCAAAAACGAATAATCAAATAAATAAATAAAATAATAATTCTGTGTGTAATTATCATAGTTACGTTGGTGCGAGAAATGCACACGCATACACATGTGAAGTTATCTCATAATTTTTTATTGATTATATTTATAACTAGCTGGCTTTGCCCGCTTGTTATCGTTTTGCAATTACATTCCTATTCACTACTTGAAATCATTGAAACCAAACTAATCACTAAGAAAAAGACGACAAAACCAATCGATAAGACACAACTAATGGATAAGAAAAGTCAGTCAAGCAAGCACAATGTTATTGTTATTTTATTCTTTGTCCAACCATGTAAATATTCTTAATTTAGAAAATAAAAAAAATTATGTTTCTGATAAAGAAACATCGGGGTTTTAATGGGTGCAGTGTTTCAGCAGTCAACAACTGATGCAGGCAATTTGTTCACTACTTCAGCAACTCTGTTTATAAAAAAATGTTTTCTGTGTATATGTGTATATGTGTGTTTGAAGGTATGTCTTGGTGTGTGTATATATATGTGTGTGCATTATTGTATATATGTATATATACATGTTTGAAGTGTGTTGATGTGTGTGCGTATACATGTATATTTTTTTATTTGTGTATATGCGTGTTTGAGGATATGTGTTAGTGTGTATACATGTGGGTGGGGGATATTTGCGTATATATGTGTTTGAGGGTATGTATTAGTGTATGTATACATGTGTGTGTGTGCATTTATGTATATGTGTGTTTGATGGTATGTGTTGGTGTGTATACATGTGTGTGCTTTCATTTGTGTATATCTGTGTTTTTAGGTATGTGTATACATGTGTATGTGCAATTGTGGGCATTTGTGTTTGAGGGTATGTTTTGGTGAGTGTATACATATCTATATGCCGTAGTTCAGGAATTTCTATCGTAAGCAAGCCCCACTTCTCTTAAAATATCCCTTTTTATTGTTTCCCTTGTGGACGCACAATTCCCTCAATAAAAGAAAACGTCTCTGCTTGTTTTATTCAACAATGAACTGACAGCCAAATAAACTCACTTACTCAGCAAAATTGAACGTAGGAATAAACGGAAAATTGTATTCAAGTTATGTGAAGACCATCTGTGACTGTGTACAGAAAAGCCAAGAATACCTCACCCTGTTTGTTTTAATGTTTACCAATGAAGATGAGCTGCGTTTCTCATCTTGGGTCGGCGAAGGCATAACACTAAATCATCTCTGGAGATGAAGAAACAATTTGATGTTTGTAAATTCCTGCATTTAAAAACAGTCAAGAAAAAAATAGAAAATATAATTTTAAAAAACTGATAGTATTTCTAATATAATATGCGATGTGTTTCAATATCTCTATATATAATAATATGCTATAGAAGGCACCGTGGAAAGTCTGCAGGATCTCACTAGTCTATATAATGATACGCTATGGTATTTCATATTTGTACTTACGTTATCACCTTTCACACACATTTAAAAAATGAAATCGCCCAACGCTAAAGTAACAAATTTCGACTTTCTCCATTTTATAATGAATTGTTCCAAAATCAAATAATGTAGTTCCGTCAACTAAAACAGTACAATTTTAAATAAATACATTTCAAAAAGTGACATTCGTTTTATAGATTTGAAGAATATTTAGCTAATAATTATTTTTACGGTAAGAATACAGAGAATATTTATTGTTTTAGAAAGAAAGAAATTGCTACAATTTTAAATAAATAATTAAGAGACATATTCGTTTTATTTATTTATTTAAAGAATATTTAGCAGATAATGATATTTTTACAAAAGAAGTAATAGTATTGACTCTGATGACATTTATTATTGAAAAAGGAATATTATTATTAAGAGTAAATTATACACATTGGTGTAGAAAAGAACCATGGCATTTCCACGGGGTTTCGCTAGTATGTATAAATAGCTATTCCGTTGCATGTAACACTAAGGGAGGTAATTCAGTATATATTCAAGCATCAACTGACTGAAGTATTTGAATTGTTTGTAATGAGGGAGTTTGTTTAAAGAAAATTAAATTTCTGACAAAAATGAAATGGTTATGTTGATAAGCTAGAAAAACAAACTAATTAAAAATATTGACAGAACCATGTTTTAAAAGTTTATGAGCTCTGATATTTCGATTTGGAGGAGGAATGAGGTAGGCATTGTGTTTTTTTAGTCAGTCGGGTTGTAAGAAAAACACTGAGCTCACGTAATTCCTTAACTTTATCTTCCTCCCTCATTTCTTTGTATAAATATCTATGAGAGATTATCTATCAGCCTGTTGCATGTTCAGATCACGTCAGGGTCACCATTTTATAGGAGCTTATCTTGGCATGGACGTTAAGACCAACTCCTATAATATTTTGCAATAAAACGGGTCACCACGAGAAAAGGAAAACGAAGCCCTTCTATAAACAAGAATATAAGTATTTATTTAAGTGACCTACACCGTTGGGTGTAGGTTGCCCAAAGAAAGTTAAAAAGTATCACAGTGAAGGAATTAATAATAAAGTAAGAAAGTAAGAAAGGGTCAGCCGAAATTCTTTGAGCAGTATATCTCTCAGTGGAAGATAGCCTTGCTTGGGGTCAAGTTGACCAGGGTAAGAAAGGAAACACCTTTCTTTGTTGGTGCAAGGAAGCTATCTGTCTGACCAGCAAATTCCAAAGAGTTCAGTCCTCGTGTGACCAAATCACCTCCCAGGAGTTGCTCTCCTAAAGAAGAAAGAAATGGTTATGTTTATGACTACTACATCTCCACTTCACCTGAATAAAGTTCTCTTGCAAGGACGAAGATTTGACTATTCAAATCGAAATATCGACACCAATGAACTCTTTAAGCATGTTTCTGTGACAATATTTTTAATTAGTTTTTTTTTTTTTGCTTATCAATTCATTCCATATATTAACCATTTCATTGTTTGAAATGTAAACATAATAGCAACTGTTTTTTGCAAATAAATTTAATTATAAAAGTTGTAGTAGGTAAGTTGAAAATCAAAATTTCTAGAGGAAACGTGAGCTTGAGTTTGTGTAAGTGTAGCATAACTGGGGTGTTCTTCAATCCCCACGGTGCATCCACTTCGTTGGTAGAATCAACTAGTCGTATTTCTGTGGTGATGGGGCAGTCAAAGTTTCCATCTTTCTTCTCTTTATCGTTGCCTTCTTCTCAGTAACAGCTTCCATGAACGTTATTAATAAAGAAACATTATAAATGCATTTAGGCTTTAAAAATCTCTTTGGGTTTTTTATTCTTTCTTCAGAGTATACATATACACACATAAAACAAACTCCCATCTTTTCTCTCATGGGGAGGAGGAAGCAGGCATCAAAAAGTCCAACCGCTTTCTCTCTCTTTCTCTTTCTCTCTCTCTCTCTCTCTCTCTCTCTCTCTCTCTCTGGTGGTTTAGTCGAAAGAGAAAGGTTCTCCCTGCTTATTCACCACTTAAGACTGTCCACTTTCTGTCTGTGATGTCACTGTCAGAACACATAGCTTTACTTAAATTCTTCTTTTTTTATCTTATTCTATTCATTTAACGTCACTTTTCCCTTATTAAGAGGGCAGACGTTTTCTTATATTACGCAAGCTCACTCTCCACTTCTCATGGTTCAGCTGGTCAGCAGTCTCCAAATTCCACTCTGTGCAGTCCCGTCCAATCACTTGCTTCCAAGTTTTTCTTCCTGTGATTTAGGACATTCATGCTTCTGTAACGGTTTATCCAGGAGGATGAATGTTCCACTAATTGGAAAATTCCGTTCTACCTAATTTTTAACCTTACGTGGAAATTTACCAAACTAATCCTATTTTTAATACAACCGCCTCTTATCTTGCTACATAAGTAGAGTAGATTCGCTATTTAAATACGTGTTGCGGGGCCAATGATAGTGATCGGTCTTACAACTATTTAAAGACACAAGACAAATACAACAATGGCAAAGAAAGATAACAAAGACAGGAGTTAAATTTTGTAAAGAACATATTACCGGTTTATTGAACTATAAAGGTACAAGTAATAAAAGAGTTGCTTCAGCTGCTGGTGTCACAGAAAGGCTTGACGAGAAGTGTCTGATAGGGTTAGTCCTAAAACTTTGGTGGTTGAACATAGACGTCACTGAGGTCGAAGATGCCACTTGATAGGTCTGGATGATCGAGGTTAGTTCTCCTACATTTAAATAATTCAGATTTGCATTGAATTTGATCTATAGTCATTAGACACAAACTAAGCAAGATTCCTTGAATTTCAATTTCTTCTCAAACCCTCTTAAATTTGAGATATTTTCTAGATTCAAAATCATGTAGTGGATTTTGATCAAAACTGGAATAAGGATTTCAGACATAAGGTTTAGTATCATTATATCTTGATTTTAATCTTTGTAAGAGGACATAAAAGTGGTGTAAAACTGTTCTGTTCAGGGAATTATATATATACTCGTCCTGAGATGGGCAATCTTCTCATATTTATATAAAGTTAGATATGTGTATATGTTTATATGTGTATGTACAAACTAATTACTCCTAAACTAATTAACCGATCATTATGAATTTTGAAATACATACTCAAACCCACTCACCCACACCAGAAAGTATGCAAACAGTCATCCTTATCCGCACTCATACACATACATACCTAAAAGCCTCCACGTTGTGCCCATGTTTTTAATTTAATATCACATTAACCAAACAGAGCCCAATTAAATTTGGTAGTAACCAAATTTCTTTAAATTAAATGTATTAACAGTATTAATAACACTCTTGGCCTTTTTGCTAGGAACTGCCCTGCTTGTTTTCGGCTTCTGAAACAACCCAGAAAGCAGTAAGCAGCTCATTTATATCTAGATAGATTTGGGAGGGTTTTGCTAACCACCACATGTAGCATTTTATTGTGTTTTTCTGTAATTACTGGTAACCCCCGCCCCAACCGATGAAACTGTATATATATTTTTTGTAAATAAAAAACGTCTAAACACTGAGGATAATTTTAGAGTGAAAGTGGTATTATGATGACTGCAACTAGTTTTGAGAATAGACAAAGAAGACGACAGACGACCACCAACCCTCGCCACTCAATTTTGGCCTTGTGCCACATCTTGTAATTTTATGAAGAACATTACTTCTGTGAATTTTTTGGTAAAATTTCAAAATATAAATAAATTGGCCTCATACTGGACTTCATCTTTTCTGTCCTCGTCGGTGAAGGAGAAGTTCTTCTAGACTGATGCAATTTTTATTTTTTTGTTTCAATTCAGAGTGCCCCTTTTTAGGAAGCTGGACTTTCCACACATTAAAAGCCGACCTTGTGTCTAACTCTGCCTTCGTGGGGAGGCAAGTAAATAAGAACAGTATTAATAATATTAACTCAAATTCTCTATTACTTATAACAATAACCGAACATCAAGATATTCTCTGTAAGTTAGAAGTCTCGTTCTATGATTTGTTATTACCGGGTAAAAAAAACTTACATCTTATTACCCTAGTAAACTATCCTAGTAAACACAGCAGCTAGTAAACTAGGGTTTTGTAATAAATATATCAAACCCAATCCCTTTATTGTCACGGGGGTACCAGAAAGGTGACCATCGCCCCCCTCTGGGAAGAAGTAAAAATAATAAACAGTGAGTCCCACTGGAAAGTGAGGAAACTTAAGGAAACAGCTCACATGCTCGGACATGACAACCTACTGAGCAAATCAAGCATAGAGCTGAATACGATTTGGAGACCTCTAATAGAGAAAGAAAACCTTGAATAACAAACATAGGTTTAACAGTACCAAAAATTGATTCCTAATCGTCCTAATGACACATGGTCGTGAGGTCTAAGCCGTTGGTTCGAAAGTTGCAAGTTATCTGGAGGTGCTAAGTTCAAACCTTCAGAGACAGCAGCAATACAGCGATAAACAGCATAATGAGTGTGTCCCAGAGCCAAAAAATGGAATCCGAGCGTGATAATAAGGGGATTGGGTTCGAGAGTCCAGACAGACGGTTGCCGAGTTCGATACAGGACACCTGATGACGGCCGGAGGGCAGAACGGCCGAAATGTTGTGAACATGGCAGCTAAGATGAGGAAGTCAGTCCGAACACTGAAATCCATAATATCTGTATATGTTTATATATTTGTATGTACAGGATTCATTCATGAACTAATTTACTAATCATTATGAATTTTGGAACACAGCTGCTAGGCGTAATGTTGGTTATATTTAGTTTCATTTAGTTTTATGCAAAGAGAAAGGTGGAATCCCTTCGTGAAAATTTAGTTACCTCCGATTTTTGTGAAATTTTAGACAGCAATTAATAAATATTCCCGAAATTTCAGTTTCTTTGGAGTATTTTAAAGGGATTTTAGAGGGCCATAATATGAACATAACTTCCTATTTGAAAATTCAAATATTTCAGATTTGCATTGAATTCGATCCATAGTCATTAACACCAATTAAGCAAGATTCCTTGAATTTCAATTTCTTCTTAAGACCTCTCAAGCTTAAGCATTAAATTTTAGATATTTTCTAGATTAAAAAACCTGTAATGGATTTTGACTAAAATTGGAATAAGGATTCCAGACATAATGTTTAGTATCATTATATCTTGATTTTAATCTTTGTAAGGGGGCATAAAAGTTGTGTAAAACTGTTCTGCTCAGGGGATTATTTATACTCGTCCTGGGACGAGTAATCTTCTTGTACTTATATAAAGTTAGGTATGTGTATATGTTTATATATGTGTATATACACGATTCACTCTTGAACTAATTAATCGATCATTATGAATTTGGAACACAGCTGCTAGATGTAAGGATAGGTAATGTAGGCTATATTTAGTTTAACTTTGTTTATAGGGTTAAATGGGAGTGAAAATTCAGATACCTCCCATTTTTGTGAAATTTTAACAATATATATTAGATATCAATTAATAAATATTCCCCATATTTCAATTTCTTTGGAGTATTTGAAAGGGTTTTTAGGAGGCATAATATCGGCACAACTTCTCATTTGACAATTCAAATATTTCAGATTTGCACTGAATTTTATCCATACTCATTAGACACCAACTAAGCAAGATTCCCTGAATTTCAATTTCTTTTTAAGACCCCTTAAGCTTAAGACTTAAATTTTAGACTTTTTCTAGAATCAAAATCATGTAATAAGGATTCGAAACATAAGGTTTAGTAGCATAATACCTTGATTTTAATCTTCATAGGGAGATATAAAAGTGGTGCAAAACTGATCTGTTCAGGGAATCAATTATACTCCTCTAAGGGTGGGTATTCTTCTAGCATATATATATATATATATATATATATATATATATATATATATATATATATATATATATGTGTTTATAAATTTTAAATGGCATTGAAATCAAGTTCCAGAAGTAAAAGAATCCTATAAGTTGTGTTTTATGCATATTTCGAAACATTCTTTATTATTAAATAGATCGGCACAAGACCAACCACAGAATAAAAGTATTCAGTATTGCCTAATACCGTTACAGAGATGAAGAATGTTTCTCTTCACGAAAAAAAATACATAAAAACAGGCCACATTAAGCAATGAAACACGTATGTCCAATAGGGATAAGCAGAAGAAACAAGAGTCACCAGCATTTTACAAAGTGATTCCAGTAAAATACAGTCCTTTTTTTTTAAATAACACTAAAAAACGAGCATATTGACAGCCAAATTTTTATATTAACCACTAATTAAAGCTATTAATTTCATTGTCTATATTCACACCACTCCCTTCTTATTCATTCCCATCAGCCAAGAAATTTTGCACTAAATATTGGATTCGTCTTAGTTTTAAGTAGATCAAACAGATAAATGTTTACTCTAGCTATAATAATCTGCCTTATTTGTTAAATATAGTCTTGTCTTATTTTTGTTCCTCTTTTGCACATTAATATATGGGATTTGAATTCTATATCACTACCCCTATAAAAGATTTTAGTTTTATTCCCAAACCACCCTATTTACTTATAACAGAAAGTTGACTTTTATGTACTTTATTTTTAAGTGCGTTACTTTTAATTTTCCTAATTTTATAGTAACTATCCCAAAGTGATGTTTATTCCATGTCTACAGTTTGTGATTATTTCACTTCTGCGGTTTAGTATTTTTTTTTTACACCTTTAAACTTTTAAATTTGTAGTTTCTCACAGATTGTCTAAAAATCTACATATGTTAGTCTATTTTAATAAGTTTTATATGCTGTCGGATGTTTTATGCAATCTAATCTAATATATATGAATCATGCAAATCCAACGCTTGTCTGATGTTACTAGATTCTTAATGTGGATTTAGATGTTTAAAGAATATAACATATATTTGTTGCCAGATAGGTGCATGAAAAATGCACAAAGCAACCAATTTGCAGTATTTATTGACCTCATAAGCCCATTGAGGGTTATATATATATATATATATATATATATATATATATATATATATTATACCAATGACTCACCACTGATCAAGACTAAAAGCCATTCGAGGATAAAGATTAATGAGATGGACAGATTGTCAGTTGAATGATGAAAAATATTATGAGAGGATTGAAAATGATAAATGAAATGGGCAACAAATAATTATTTATGAGTATAGTTTATGATAAGTATGTGTTGACATTGGATTTGAAGACGACCATGTTGCAACCCACAGGGAAACAATTTTGTGGTAATGTGCTCCACGTATGGGAAGTTCTTGAAAAGAAACTCTTTTAATGGAAATTCCGTTTGATGTCAGGCACACAAAGGAAAGAAAGAAAAGTTATTTGAAGTTATGTAATAAGGTGAGTTCTTGCTGTGAATGTCTTACAAGTAGGAACCAGAAACTGAAGCTCAATCTAGCACCTTCCATGGAAATAATGATAGAGTAGAAAAAGATTAGCAACATCTCTTCTGTGAGAAAGAGACAGATGAGCTCATCCCCCATTAGATTGCAAAGTAAATTTTGTATTCTTTCTAGTCAAGAAAGAGTACTCAAATGTTGTAGCAGTACTCAATTTTAGGACGTATCTTTCTGTTATATAGGTAGAGGATTTAATCAAGATCCAGGTACTTTCTGAAGCGGTAGAATGATCCAACCATTTTTTCAGCAACCTTAGCAACTGATTGGATATAAATCTTCGATCTTAGATCCAGAGTAAAAGTCAGTCCTAATGAATACTGTCTTTTCTTTCTCTTGAAGTTAGAGAGACTGATCTCTCCTCAGAGGAGAAGAAATCCTTTTGGCTTGGGACATTTTTATTTATGTCCTATCTAGACTGCCTGTTTTGGGAGAAGTAGATTTTCCCAAGATTAGAAACCGAACTTGTGTCTAACTTTGCCCTCGTGGGGGGATTGGTAGGTAGATAAGAACAAAATGCTCTCTTCTACCCCTAAAAACTTTATCTATATCGATATCTGCATCTAACCATCGCATAGCTGTGTCTGTGAAACGGATCAGCCACCAACAGTGTTTTAATACAATAACAAAAAAATGAACAAACTTTCTAAGATTGTAAGGAAAGGGGTAATCTAAACATGGCAGAATAAGGTGAGTATTTTTCACACACACACACACACACACACACACACACACACACACACACACACACACAAGACCCGCCCTTAACACAGCTGAACCTATAAACTGTATATAATTTTATTGGTTGCTGCACACCAAAAGACCCCCTTCCCCCTTCTCCCTACTGCACGCATCAATTTTACTTCTTAGTTTTCCTCCAAAACTCCTTTTTTCAACTGAATAAGATTACAAGCTTAAAATAGCTGACAGCGATGTCATTAAATCTTTTATTTTGCCCTGCTCAGTCCAAATGAAATTAGGGGGCCATATAAAAAGAAAGAATATATAGGAAGAGAAAAATACATCCATCCTATTTTAATGAACTAATCAAGTATTCATAACCCCAATATCTAACTAGTGTCCATATGTGCAATGACAAGATCTTAGGAGCTTATGCCTTCATCTATAATACCCCCCTATCACTAGAAGATAATTCTTTGTAAACAAACCATTTTTTTAATCACAAAATTCCAATGAATGACATCATCATCATCATCATCATCATCATCATCATCATCATCATCATCATCATCATCATCATCATCATCATCATCATCATCATTTTAACGTCTGTTTTACATGCTGATATTTGTTGGATGGCTTTTAGAAATTGACTTCAAAACTAACCTATCTCTGCTCAGGTGTTTAATTATCCCTTTTTCTCAACTCCATCCTTATTACTTCCCTCTATGTTTTCCTCAACTGTTCTACATCTACTGACCCAAGAACTCTCATCGATTCTTTTAATGTGACCATACCAATGAAGTCTCTTATTCTGCACACATCTCCCTTATACTGTCCATATTTAATCTTCCTCTGAGGTCATCAGATCTAAGCCTGTCTCTAAGACTCACATTATACATTCATCGTATCAGTCTCAGATCATTTCGCTCCATTTCGCTCCAGGCAATCTATTATTATACTAAAGTTGAGTCAATCAATGTTTGTTTCCCTTCTCTCACTCTATGTTGTTTGATCCTCCCTCTTATTTTATACAGTTTCTATCACTCTGGCTTCCGTCTCTCTCTCTCTCTCTCTCTCTCTCTCTCTTTCTGTTTCTCTCTGTCTCCATTTCTCTCTGTCTGTCTGTCTGTCTATCTGTCTGTCTGTCTGTCTGTCTGTCTGTCTGTCTGTCTCTCTCTCTCTCTCTCTCTCTCTCTCTCTCTCTCTCTCTCTCTCTCTCTCTATCTCTATCTCTGTTTATTAACAGTCAGAGGTAATAAAATTAACTATAAATATAAAACAGAACACTAGTATAGTCCATTACAAACAATAGAGAATATCACCACATGTATTAATACTATTTAATTCATAGCTGGAGAAGAGAGCGGGAGAAAGAAAGAGAAAGAAATAGAGAGAGAGATATTAAACAGAAATAGACTAATTTTTGATTAGTTAACCCATAGCTGGAGAGAACAAAAAGAGAGAGGGGGGGGGTGAAGAAGAGAGAGAGAAAGAGATATATCAAACAGAAAGACTAATTTGGGATGTTGTCCTTTTATTTTTTTAAATTTAACTGGCTTTGCAAACCCATTTTTTACCTGATTCAAACAATCTAACCAGAGCGCAATGGATGACCCAACGGGTTGCATTTCATGTTAAATTGGAAAACTATTATAATAGGTTTCCAATTTAACATGAAATGCAATTTTAAAAATAATGGAAGTTTCATCGAATTTAACAGACATGCGCAATAATGATTTTTATTTCTTTTTTTAACATAGATTGTTAATGTTAAAAACGACTGCATATATTTTTTCTGAGAATATTTACGTTGAGGGGGGCACAAGTGCAACAATTTCGTCAAATCACATTCCATTAAAGTACTTGTAAAACAAGCACAGGGATGCAACATTGTGGCGATGGGACAGGGGCTGAAGCTTGGTAGCCAGTGTGGAACATATTAGGTTCGAGGCTCTTTTTTAGATCCTGTCTATGAGGGAGAAACTAGTGGTTGCTGCTCCAGCCCAGGCATGGCAACAATACTCCATGCATGGGCGAATGGTAGATTTGTAGAGATATAGAATACTGGCAGGTGTGAAAATTTTTTCTGCCCCGGTAGAGGGAGCCAATTTTCTTTGCAGCACACTTGGCAGTATCTTCTATGTATTTATTCCAATTCATGTTACCTGTGTTAGGCCGAAGAGTTTTAATGTTGGACTCTCAGGTAGGATGCTATTATCCATGGCAATCCGTGGTTGGAAAGGTTTCTTATAATTGTTAAAGGAAAGGAGCTTTGTGTTGGTAGCTTTAAATGAGACTATCCATTTTTGGCCTCATTCCACTACAGACTGGAGATTATTTTCTTAGGATTCAACCATTGTCTCGGATATAGGTACATTCGATTTGCCCTCATGCCAAGAATAGAGCGTTGTATCATCAGCAAATATGTTCATCTCGGACGCAATTGCATTAGGAAGGTCGTTTATGAAAAGCAGGAATAATAAAGGTCCAAGGATTGACTCCTGAGACGCACTTGCATAAATGTGATATTGTTTAGGTGTTGAGGATCCTTTTTTAGCTAAGAAGGATCTGATTAGATTAAATATTCGTCCAATAATACCGTACAAATTAATTTTCTTGAGAAGATCTTCATGCCAAGCCTTGTTAAAGACTTTGGATATATCAAGCGCTACCGTACTAGCTTCACCTGCCTTATGGTAGCTTTTAAAGCTTGAACCATCCACCATTGGAGGACTGGGCGAGGCGGAGGTCACGGGAGTGTGTGTGTGAGGGGGGGGGCATTTTACAGGTAAAAAAATTGAAAATGCTGGCCATTCATTTTTATGTTATAGTGTTTAACAGAAATAAATTTTATTTTTTTAATTTAATTTTATTTCTTATTTTCACAATTTTTCCTTTTTGTTTGGAAGATTACAAACACATGAAATGCTGCCTTAAGGGTACCTTCAGCTTTTATGGCGCCTGGGCTGCAGTTTGAGTTGCCAGTACCCTTAGCCGGCCCTGCTGTGAGTTACCCCTTGTGGAGACTATATTGAAAGAGCTCAGCATGTGAGTGAGTGAGTGAGTGAGTGAATGAGTGTGTGTGTGTGTGTGTGACCTATTTACTAGGATATATTAAACTTCAAAAGAAACTTTAAAGAAATATCCTTTGATTTTTTTATTTTATGTTGAAAAATATTTTTTTAGTTTCTGCCTGCTATTTAGTATATCCCCCCCCCTCTTAATTTAATTGTTTCTGTCTTAAAAGTTATTTGCCTTGGGCTTGTACCACTAGTTAAAGTGTTTGTCTGTGTTGGCTGCAGAATTGTTTGTATTATCTCCTTTGGAAGTTTATCAGAGTTATATCTTTTGCACTTATGCTGGCCAATGTAGAGAATGTACTCTCCTATACGGAAATTAAGAAAACTCGTTCCACGCATGTGCAGAAATTCAAACAAGGCTCTCTCTCCTTTCTTACTGATCTTTCAAAGCCAGCGAATGTGATCTGACTGGCTGGCCATCTTTGCATGGCTTTTACAAACCCTGATGCTGCATCCTTCAGGTGCCTCTTCCGGTAGCAGTCACATAGACTCACAGAACAGACCAACATAAAGTAAGTGACATTTACTTATCTATTGCTCATGCATATTTCTCTACCTCTAACCCTGCTAACACTCTCATCCATTCTTTCAACATGACCAAACCAAAAAGGTCTCCTGTTCTGCACATATCTCCCTATACTGTTCAAATTTAATCTTCCTCTGGGGGTCATCAGACCTAAGCCTGTCTTTAAGACTCGCATTACACATTTGTTGTATCATTCTCGTGGATGTGTAATGTGAGTTTTAAATACATTGAAAGATTACTGAGTAATAAAAGATAGAACAGAGTTCTCTATGTTCACTATATTTTTATAGTTGTTTTATTTGTGGGACACATTATCACGGGACTGTAGACTATAACAAGGTCATTTTCTAATCCAATGTCAACAGTTACTTTTCATAAGCCATCGTCATTAGTAATCCAATTTTGTTCATGTCATTCATCAGTTTCAGTCCTCTTATAATATTCCACGCAAAAGAAATAGATTTTTCTTGCTCATCTCTCCTTTGGTAAAGCTTCCCTGCAGACCCTAATATAGTCATCTTCAAATCCAATCTCAACAAATATTTTTCAGATTTGTCATAAACTGTCCACATAAGTAATTCAATTTTGTTTATTTTATACATCAGTTTTAATTCTCTCATAATATTTTTCATCATTCAAATGGCAATCCATCCATCTCATTAACCCTTATCTTCGAGTGTCTTTTGGACTTGATAAGTTGTGACTCATTATAAAAAAATCACTTCATAAAAAAATCTAGATTGGCATTTGGAAGGTTTTTAATCAAAACTTTCATTTGCATTAATCCCAAAGAAATAACTTTATCTCTCCTTCGGTAAAGCTTCCCTGCAGACTACAATATGGTCATCTTCAAATCCAATGTCAACAAATATTTGTAATAAATCGTCTTCATAAGTCATCCACTTTTATTCATTCTATTCATCAATTTCAATCTTCTAATAATATTTTTCATCATTTTAATTGGCAATCCATCCATTTCATTGACCCTTATCCTCTAGTGCATTTTGGCCTTGATAAATTGTGACTCATTAATAAAAAAAAAAATCACTTTCCCCCACAATTAATATTGTCAAAGCTTTCATTCGTGTAAATCCATGCAAAAGAAATAGCTCATTAACCCTTATCCTTGAGTGGACTTTGGCCTTGTTAAATAATAACTCATTAGTATAAAAAAAGTTTTCATAAGTAATCAAATTTTCTTCATTTCATTCATTATTTTCAATCTTCTAGTAATATTCATGATCATTCAATTGTCAATCTATTCATCTCATCAATCCTTATTCTCGAGTGGCTTTCAGCCTTAATAGATGGCGACTCATCTCTCCTTCAGGAAAGGGTAAATGCTAGTAGCAGTAGTTCAGGGATCTTCCATTACCCGCGTCCTAATGTAACAAGAGTAAACATAGGGGGAAAACCAGCTCCTCCAAGAGGGCACTCTAGAAGGGTACCAAGAACAAACAAGTGCTTCTGTACCATTCCTTTGTATGTTCTGGGCCAAACCTTCCCAACTTTGCATGCAACTACTGAGCCTTCTTGCTCTCAGTTTCTGGGGTCAATCCTGCAGGTTAACGAATAGCTCTATACAGAAGTCAGACTCACTTAACAAACAACAAAACAAACAAAACTAACTTACTGAGGGAAGAGTTATGCTTGGGAGGATGCACCTCTTAGGACCGAGTCAAACCATACCTCATTCTGACAAAGAAGAAGCTAATGGTTCAAGAAAGAAAATATATCTCATCTTTTTACAAAAAAGTTGTTAACTTCACCATTTTTTAAAACGTCGACCAGCGAGAGCAATGCCGTTCGAAACGGAAGCCTCTTGTAGTACCATCCAAGGTGGTAAAGTCTTGGACGAGGAGTCAGACAAAGATTGATCCAACCCCCAAATCTCAGCAGTGTTCTCTGGGTGGAAGAGTCTAACAAAGACAATGGTCGTGTCAGCAGACGAGGGCTGCAACTTATCCATCTGCTCCAGTCGTCTAGGATCTCCTTGTGTGCCGTTGGATATAGCATGTAGATTTGTGAAGGAAGGTATGTGCTCTGGAGTGCGACATAGTGTACACTTGAAAAAAAATCCACACACAGACGTCTGTTTTTTTTTTTTGTGGGTTTTGAATTAGAACATGACCACCATCCTCATCAATAAGTAGCAGCCATGATGATGACATATGTTGAAGTTAACAGTCACGGCCTATAAATGAACATTTTTGAATTGGTTAGTCCTGGCAAAATGCAGCTAGGGAATTATGAATCTGTCATGTTTTATGTCTTCATGCCTAAATGTGCTTACCGTTTTTGATGTAGCATATCCTTTCATTTACCTCTGGGTTTGCGTAATTATTTAATTCTCCTCTATTGTTAAACAAGATGTCTTTATGCTCTTGTTTATGCTCTTTTTACATATATTTCTTCTTCTTCTGAGTGATGTGATTACCCGCAAGTTGAAAACTACCAAAGAATGCAAAGAAAGGAGATGTGCTGCATCTTCAGGCGTTACAGAAGAAATGTGGGTGCTATCGACCTTTCTTGACTGGAGCAATTTCGTTTCGGTTAATCTTCGTTTTGTATTGTCTCCTCTTACCGATGTTAAGTCAATTGTGTACCCAATATTTTCATTTGTAGCAGATATTTTAAATTCTTTCATAGCCGATATTATTTTTTTTTTATTTATTTATTTATTGTAATCATGCTCTCCAATAAACTATTTTTTAAGCATTCCAATAAATTATTTTTCGCCAATAAATTATTTTTCGCCAATAAATTATTTTCAAAGCATTCATTACGGTCTTCTAACCTAATCTTAACCTTAACCTTAACTGGCAGCCACTCGGGTAAAAATGTTTTTGTTTACTGTCCTAAATACTAGCATGGACCGGAAATAGGGATCATTTTATGTGAAATTTATATACAAAACTGACTCCCACCCTAAATTCTAAAATAATTGTTTTTTTGTTGTTGTTTTTCTTCTTCTTTTTTAAGGATGTTCACACGTAATTGCCTAAAAAGTAGAATCTCATTTGTATTTTGTTTTTTTTTAAGGGAAGAGGATAAATCTACATGTAAATGTACCAAAGAAACATCTTTCTCTTTACAGTCTTATTTTTCAAGGTAAAGAAAATAAGGTAACACTGTAGAAATAGGCAATACAAAACCCCAAATTAACCGTAACGAAATTATTGCAGTCAAGAAAGTTCAAATGTACAGAAAAAAATGCAAAGACAATGATGATGCTGAATGTATCAAAAAAATTAGCAGGGGAGGAACATGGAGAAAATGTGAACATGGTGAGAAAAAATATAGGAGAAAAAATCGAAGAAGAATTTTCTGGAGAAATTGATGGTGGTATTGATGAAAAGAGAGTTCCGATGCATTCAGTAGAGACATCTATGAATGTGAAGAAGGAAATGATGAAGTTACTGGAAATAAAGAAACGGAAAAGGTAAAAACAGAGATCGCTGTGTGTGAAGACATTTCAGTTCCGACCGGAAATTTGCTCAAGGCAGTTATTTGTTGATTGACAGTTAAAAGGTGGAAAGAGATGGACTTACTTCCTTCGACTATAAGGCCGGAAAAAAAAACTATGCAAGTGTAGTGTAACAGCATTGGTTTCTCAAAACTATGAAGAATGGGGATTAGTGGCGTGCAGAGGTCTAGTCATGCCCTGGTGATGCCCGAGACCAACTCATTGACTGTGTTCCCCAAAGACTCAAGTATATGTCCTAGGACTGAGAAATATTATGAGAAACGGAGATAGTTTTAATATGATTGGATCTCAACCCCTAATTTGGATGCCCGAAGGGGATCCCCCTCTCTGCATTCTACTGATTGGGATATTGTTTTAATATCATAGTTGCTTTATTCAAAGACAAGCAAATCTTTTTATTGTTTCTGTTGTCCTCTATTCCTGAAGACAGAACAACACAAATCAAGTCTAACAAAATATCCTGGATTTTACAAGTCTGAAAGCTTAATTAAAAAATGCCTGAACATGAAAATTTGTCTGATCACCAAAGAGTTTTTAAGGGATGGATGATATTAGAAATTGTTCTTAATAACGGTAAAACCACTGACAGTAAATTACAAGAACAAACTCAGAAAAAAAGACAGATCTGGTGAAAAGTTTTAATACCATTACTTGATATTGTGTCATTTCTGGCTGACCTTTAGAGGTTAGCGAGATTTATATTCTTCCAATGAAGGGAACTTTATTGAACTTGTTTAACTCATGAGCAAGTATGGTCCTGTAATCTTGGAAACTATTTAAGGCTAAGAGTTAATGGGACAGAATGATTGTCAGTCAAAAGATGAATAATACTATGGGAGTACTAAATTTGATCAATGGAATAAACTCAGTTTGATTATTTATGGAACGTTTTATGGCAAGTATTTGTTGACATTGGATTTAAAGACGACTATGTTGTAATCCTCGAGTGGCTCTTGGCTTTAATAAGTAAAACAAAAAGAGATATGAAGCTATTCACACAGAAAAAACACAATTTCAAGTTGTAATCCAAACACTAGATTCATTAAGCTCTGCTTCAAAAAATATTCAAATGAGAAGTGATGAACAAATCATTTTGCATCCAATCAAAAACTTTTTCTTCATGTCACATTTTTTTTTTACTGGCAAGAAAATAAATCTCATCTAAAAGAAACTCCAGAGGGAGTTCAATACTCTGCATGTCACAATTAGTACAATTCAGTATAAGATAAAATCATACCTGGGGTCTTTAAACGATGGCCCGCAGCGTCCTCTGGAACTGAGGACCTCTTGTTCTGAAATCAAAAGTCAGGATCAATAACAAACACAAACGAAACCAATAAATTTGGATGAAGATCTGTTTTTATTCAGGATGGTGGTATTGCCTACATCTTTGCTGGCAGCGAAGAGAAAAAGATTAGGAGTTGCAGAAATGGCGGGTCACAGATCCTAGACTTACTTTTTACACTTCTTTCTTTTGTCCTCTGACTTCATTTTCTTTAAGCTATTCTTCCCATGGAAAACGATAGCTTCAAAGGTTAACTTGTCGACCACTATATCCTACCTAACTTAACAACAACCTCTCTACGAACATAAATCGTTAAATGATTACTAGTTGGCGTACATGCAATAATTAACACTTGTCTATGATTGGGTGTGTGTGTAATCTACACGGAAGCAACCAAAACTTTCTTTACCTGAAACAGGGACAAACTGGTGCCTGAATCGGCTAACCAAAGTAAAACAAAATGCAAAGAAATAGGAACTCCAGTTGAAAAACGGATTAGAAGAAAGAGAAAGCGATCTGGGGAAAAGAAAGATGATGCAGGCCAAACACTTAAGCAAGTTGAATTGGAAATGAATTGGAAACAAGATGTGGTTGCATGTCTTATCTGCAAACTTTTTTCACTGAAACACTAAACAATTCTGAGAGATACTGAAACCGAGTTGGAGCAAACGTTTAAAATTCTCAATAGTGAGTAAGATGCTGACTTGGACGTTTCTAAACTGACTTTGGAAGTTCTCAGACAATATATATATATTTTTAGCCTTAGCTCCTGAAGTGGAACGTGACATAATCATGATGACAAAATCATTGGCTATTGAATAACTAAGATGGATCTATCTGAGAAACAGTTCCAAATATAGTGATTGCTTTACGGCTTTTTTTAATAACAATAATAATAATAATAATAATAATAATAATAATAATAATAATAATAATAATAATAAAAACCAGAACACAGAAAGGCTGATCACTGCAGCAAGAGACACCGTCCCCATGAATAACTTGGGAAGCATCGAAACCAGAAACAAAAAAACAAGAAAAGAAAAGTGGGAAGAAAAACAGCTACATGGACGTTTCATAAGAATGACAAGAGAAGAGACCCACCAACATTCCTGGGCATGGCTAAGAAAAGGTCACGTGAACAGAGAAACGGAATGATATTTTTATAAACAATATTTCAGAATAAAACTCCATTATCAAGTTAAGACAAGGTAGATTTGTCAATTTTTTTTTTTTGTTTCTCTGTCATAGTTCAGCTCTAGCAATGCGGAATTCTTATTGAATACACAGGAACAACGGATATGAAGAACGGAACAAATAAGAATGACATAAACCATCTTGTGTTAACTTGATAATGGAGTTTTACCGCGAAATATTGTTAATAAAAAAAAATAATTCCCTCCTAACAATTTGTTACCAGGTTTTATTCATTTATTTTTCCAATTTTCTTATCTTTTTGTTTTTGCTGGGGATGTCAAACATCCATCCGCTATTTCAGAGACTCCAACTGAGAGATCCTTTTAAGATTCTCACCATCCCTTTATGCTCATTTTTTAGATCTCTCTTGCACTTGGTTTCGCCATATAGTGTTTGAAATTCTTTTTCATGAGCCTGGTAGCTCCTATGATTACTGGAATGATGGAGATCTTCCTAAGATTCCAATTTATTTTCAAGTCGTACATAAGACCTTGGTATTTAGTTATCTTCTCCCTCTCAACTCTATTTAAGTCACCATCATTAATGACACTGACTTCAACGAGGGTTGCTACTCTCTTCTCCTTGCCCCATATCACTATGTCAGGTTTAATAGCTCCGTTTTCTAAGTATGTAGCTGTAGAGATTGAATAGTCATAGTGGATGGTGTATGACTTATTTCCAACAGTTCTTTCTGGTATATGTTCCCAGGACGTGCTGTTACACTGGATATTCATTTTTTTACAGATGGTCCAGTGGAGATATTTACATACTCCATTGTGTCGCATTGTATGGTAGGCACATTTCTTATTATATATTAAATATCAGATTGTTTTTAATGCCAATACGTAGTTAAAGTAAAATACATTGTTTTGGACTATTAAAATAATTTCCAACGCTATTGATTCATTTATTTTTTATTATCGCTTATCTTTGAATTCATGTTTTGAAGCATGACATAAATCTATGATGTCACTCCAAAGCTATAATTATTTTGTTATGGTAGTGTTTTAAGCTCTATTTATTAGAAAGTCAAAATAGGTCAGTTAGTAGAACCTCAGACTGAAGATTTCAAGGGTTTTGGTTTCAATTTCCGATCATGGCATCCTCTTTATTTGTTGGGAATTTATTATTTACTATGAATGCAATATTTTCCATTTCTAAAAGTAGCTAAGATCTCTGATATTTCGAAATGAGACAAATTCTGCAATGTATTTATTACTTTTTAAAAAAATGTGACTGGTGGACAGACGGACAGAATCTCTATTTATATAAGATAGACGTACGTCGACTTACGACCTATGCGGCATTATATAAGATGCTTTTAACAGACCAGAACATTTCTTATTTATTAAAACTTACTTGAGATCTAGCATGTCACAAGATCGCCTTTTAAATTTGTCTCTCATTTCAATTAAGCATGAAACTCTGGAATAGGACAATATTAATTTTTACCAAATTATAGGTGACGAGCTTTCCCTTCCCGGCGTTACTCGGGAGTCTTTTGGTTGACCAAAACAATTCTTGGACCGTTGTAATACCTAACCTATTTCGCCCCAATTGATTGAATATATCATGGCCGCCAGCGATTAAAACATTGAATCTAAGTTACTATTGTAGCAGTTACCTCCTCCTTTCAAAACATAACTACACCGGTTTGCCGGTAGGTGTCGTTTTTTTTCACCGACAGGTGGCGCTGTAAAGCAACGCCAGAGTTATCTGCCCTTCTGACTATAAAAACCGTTGCAAACGGAAAATCCATCTCTCCTTCACAGACCAGCCTCAGCAAAACAACGCTGGCACCAGCGCTCCGTTTCACTCGCCTTTTGGCCTCGACAGAATGACGCTGATACTAGCGTTCCGTTTCACTCTTCTCTGGTCGACAGAACGACGCTAATACACTAGCGTTTCGTCTCACGCTTTTCTTCTCAATCGGCAATAACAACTACCAACACACGTGGGCGAACAACGGTAAGAGTTCTCAACTCGTTTTCTTTGTGTACGGCTTTCGAAGACTTTTCCTCTCGCCGGATTCATTTCCTTTTATACCTTTTTCAAGAACTGTTTTTCCATCGACACACATGCATACATCACACACTTCACCATCCCACGTACACACACGTTCAATAAACGTTATTTGAACTACTTCATTTTTGTTTATTAATTATTACTCTGTCTTTTGCATGCAACAATTGCTTGATTTTACTGAACACGTTTATAATCGGGGGAACACGACCCTCGATCCGAACACTATTAACGCTCACAGTTTCTGTTGCTATCACTGAGAGAAGCTTCTCAAAACTGAAGCTTATTAAAACTTACTTTAGATGTAGCATATTGCAAGATCGTGATTTTGCTTCTACAAAAGCTCGAAAAGTTACTACAATTTAAATTATTTTAAAGGAAATGCAGTTGGGAAATTAGTCAAAAACAATTTATTTGTATTTACCTATTTATTTGTGACCTATTTGCGTAACAAAAATTAATATTTAATATAAGCATTTTAAGTTACCGTAAATATCGGTTCTGAGCAAAGTCACTTGTTTACGTTAGAGGTACCTTACTTCCTGTGACTAAATAAGATAGTTACTGTGCTCAGAACCGATATTTACGGTAACTTAAAATGCTTATATCTTATTAAATTTCAATTTTTAACGCAAATAGGTCACAAATAGTAGGTAGCCCAAATAAATTGTTTTTGACTATTTTACCAACTGTATTTCCTTTAAAATAATGTATATCGTCAATAGTAACGTTTACCAAAAAGTTGTTTCGGCTAATTTTTTGAATTTGTTGTTTTTCAAGTACTTATCAACATCATTAATGGTATTTCATTCTTTTTTCCTCTAAGAAAAAGGGGGTGTAGTTATGAATACAGGGTCCTGGGTGGCACTTTACCTCAATACGCCACTGCGCCCCACCTAAAATGTTTTAGCTCTAATATTAAAGAGATTTAAACTTTAGGTAAATACACAAAATGATAAAAATTCTCAAAATTTTAGCAAATTTCTACTATTTTAAGACCCCTTAAATGGCGTTTGATTTTGAGGAGGACATCACTTGAAAAATAGTATCCAAGATTATTTTGCTATTGTGAATTCTTTTTCGTGATTTTTTGATTAATTTGACATTTGACTTTTGGTGATTTAAAAAAAAATGTTAGTGACTGTTGAATCTTTTTTATATATTTTTAAAAAAAATTTTGATGACTTTTAAAATTTTTTTAGTGACTATTGGATCTTCTTTTATATTTTCAAAATATTTTTTATCTTTCGATGACATTTTCAAATATTTTGTTTATTTTTCGGATTTTTTATTTCTTTTGTTGACATTTTGATATTTTTGTCACATTTTTTATTTTTTGAGTCACTTTTTAAAATAGTTTGCTCAATTCATTAATTTTATTTATGCCTTTTTGATTATTTGACTTTTTGAATTTTTAGTAACTTTTTTTATTTTTTGTACTTTTGTATTTTTTATTGTGTCTTGACTTTTTGTGATTTTATAAAACTTTTTTCCCGGTTTTTATATCTTATATGTAAAGTAAAGTAAGATTTTTCCCCTATTTATTTGACCGGAATAGCTTTCTTAACAAAAGGTAGATAAAAAAATCTGTGTCGTCAGACTTATATTAGTCTGTGTTCTTAAAAAGAAATAAAAGTTCAATCGATTTTATCGATTTTAATATTTAATCCTAGTCGATATTTTATTTTTTATTAATCAGGAATAGAGGAAAGCGGAGGAGTACTTATCCTCGCAGTCACATCTACTACACCTGCCACCCATAAAACCTGAAAGAAATTTAACAAGATAATGTCTTTCCATACACATCGTTTTGTTGGCTATTAGTTTCCTCTCTGACATACATTCGACTCTATAGAGAAGAGAGGGGGAAGAAATAACAATAGATGTGGTTTATTATTTAACATTATCGGCCCATTTGCCATAATGGTAAGAGTGTTTGCTAAGAGGGCCAGAAGACCAGGGTTCAATCCTCGGTCAAGTCATACCAGCAGACCAGGGTTCAATCCTCGGTCGAGTCATACCTAAACACTCAGGTGATGATCAAGGGTAATCGAGTAATCCTGGGAAAGAAGTGGCATCCTCCTCTACACTTCGATGTAGTAGCTAATGAAAAGGCAGCCATCGGGTTGCCCTCGACAATGGTCGACCACTTTACTTTTACTTATGTATTTAACAGCATCAATATTTTATACTTACTGAGTTAATCATTAGCGTGTCACACTTAGTAACAGAGGTTGTCAGTTCAAACGCCACCTAAGGCATAATTATTTTTAGTCTGATTTTGTCTCTAAATGAACTAGGAAATTTCAACTTACAATATTATGGAGATTGTTTCATTTTACTTTTATTTTACTAAAATCTACGTAATTAGAACCAATTTTGAAAGGCTATCTCCGAGAATAAAATACTAACGTTTCTATGTAGCTTACTTGCCATAAGTATTTTATACCATTAGTAAACTCTAATCATGTATTAAGCACTGCCGAAGTAAATACTGAAATAAAGACTATATGCATAATATATTATTTTATAATACTACTTGGACTCTTCCACTCACCATAAATACTGGGAGGACGTCAGGATGGAGTAATACCAGTCGAGGATTCGTTCTCGACAATCAGTCCGGTAGGAAGTGGTCAATTTCAGTGGCCTTTTATCTGTTGGGATGAGGTATTATGTCCTGGGTAGTCCTAGGAGGTGCACGTTCCCAGGCCTTGCCTCCCCTCTTTGGGGTAGAGTAAGTTCATTGCTTACTGCCTGAGGCGCTCAGGCTATTTTTGCTAGGTCAGAGTGCGCCTTCTTTGGGGGCGCTGGCTTGATCTCCCCCCCACTTTCCGGCCTTGTGCCACATATTGCTGCGGTGGGAAGAAATTAAATACTGAGTCCACACCAGTCCGTTCGGTCTTTATGCAACGTCAGTTGCATAGAGGCTTTGGACTGGTCAATACCAGTCGAGGATTGATTCTCGACAATCAGTCTGGCAGGAACTGGGCCATTTCGATAGCCTTTTATCTGTCGGGCTGCGGTATAAGTCCTGGGTAGTACTAGGAGGTGCACCCTTCCAGACTTTGCCTCCCCTCTTTGGGGTGGAGTAAGTTCATTGCTTACTGCCTGAGGCGCCCTGACCGGGCAATGCCGATGGGGTTGCCCAGGCAATTTTGGATTGGCCAGAGTGCTCCTCATGTAAGGACGCTGGTTTGACTCTCCCCACCTTCCGGTCTTGTGCCACATATTCCTGCAGTGGGAAGGAATTAAATACCTGGGTCCACACTAGCCCATGCGTCTTTCTGTAATGTCAGTATCTTAGAGGCAGTAGACTGGTCAATACCAGTCTAGGATTCGTTCTTGACAATAAGTCTGACAGGAACTAGGCCATTTCGGTGGCTTTCTATCTGTCAGGCTGAGGTATAGGTCCTGGGTAGTCCTAAAAAATGCACCCTCCCAGGCCTTGTCTCTCTTCTTTGGGGTGGAGTAAGTTTATTGCTTACTGCCTGAGGCGCTCTGGTCAGGGAATGCCGACGGGGCTGCTCAGGCAATCTTTTATAGGCCAGAGTGCTCCTTCTTTAGGAGCATTGGTTTGAGTCTTCCCACTTTCCGGCCTAGTGCCATATCTTCGTGTGGTTGGAGGGAAGTAAATACCGGGTCCACACCATCCCGTGCAGTCTTTTTGTAACGTCAGTATCTTAGAGACTTTGGACCGGTCAATACCAGTCTAGGATTCGTTCTTGACAATCATTCCGGCAGGAACTGGGCCATTTTGGTGGCCTTTTATCTGTCGGACTGAGGTATTAGTCCTGGGTAGTCCTAAGAGGTGCACCCTCCCAGGCCTTGGCTCCCCTCTTTGGGGTGGAGAAGTTTATTGCTTACTGCCTGAGGCGCCCTGACCGGGCAATGCCGATGGCGTTGCCCAGGCAATTTTTGATAGGCCAGAGTGCTCCTCATGTAGGGGCGCTGGCTTGACTCTCCCCACCTTCCGGCCTTGTGCCACATATTCCTGCAGTGGGAAGGAATTAAATATCTGGGTCCACACTAGCCCATGCGGTCTTTCTGTAATGTCAGTATCTTAGAGGTGGCGGGCTAGTCAATACCAGTCTAGGATTCGTTCTTGACAATAAGTCTGGCAGGAACTAGGCCATTTCAGTGGCTTTCTATCTGTCAGGCTGAGGTATAGGTCCTGAGTAGTCCTAGATTGTGCACGTTCCCAGGCCTTGCCTCCCCTCTTTGGGGTGGAGTAAGTTTGTTGCTTACTGCCTGAGGCGCTCTGGCCAGGGAATGCCGACGGGGCTGCTCAGGCAATTTTTTATAGGCCAGAGTGCTCCTTCTTTAGAAGCATTGGTTTGAGTCTTCCCACTTTCCGGCCTAGTGCCATATCTTAGTGTGGTTGGAGGGAAGTAAATACCGGGTCCACACCATCCCGTGCAGTCTTTTTGTAACGTCAGTATCTTAGAGACTTCGGACCGGTCAATACCAGTCTAGGATTCGTTCTTGACAATCATTCCGGCAGGAACTGGGCCATTTTGGTGGCCTTTTATCTGTCGGACTGAGGTATTAGTCCTGGGTAGTCCTAGGAGGTGCACCCTCCCAGGCCTTGGCTCATCTCTTTGGGTTGGAGAAGTTTATTGCTTACTGCCTGAGGCGCCCTGACCGGGCAATGCCAACAGGGCTGTACAGGCAATTTTTGTTAGGCCAGAGTACTTTTTCTTCAGGGATGCTGGCTTGACTTTCCCCACCTTCCGGCCTTGTACCACATCTTCCTGCAGTGGGAGGAAGTAAATACCTGGAACCACACCAGTCTATATTGGCAGTCAAGACTGACGTACAACCACTTTTGTTCTTTGTTGTATTATACTTTTTTCAATATACTTGTTTACTCTAAACTCCGAGTTCACGTTTTCCTTCCTGACCCATTACAGGTCCATAACAACTGGCGATGTGGGATTTCGAACTTATACCGCCACAACAACTGGCGACGTGGTACAGTAAGGGATTCTTGAGAACCTTAAAATGGACGCCACAACTGGCGACGAAATATATTAAGGGTTTTTTAGAACCTTAAAAAAGGACAAACGTGGAGAAATCAACGTCAAATTCACCCGACAATATCCTAGTTCTAAAAACTGGCTTTACCGACGGACCAAAATAAAGAAAACATGTAAAAGACAAACTTATTTTCTCTCAAAAGAAGAAACGCATTTTTTTTTATTGCTATTCCGGCACTGTGTTAATTTTTAACAAGAAGGGAATACATGATATTTTCTTTCCTCTCCAAAAGAGAAAAGTCCTGCCAGGGAAAGAAAAAAATGAAAATCGTTTTTTCTGTTGACTAAAGTGCGGACCACAAATTCTACGGTTACGTGAAAAGCGTACTAGAGAAAAAAAAGGGATTTTTTTTGGTCGAAGAAAAAAAGGTTTTATACTCTCTTTTTTTACAACTAAGATTATGTTTAGCAGCGTCATATAAAAGAAAGAACTTCTAAAAAGCTATATTCTATAAAGACACATTTTAAACATGGAAAATTTTAAAGCAACGATTACAGAACTCGTAAAATATCAAATGGCATTTTCTAGAATCATAATCGTGTAATGGATTTTGATTAAAATTGACATAAGGATTCTAGATATAAGGTTTAGGAACATTATATCTTGATTTTAATCTTCGTAAAGGGACATAAAAGTTGTGCAAAACTGTTCTGTTTGGGGAATTAGTATTCTTCTAATATATATATATATATATATATATATATATATATATATATATATATATATACTAGAAAAATGTGACATGTTTAGTCATCCAGTGGGTTTGAATTAGATTATTTGAATTAGGAAAAACTGAGTTTGAAAAGCCAGTTAATTTTTTTTAAGTCTTTCTCTCTTTCTCTCTCTTTCCCTCTCTTTCTCCTCTCCTTCTCTCTCTCTCTATCTATCTTTCTCTCACACGTTCTACGAATTAAATAGTATTACTACTGTGGTGATATTTCCTTTCGTTTATAATGGACTATTCCAATCTTTATATTTAGTTTTATTAGCTTTGACTTTTAATAAAAAAAAGAATAACAGGAGCAACAGTAATAGACACCATATAAAATAAGAGCGGGGTGGGGGTTCAAACAATATTAGGACTCCTGGTGACACCGGGTAGCCTTGTTACTCTACATTCTTTTTGAGTGATTTATTAATTCCACATTTTTCAGGTTAGTCGTGTGTGCTCTATTTTCACACACTTTTATTCATAGCAATATGGTCTTAATTGTTTTGCATACTCATAAAAAGCACCTAATGGTATCTCTTATCTCTGTATTTTGACCCCGTCCTGTGACTAGTATTTCAGCTAGTACTAAATATTTGTTGCATCTGGAGGACACATATGTTTTCTAGTATAAATAATATAAGTACATGATATGGATGTACGTTTCCTTGTTTATAGTTTTCAGTAGGCCATCAGTCTTTCTGTCAAGAAAAGTGGGTCAACAGTTATTTTAATACTGTCTGATAAGTCACTCTTTTTTATCTTCTTCCAGTAATAGTATGAAGAATTATTTAGGTTGAAACAACTTTTGATATTTACATTAAAATTTTGTATCTATTTATATCACATGAGCATGTTATTGGAAAAACTACATATTTCAGCGTAAACATTTCTATAATAAGGTATTCCCAAATTGACCTAAGGCTAAGAGTTAAATAAGTTTTGAGTTTTTTCAAGTTTTATGTTGATAGTCTTGGGGTGTTGGTGTTGATTTGTTTGGTTTGGTTTGGCTTGGTTTGTCTGCTTTATGCCAAATAAACCATTTGGGAATTATTAATTAATCCAAACGCAATACATATACTGCCCATCTGACCATCAGTTTTCCACCTCAATCACTCAATATCGTCACTAATGCAAATACAGGGCTGCCCAGGCAATTTTTAAATGGCCAGAGTGCTCAAATTCTAGAGCGCTGTTTTTTTTCCCACTTTCCCGACCTTGTGTCACATCTTACCTTGTGGGAGGAAGATAAATAAGATTAAGCCACTTTCTGATATCTGCATTTCTTAGTCTATTTCTCAAAGTTACTCCAAGGATAGTTCTTAAATATTTCATTTCAAAGACATTGAGCTTTCTTTTTATCTTCTGCCAGTACAGTCCATGTTTCACTTCCATACACAGCAATAGGAACTATGAATGCATTGTAATGTCTTAAAGTTAACATTTCAAAAGTTGAATATCCACAAAAATCTTCTTGTATTTGTTGTGAGTTTAGTATATATCAGCAGCAGCAGGACACGCAAATATGTTACAAGTAAATACACTATCTTTTGAAGAGTCCAGCTTATTAATCGAAAGATGATCACTGTATTAAGATGGCGAGCAAAGCCAGATGGGTGCTTTACTTGATCCGGAGATCCTTTCTAAGCCTAACAACAGACACTTTCCGTCCCCTAGTCCTAACCTTGGTATGGCCTATTCTTGAGTATACCATCCAAGCAACAAATCCCTACCTTTAAAAAGATATCATACACCTGGAGCGTGTTCAACGGTTGGCAACCCGGATGGTGATGGGATTCTCAACCCTCACCTACAAAGAATAGCTTCAAATATTAAATCTATCCTGACTTGAGCAGCGAAGGATGCAAGGAGACCTAATTCTGACATACAACATCATCAACGGGCATGTAAATCTACTTTTAGATGAGTTTTTCACTCCAACACCTAGTCGCAGTCGCCGCTGTCACCTCCAGAAGATGTACCATCGTCACTTTCATCTCAACAAAAGAAAGGCAGCATTCTCTGTTCGTATTTCTGCTCCTTGAAACAGCCTGCTAGAGGAGGTTGTGATGATGCCTACTATATCTAGGTTTAAAGTCGCCTTGGACAAACATTCAGACGATATATAAATACAATATCTACTGTCTTTTTGCATGGCATACTGCACTTGGCTATTATTTTGCCAATAAAATTGATTGCTTGATTGATTAATGTTGTAAATGATTTACTGTATGTGATTAATTGAACACAAGGTTCCATTATTATGCATACCTTTCTCTGCACTATAGTTGCAACTTAAATCAATTACACACACCCTCTTGGTGTTTAATTGAACAAAATATAAAAATAGAACTAAATAAAAATAGAAGTAAATGAATAAATAAAATATGAAGTAAATGAATATGTGACACCATGATAAGGTGTCATCCAACAACTGTCAGATGGCCTTATTTACAATTCCTCGGAAAGTCAACCAGTGCACAGGGTCGAAAGTTCACACATGTATCGGGTGAGATGGGGTTTCATAATTGAAGCTTAACTCATGAAAGTTGTCGGCTTTTGCTATGAAAACTTTCAAATGTTAAATGTGAGTCACCCCTACTTGTTTATGTGTTGCCGTGTTGGAATGGTGAGGGGTGTTTTTTTGTATGACAGATTTTTCTGAGGTGAAAAATATCAGTCACGAGCTGAAGCACACAGTGAACAAGGGATTCGAGGCTCGCGGCCTAATATAATGGATTCATGGTATTAGCTAATAATATAATAAAGTATAAATTATTTCAAAGACAAAAATCTTATTGTCATTTTTGTATACAACCATTTATTCCAGCTCACATGCTTATAGTCTGTCAGACACAGCACAACGAAGAGGACAGTCATTTGATTAAGACAATGTTTTCTCAGACAAACGCAGAGAAGAAATGCCGACCAACCACTTACCAAAGTAGCGGCATCAATATCAAAATTTGCAGATCTTTAGATATAGCAGGGGTCCAGAGCCATTAACAGAGCAACTAGTAGGAATGCATATGATCCTCGTGGCACAACGATAGTTGCTTTGTAGCTATCGGAGTGAGGTATGGTTCTGTTCAGTCATAGGAGGTCCACCCTTCTAGGCTTTACCTTCTCTTTGCAAAGGAAGCACACCTACAAGGGAATACCGACGGGGCTGCTCGGGCATTTTTTGTAGGCTAGAGTACACTTCACCTAATGCACTGGCTTTTCAAAACCCCTTCTGTCTAACCTTCTGCAGAGGAAGTAAATAAATATATGCCGCATAAAAGGCAAAGATAACAATAGTCACAAACAGACTTGCAAGAGCTGACATTCATACATTTACCGACAATGTATTTAGTCACTCTTTAATACCGGAAAAACAAAAGCTTTCAAGCTGGCATCAAAGTGTAGTATATCTTTATTTGGGGATATCTTAAGTAGGACAGCCCCTAGAGTAAATGTGGTATTGTGGTGACTGAGATGATTCTAGTTAAGAGTAGGATAGACATTTTTATCACTTTAGAGCTAGGATGACCAACGACACCCATTATCCCTACACTTTTGATGGCCTTGTGCCTAATTTGTTTTGAATGTAAATTGTTTATATTTTCTGCAAATAAATAATTCAAAGTGTAGTATCTGTTCTGTCCTCAACCAGAAGAGGAGAGATCCTTCTTGACTGAGGCAATTTTTTTATTTTTGTACCTTTTAGAGTACTCCATTTTGGGGAGCTGAATATCCCCCATATAAAAAAGTGACCTTGTGTCTAACTTTGCCCTCGTGGGGAGAACAATAAATAGGGACTCAACGTTAGGAGCTAAAGAATACTTCACTCAAACTGCAGCAATTTCTAGTTCATTTCAGCAACGGGAATCTCTACTGCAATGTCACATTATACAGCCCCAGATCTTATATCCCTCTCACACTAAACAGGATGCTTTTCGAACCTCTATACAGGTTATCGCCACCCAGCAAATGAGTTACAGTTAAAATATCAGTGAGCGCCTTGCTTGGTTCAACTTGACAACCAGCATTCGTAAATGGATTACCATATACACAGAATGCTAACGCTGTAAAATTCTTTGTCACACCTATTTTTGGTGCATTCACAAACCCTGACGCCCAGTTTACACACGATACATTAACATTATGTCAGCGATACCAGTACCTACTAATCAGCATCGGAGGACCATGGTTGAATGATTTTCAAAATGGATGATCACTAAACCAATCAGAGTCATCACAACGAACAATCTCAGCATGATGGTGGCTACATAATTATTTTCTCTCCAACAAATCATTTGTGCCCAAGAAACGATACTTATGCAGATTAGGACTTGGTTAAGATTAGCTTGGGTCCTAATTTGCATAAGTACCCAAGAAACTTGCATATAAGCTGAGAAACATTAAAAACCAACCTTGTATTTAACTTTGACCTCATGAGTAGGCAAGTAAATAGGCACATCTTTTTAATATATTGACCTTATTAAACCGACTAACTCAACACTGAATACTAATGTAAGAATATACTAGCCTATTTCTTCTCTTTCTTTATTTTCTTTTTCTTTTTTTTTTTTTGGTTGCTGTTGTTGAAATAAGCACTGCAAATATGTTTGAAGTAGTTCTCATTGATTGCATGATGTTTTATGTATTTAAGGTTCTTGGAGTTTCTGCTCATTAGTTAGTTAACGCTATCTCAATGTTTGTACAGTATTTGGAGAGCGAAGAAAAATAAACGATTGGTGTTGCTCTTATTGATTACTGTAAAAACTAAAAAGAAAAGAAAAGACTGATTCTTGCATCTAATACAAATGGAGATTTGGTATCTGTCTGTCTGAAGCCGAAACTATACTATTTCTATCTTAATGCTCACTTCGGTTTACTATACTATTTAAGATTAATGTACTATCTTTCAATGCTGAATTAAGGGGGGGGGGTAATGTAGTATCTCTTCTGTTGTGATGATACCATCCTCCCAAAAATTACCTCTTCTTTATTGGAGGAGGGAGAAGGGAGGTAGTGTAATATCTATTCTGCTGTCATGAAACCATCCTTCCAGGCATTACATCCTCCTTTTGGGGAGGGGGTAGTGTAGTATCTGTGCTGCTGCCATGAAACCATCCTTCCAGGCATTACATCCTCCTTTTGGGTAGAGGGTAGTGGTAATATATGTTCGTTTGTCATGAAACCATCCTCCTAGGTATTATCTCCTCCTTTTTTTGTAGTATAGTATATGTTCTGTTGTCATGAGACCATCCTTCTAGGTAGTACCTCTTCTTTAGAGGGTAGTGTAGTATATGTTTGTTCGTAATGATACCATCCTCACAGAAATTACATCCTCTTTTGGGGGGTGGGTAGTGTAGTATATCTTCATCTGTCATGATACCATCCTCCCTGGAATGACCTTCTCTTTTGTTTAGGGGGGCACATAGTATATGTCCGTTCGTAATATATACTAGCAAAAATATGTGACCGAATGTAGAATATTTTTGCTAGTAATACAAATTCCAAGGGGTTCCTTCAATTGCCGTATAAATAAAAATGCCATTGTCTGCTAACATAACATTGACCGTGAGTGTTAAAAAATGTGTTTTTGTTTATAACATTGAAAATACAAAATGTCTCAGTATAAACATGACCCAGTTACAAACTATTTAATATATTGTATTATTTGTATTATTTCATTACTGTTCTCATCTTTGATGCTATTCTCACACCAACCTTCTTCATGGGCGTCTTGTCGAAGAACTAATAAGTAATTCTTAATTGTACTCTTAATATTGGCTGTACCTTCAATCTGTAGAAGACAGTCACTTAGAAAGAACTGATTATCACTTAGCACATCATCCATTGTGCCATGGTTCATGTAATAATCAGTTCTAAGTGACAGTCTTCTGGGGATTGAAAGTACACGCAATACTAAGAATATAATAATAAAAATACTTAAGACTTCTACCTGGTCATGGTTGACAAAATGAGAACAATCTACTAAATAAATAGTTCAGTTCGAAATTCCTTAAAGATTCCCGAGTTTGACATAAAGATTTTCGAGAAAAATACAAGATTGATTATTGGGTTAGATTGAAGATTTTAGCCTTAAGATGGCTGTCATTGAAACAACATTATCTTAACTAAATTAGTTATAGTTTTATAACAATCTGGTTCAATTAATAATTTACTGAACAAACAATACCATAATAATTAGGTTATATAATTCAATCCAATGTCAGCCATATTAAATCTGAAATCTTCAATATAACCGATTACTGTAGAATAATAATGCAAATGAGTTCTTTAAATTGCCTTATAAATAAAAATGCAATTGTCTACTAATATAATATTCACTGTGAGTGTTAAAATAATTGTGTGTTTGTCCGTAATATTGAAAATACATGGTGCCTTAATATAATAACGCCACCAATATTAATGATATCTACTGTTTTCAAACTACTGGAGGCTATTCTCACAACGCTTCGGCTGATGTAACCTCCGACCTTCTTCAGATGCATTTTGTCGAACACGGAAATCTTTATGTCGAACTCAGAAATCTCTACGGAATTTCAAACTGAACCCTTTATTTAGTCCACGGGGGTATACTGTTTTCACTCTGTCAACCATGACCGGGTAGAAATATTAGAGCAATCTACCCACGTGGATTAAATAAACGGGTTCAGTTCGAAATTCTGCATTCCCGAGTTAGATATAAAAATGCCTGAAGTTGAAGGTCGGATGTTACACCAGCCAAAAAATTGTGAGAATAACATCCAGGACGAGAACAGTAGTCCAAATAATCCAAATTATCAATCCTAATCTAAAAAAATTCTGAAACATTAATCATATTATTCTGTACTTTTTAGGATTGATAAAAAGTATGATATCGTTTCAAAATCATCCAAGGAGATGGCATTTTTCTTAATATTGGTGAAGTTATTGACCTCCAAATGTGTGTAGGTTTATAGGATTCAATCACCTATTCAAAAACGTCGCCAGATGGAAAAGCTACAGAAACAAGTATCGTGCACACGACCGTTTCTAATTTTCAACAGCAAAACAGACATACACACAAAGAATGTTCTCATTTACAACTTTACAAATTGATAAATATTTTAAATATTTTTCAATCTGAGGTTTTTTTATGGGGTTGATATCCTAATATTTTATCATCAGCGTAAACAGAAACAACTCCCAAATTCACTTCAACAACAAACCTCAAACTGGGGCCATAAAAACCAGCTCCCAGAGACAGTCTAACAAAAAGGCGCAAAAAAAAAAAAATGTTGATCACGTGGGGTGCTCACAACTCCGTCGGCCAAACCACTGGTGAAACAATATAAAAGCAGACCATGCGACAAAATCTGTCTCTTTTCTCTTTCCGCTTTTTCCTCATTCCAGCGAGCAGGCAACAGAAGAAAAAACGAAAATGCCCCTATTTCATACGCGAAAATTAAATTTTACTTTAGCATTGACAAAAAATATACGTTACATGCAGCGTGTCTTTCTTTCTATTTCATAGGTCATAATAGGGTGTCTCAGTATAAACGTGACCCATCTATATGCTAATAACTTCTGTCTTAAGTTTAAATTATTTATTTATGAGTTGGGGCATTCTATTCTGTCTATCTTATTTGCATAATCCCATAGACATCTTTTTATACTTAATATCAAATATTAAGAGCCGGATTTATACCTGGGAGTGGAGCACTTCTGGTTAGGGGACCATTCGAGTTGCCTCAACATAGAAATTAAATTAGGCATATTTAATATATAAAGAAAAGTTAATCAGATTCAATTTCCAACCGAATTTCGTGCAACCCACTTTCTGCCTTTTTCTCCAAAAGTTTTGACTGTCATTCAATTTCCAACCTAATTTCGTGCAATTCACTTTCTCTCTGCCTTTCTCTCTCCAATCCAAATCGCTTCTGCTCCTTCCCAGCTGTCCTCTTCATTTATATCACCTGATATACACATATGCAAATCAGACCACCATAAACACCTGCACCTATGAAGAGAAGCCCTTTTTAAATCTGCATACGACATGTAAAGTACCTCATTCTTTTTCCTGATGGTGAGTGTTTCTCTTTATTGTCACACGTCCTCTTACATATAGCGCCTATTATTCCAGGCTCAACGTTGCTTAACTTAGTTGATCTAACGAGAACCAGTGTGTCAACGAAGAAAAACGTCCTCTCTCCTGCATTCGTCGACTAGATGCCGAGCAAAGCTATCTTCACTGAAAATATATTGTTCCAAGAAGACCTTTGGCAAGCCAATCAACTTTGTCACTCTTCTATTCCTTTCTTCAGTGTTCAAACTTTCGGCAACCTATACCCAATGATGTAGGCCACTTAAATAAATACATATATTGTTGTTTATAGAAGGGATTTGTTTCCCTTTCATTTGACGACTCTTTAATTACAAAATATTATAGGAGTTGGTCTTACAGTCTGTGCAAAGAACAAACCTCAACAGATACATAAGAACATGCAACATTTTTATCCAGCGGATTCAACTAAATTTTGGACTAAAAAAATAGAAGTCTGAAGGACTAAATCGGGTGAATAGGAAGGATGCAACAGAGTTGTTTATCCGAAACAGACGACTGCTTCATTTTTTATCATCCCTACAATTAGATCGACTAAATATTAACTATTTTCGTTCATTTGTTTATATTTAGCAAGACCCAACTTCTGAATTTATGTTGAGATTTCAGAAAAACAAAAGACAAAATGGCGGCTAATAAAACTGAATGTAGTAAGCACTTAGTGCAATTTCTTAAGAATCTATAACAACCTGACGAACAAAAGAAACCCATTTAATAAAGACCTCTTAAACTCTGTTCGCTTTATTTGCCAGATCTTCGATTTTGGGGTTGATAAAAAAGCACGACCGCTTGCCCTTTTGTTTCTAACTACAGGCGCCATTCGCTACCGATCGACCGACCGGAAGTCAATTTGGACGAATGTTGGATATTTTTTGGTTTATAGACGAAGGGTGGGGGGGGGGGGCTTTACATTGTTTTTATGCCTTTTTATTTTCAACAAATCGTTCAAATATTAAACTATTTTCTTAATAATTCTTACAACTTTCTGTACGTAATTTTCTTTTTACATTTTTGTATTTTAACGGTTGTATTTCTCTTAGTTTAGTGAAAAACCGAAAGGTGAAAACAGAATTAAGGAAATACAACCTATTTATCGACACAAAAATTTACAAGATATGAAAGTAGTATGAGTGAATTATTCGTTTCTGTAACTTGAAAAAGTTCGTTATTCCTTTGTTTGTAGAGTGAAGAAGAAGCATGAAGTGTGCGTATATATGTTTGCCTTTTGCCAGTATGTAAATATATGTGGCATCGAAGTAAGAAGATGATATCAGTTTCGTTGCCTTCATTGCCTCTCAAAGAAGTGTGTCCTCTCTTTTGACCGGTCTGTGTGATTGATTTTCGCCCACTGTGTGCCATAATTCTTTTTATTTGCTGCAACCAGCTCACATAAGCAAATTTGTTTTTTGGCATGCTAAAGGTGTTTTAGCCTGCGGACGTAGTTGAAAACACGTCACATGGTTTGTAAATTTTTGTAATTGCATCTTTTTTATTCTGGGCCGATTTTTTTTTAATGTGTTAGCTTATTCAGTTGAAATTTTGAGGCGTGGCTTGTGGTTAATAATTATTGGATTCAAAGATATGTTGACCCTATAGAATTAAACATTGACAATAGGTATTTTGTTTTGGCATTGGGTCACCATTTTATAGGAACGAATTTTAGTGTTAATTACAAGAACCGTCCTATAATTAATATGTATAAAAAAGAAATAAGAACGAGAACATTTGTAAAAATATATATGTGTATTAAATATCTAAAAGTCAGTTTTGAATAGACAAAGGTGCCAAGCGTAAAGTGTCCTTTTGCTGGGAAGGAGGATTGGTTGCTTTGTTAGCAACTGAGTCTGTGCATAGGTATCCTAGCAGTTTTTGTGTGCTCCGCATGGTTGACGTGATGTTATCCGAAAGACGATCCTAACCTGAAGGCAGGAAGTGGGAGAAGGGGGTTGTCGTCACGCCGATATCGCGTTTTCTTCTTCTATAAGCAAAAGGCTGTAAGTAGTTCGCCAGAGGGTCACTACTAGTGATGAGATGATTCCAATATTTCCCCGATTCCGATACAACTACCGATTCTGTTCTACATTCCCGATTTCGATACAATTACTGATTCCTATTCTGTTTAAATCTCTAAATATTAAGTATAGAGTTGTTGTTTTGTTTTTAATTTTTGGATTATCGTAAAAGCCCATGTAATATGTGTCTATATTTTTGCAAACGTAAACGTAAAAATACACATGTGCGGGGTGATTTATGGATTATATTTTTTGCTAGTGGTTTAAAATCAATAAATATTTATTATTTTATCATTAGTACCAGCAATGGAAAATTAAGTTTTAAACAGAAATAAACAAAAAAAGACAATTAAAAGAATCGGTCTTGGCATCGGAAATTAGGCACAAATTTTTCCGATTCCGATACCCCCAAAAGTTTTGATTTTTCTGATTCCCGATTCCGATTTCGATTAATTGTCCCAACACTAGTCACTACGCCTAGCAACCTGATTGGCTCACACTTTGTAACATTACACCTTACTGTTGGGTATATAAACCATATCATTTTCGTTGTAACCCAGGTTGTTGATAAACGAACACGGGCCGATCCTTCCGCCTGCGCCGCTGCGGTCGTCGCTGTGATTGTCATCATCGTTGTAAGCCAGGCTGTTGATAAAAAAGATTCCCATTGTTTGGTTTTATAGGTTTTATTCAAAACAGAACAGAAAACTTTGTACACGAGAGAGAGAGAGAGAGAGAGAGGGGTAGGGGGGGGGTAAACCGATAGATAGACAGATAAATCACCTGGCTCGTTATCTTTAACTACACCATGGGGGAACGGCAATATTTCGTGTCCACTCACTTCAGTTGCCAGTAAGAAAAAAAGGATGAGACCCTCTCTGGCGGAAGTCACGTGCTTGCCTCGACTTCCACTTTTAGCCCCTACCCTTTTTAGGGTGCCACTCAAACCTTTCCATCCGGCCACCCCTTTTGTTATGTAATAACTTGACCAATCTCAGCTAGGCATAACAACTCTATGCACACAGAAAATAGGTTGTTACTGCTACAAAATAACCCGAAATAGATAGAAACAAACAACCCTTGTGGAGAGCCAGTCGAGGTTAAGTTCCAGCCGAGCCACTACGAAGGTCTTTCAAAATACGAAAATTTCCTGAAAAATACAAAAACTTTGTTACCGAATAGGACACAATAAAAAGAAAACACGGTTATTTTTTTAATTGGTTGCATAAAAATGTCATAAACACAACTAAAATGTCAAAGAAAGGAAAACAAACCCTTCTATAAAAAAAACAAATGACATGTATTTATTTAAGTGACCTACACCGTTGGGTGTAGATGGCCAGAAGTTAAAACAGTGAAAAAAAGAATAGTAATAAATAAAGGTCGGCTACCGAAAGTCTTTTCTTGTAGCAGTATATCTTCAAATGAAGATAGCCTTGTTCAGTGGCTAGTCGACAGGGACAGCAGAGAGTGTCGACGTCTTTCTTTGTGGGTGCTTGGAAGCTCTCTGCCTGCTATATAAATCTCTAACGGTCTGGATGTGGTCCTTTAAAGGTACGGTCGAAATTAATACGCCCTGGAATCTGATTGGTCATCCTGTGACCAAACAACCTCGCTTGGGCTGCTCTCCGTAAGAGGAAAGAAATGTCAATGTTTATGATTGCTGCATGTTAAAGAATACAAAAAATATGTAAAAATAGAATTTCAATAATGTTTCTTGGAAAAAAATGGGTGAAAAGAAAAGAAAAAGAAAAATCTTGCAGAATACGAAAATCTCCTGAAAAATACAAAGACTTTGTTACTAAATAGGATACTATTAACTCCTTCTTGAAGGAGAAAATATTGTAAACTATATTATTAACAACCCCCCTCCTGAATAAACTTGTTAGTTAATCTCTCTGTTGCTAGGAACAGAGACTATTTAATTCCATATCTTCCCCACTGTATCAGTATGTCATAGCTGATTTGTTTACCTTTTAAACTTCCGGTAATTATCTGCCCTTAGTCTGTCCCCACTTCCTGTCTCCACTTGTAATGGTGTCCTATGTAAATAAAGTTTGTGTTCATTTACTCTCCGTCTCTGTTTGTTCTTAATCCAAGCCATCCTCGACCGGCGACAACACAACATGGTGTCAGAAGTGGGATCCAAGGACACAAGAATATTTTTCAGTGAAAATCACACTTTATAGTGATATTTATCAGGTTTAGGTGACATTACATTCGTCCCCGGAAAATATGCACGTGCGCACACCTATACGCCGAGGTAAGAGGAATTTGACTCTACTGTTTTGTTAATTTTAGCAGCTTGGGAAAAGAAATGGACATTTTTTTACGTCAGGCCATATTATATTTTGGTGGACCACTTCGCGACGTGGACGACGACGTGAAAGTAAATTACCTCCTTTTGTGGACTGGTGTCGAAGGGCAGGAGATTAGCGACCACTTCGGTTTTCAGACAGATGAAACTAAAAATGTGGATAACTACATGAGACATTTCAAGAATTATGTCAGTCCTCAGTCAAATTTCCGGGTGTCTCGACACCAACTTTTACAGAATCGCCAAGAAGAGAATGAGCCAACCCACTCATTTCTAAAGAAGCTGAGGCAAATAATAAAAAATTGCGAATATGATCCCATAGTCGAAGAGACAAACTTGGACTTATTTATATTTGGACTAAACCTCAAGTCAACCCAAAAGACACTGTTAAAAGAAGGTAGGAGTTTATAAATAACGACAGCCTTACGTATAGCAGAAACTGAAGAGGCAACAATCAAACAAGTGGAGGCAATCCGGACTCCACTTGAGAAGCTCAGTGCACATGCGGTCCAATCAAGTCGTGCCCCCGAGTATATACACACATGTGGTTTTTGTGGTAGAGGTCACCATAAAAGGGAATGCCCAGCCATGGGTAAGACCAGCTTGAAATGCAGGAAGATAGGTCACTTTGCCATAGTTTGTCGCTCGGCAGAGAGAAGCAGACGCAAAGAACAGGGTATCAGGATGGGAACACCTCAAAGATACTCCAACAATACAAGTCGAGACAGTAAAATCCACACAGCCACCCAAAACGATAGTGAGGATGAGCCTGAAAATGGAGGACTTTATTTTCATTCTGTAGAATGCGAAGTTCCCTTGGGTGCCACGGAAGCCTATGCAAACTTAAGAATAGGCAACAAACTAGCCCAGATAGAGATCAAAGCAAAAATTGACACACGAGCTATGAGCAACCTGCTGCCCCTGAGTGTGTTCCAGAAATTAGTTAAGGTACCACTGCACAAAACATCAGTGAGACTATTTGCATTTGGAGGCTCTGCGATAGAGCAAGCAGGATCATGCATTTTGGGAGTGCGACATTCCATGTGGTTAAAACCAAGAGGCCGATTCTGCTTGGACTACAACCCTCCAGAAAGTTGGGCCTGGTGACTTTCAATTTGGTAATTAACACGGACGATCCACTTAGGAACCAAAAGGAATGCCAGTCTGAAATGAGCACAAAAGGAAATCCTGTCCCAAGAGGGAACCCAAATGTATGGGAACAGATTCTCCACAAATTTTTAGATGTATTTGACGGCATTGGATGCCTGCCAGGAGAATATGCGATAAATATAGACCCAACAATAGACCCAGTTGTACACCCACCCCGGCGAGTCCCTGTGGCCTTAAGGGACAAATTTAAAATTGAGCTTGATTCACCGGTAAATCAGGGTATCATAACTCAAGTGACCAAACCAACCTCATGGGTCAACTCATTTGTCTGTGTCACAAAGGCCAATAGATCAGTCAGCAACCACATTTTGTGACCCCCACATTCGAAGACGTAGTCTCAAGGCTACACGGTGCAAAATGGTTCACCACGATAGATGTTAAATCTGGTTACTGGCAAATGAAACTTAATGAGAAATCAAAGGAATTGACAACATTTATCACCCCATTTGGTAGATACATGTTCAATAGATTTCCAATGGAAGTGAAGAATGCCCAGGATGAATTCCAGCGAGCCATGTTTGAGAACTTTGGAGACATTAAGAATGTTCTCTCTATCTCCGATGACACAATCGTGTGCGGCTTTGAAGAAGATGGTAGCGACCATGACCAAGCACTCAATCAGCTCCTTCAAAGAGCTAAGGAAAGGAACTGCAAATTCAACCCAGACAAGTTGGTGGTACGCACATCAGAAATACCATTCTTTGGCCACATCATATCCAGAGATGGTATAAAACCAGACCCCAAAAAGTTGGAGGCGATTGCCCAGATGTAACCCCCCAAAGATAAGAAAATGCTATCCAGCTTCCTTGGACTAGTTAATTACCTCAACAAGTTCTCACCCCATCTCTCTACGAGACCTGTTGTCTAAGGACAATGATTTTGTCTGGTCATCTCAGCAACAAGCAGCATTTGACAGCATCAAAGAAGAAATCCAAAGATCTGCCGTACTGAGGTATTTTGACCCAAAGACACCAATCATGATACAAGTGGGTGCTTCTGCTGCTGGACTCGGTGCAGCCTTCTTGCAGAATGACATGACAGTTGCTTTTGCAAGCAAAACCCTATCTGGACCGGAGACACGATATTCAAATATTGAAAGGGAAATGCTTGCTGTCGTTTTTGGCCTAGAAAGGTTCCATCATTATGTCAGAACCTGGCACAAGCACCTCCAAGACTGGCAAGGATGCTGCTAAAGATTCAAGGGTATGATTTTGTAATGAAATACAGCCCAGGCAGAGCAGTTCCCATAGCTGACTGTTTGTCAAGAGTGTCACCCAGACCAGGCAATCACATTGAAGGCCTCGACCTCAACATCCACATAATGAACACTCAGCTAAGGGCATCACCAACTCGCCTACAAGACATTAAGCTGGAAACCATGAAGGATTCAACTCTAAGAGAGCTCATCAACACTGTGATGACCGGATGGTCATCAGATCGCTCCGGTTGCCCCAGTTGCTTACTCCCATACTGGAATTTTAGGGATGATGTTGGGATCCAAGATGGTGTCCTACTGAAAGGCAACAAAATTGTCATACCCGCTTCACTCCAACCAGATGTTCTGCAGCAACTGCACTTATCACATCAGGGGGTAGAAAAAACCTGGTGGCAGACCAGAACTGCTGTTTACTGGGTAGGAATAAATAAGGACATTGAGGATATGGTTGCAAGATGTCCCACATGTCAAAAGTATCAACCAAGTATCCCATCAGAAACATTGCTTCAACATGAAACCCCTTCTTACCCATGGCAGTATATCAGCACAGATCTCTTCACAATGGAAGGAAATGAGTACTTTTTAGTGGCAGACCAATATAGCCGCAGTCCATTTGTACGACGCCTGCAGTCAACAACATCTGCTGCAGTGATCAAGCAGATGAAACAAATATTTGAGAAACAAGGTGTTCCTGAAGTGGTCTATAGTGACAATGGGTCTCAGTACACAAGCACGGAATTTGCCAACTTTGCAGAGAAGTTCAACTTTAAGCACACAACATCATCACCACATTACCCTCAATCCAATGGGTTTGCAGAAAGAATGGTTGGCGTATGCAAGAAGCTACTTCTGAAAGTCCGAGAGACTGGCAATGATTGCCATTTGGCGATGATGTCATATAGAGCTACACCGCTTTCAACCAACCTTAAATCTCCAGCCGAACTCCTCAACGGGAGGCCCATCCGAACACCACTAGTCTCTAAGCAACAGCTTGGAGATGAGTAAACCAGAGACATAATGCAATGGAACAAAGACAAAGAACCGGTATGACCATCGGAATAGCCACCATTGCAGGCAGGTCAGCAAGTCCACATCCAAGATGAGAAAACCAAGTTGTGGAAACCTGGAACAGTCACACAAACCACTGCAGAGCCAAGGTCATACCTTGTAGAATCCGCAGATGGCAGTATTCATCGAAGGAACAGACAGTTCTTTAGGCCGCAAGAGCTGAGTTGACTGAAAGTCTATATAACAATAGACACAACCACCCACTAACAGTTGATACCAATGCACCACCCATTAGTGATGGGATGCGTGTATACCTGAGCGACCGTGGTGTGATCTCTCCATCTAGCCAACACTGTATGAGCAGCCAATCAGAACCTACATACCCTACACCAGTACATAATGCACAAACTCTGCTCACAACTGCAAGGCCATATGCCGAGCAATATTTGGAGCCACGTCGTTCTGGACGTCCCCGAAAGATACCACAAAGATTGGACTTGTAATGCTTTAAAATAAAAAATAAAATAAATAAATTTAAAAAATCAAATAAAAAAATCACACCTTCCTTGTTTAACTTAAAGAAGAGAGATGTATCAGTATGTCATAGCTGATTTGTTTACCTTTTAAACTTCCGGTAATTATCTGCCCTTAGCCTGTCCCCACTTCCTGTCCCCACTTGTAATGGCGTTCTATGTAAATAAAGTTTGTGCTCATTTACTCTCCGTCTCTGTTTGTTCTTAATCCAAGCCATCCTCGACCGGCGACAACACAACACCCACTGTCACTATTGTTTTATTCATTTGTGATTAAAACCTTTACCAACAGTATACTGGTCTCTTGTTGCTCTCCGTCTCAGTACATATGAGTGTGTGAGGCCTTAGAGGTAACAGGATCTGTTTGACCAGACAAAAAATTAATCTGGACGAATAGTGCTAATTGTCTTGTGGATCTAATAAAACGATAAAAGTCTATCACGGAAATGTAAGTGTGTATGTTTGTGTGAGTATATTTAATGTGGCCTGAAGATGCTGATCTTGGAATAAAGTCGCAGCTGAAACAAGTATGCACATGTGTAGCCAATAATGTTTGTATAAATAAAATTTATACTACATATCTCTTGGGATAGAGATGATACAGGTTATAAACAATGCATTTCAAAAGTCGGTGACACACAGAGTCATCTGTAGTCATTTATAAAACAAAACAAAAATGCAAAAAGAAAGTAGCTAATTTCTGTGATAAGGTTTATCTTATATTGCCTTCCGTACTTAAAAAATTCAACACTTTAAAAAATATTTCAAAATTCCAACTTAAAATCCCACACACTTCGCTCTCGATTAGAAGGCCTGGTTGAGGCGGGAGGGGGTATTCGTTTCCCCCCCCCCCCCAGCCCCATCCAGCGGAAGCACTTGGCTTAATCACACATGGAAATGAATAAAATCGAAACTGCTGCTGCTGATAAAAGTAGGATGAGCATTCCAACTCTCGTAATATTGAAAGATGTATGCCCCTATTTACTTGTCTCCTCATGAGGACAGAGCTAGACACAAGGTCGGTTTTTAATGTGGGGAAAATCCAGATCCCCAAAAAGGGGCACTGAATCAGGACAAACATTTAAATTGCCTCAGTCTATGAGGATTTCTCCTGCACTGAATAAGGACAAAAAATAGGAAGTGTAGTCTCAGAACATATATATATGTTTTTAAAAACTTATATTCACCCCAAGCCAGGCACATTTCCATGAGACGCAAGGGGCTACTGTGAATTAAGGGCCAGATTTATAGAGGCATCGTAAGTGGGAAGTTGTTTGTTCAGATTACATTTAAATTTCTGCCTGTACAATTGGGGTAACAGGGAGCAGGGAGGGAATTCCAAAGGCAAGCGATCCTAGGAAAGAAACTATTAGAAGCTATTATTACTACACTTTGCTCCTATCCAAACTGTCGTATTTTTGTATTTGATATAATAACGTTAACAATGTTACTAAGTCGACGATTGTCTATATATCATGATTCGGTATAAAAATATTAGCAATATCTCTTTTTTTCAAAATCTTAAACAACATCTTTATTAGTGTTGTGCCCTTCAAGGGCCGAAAAGAAATAAGACAACAGGGAGGTAAAGTCAACAAGTGTATTTACAGAAAGTACAGAAGTAATGTGTTGCCATAACAATTAGTATGTCATTTTCACACAGTCGTAACGCTGCCAAATATAAATGAGCAATGAAAGTAAATGTTTCTTTGTGCTAGCTGTTTTCGAAGTCTATGAGACTACTTAAAAAAGGTGCCTGACGAATACGTCGTCAAGATTTATAAAGGTCATGAAAAGATGGAGAACCGGTTGGACCATGTCTGACAGACTTGAAAGACGCACCAGAAAGAGGCTATGATTTTGTCCTAAATTCTTCACGTGGGTGGAACAAGTGTTTTTAATTTCCAAACAACGTTGGCCAGAATAAATCCAAGGTAGATAACTCGGATATATCTCCAAAAGAGATAATTCAGATAATTCTGTAGTCAACATCGTTTAGAAATTTCTATTACTTCGAATCAAAGTTTTGTTTTCATACACTTCTCTTTCTTTAGTTCTTTTATACATTGTAAATAAATTACGTCCTTGTTCTTTCAAGTTTAACCCGAGTTACGAGTCCAGAGTCCGACTTATTGACCGCGTAAAAACGTACGATTTCCCCCACTAATTTTACAAGCCAGTAGTTGCTTTAGAACTAATAAAACATTTCAACCCTCTTTAAAACTAAACATTTATTGCATGAGAAACTTTTGGAAGAAATCCCCTATAACATAGCATTATTTAATAGGATGGTGTTAACAATGTTCCTTTTTCAAAATCTGATACGATATTAATATTATTAATAATATTATTAATAATATTATTAATATTACTATTATTATTAGTAGTAGTAGTACTCACTAGGAGTTCTCACACAGATCATCGTCAGTGATTGCTCACCGACAACAACCAGTGGTATTTCCTGGAGTCTGAGTGACAACAAGCCTCCCCAGATTTCCAGTATTCTTCACCTCTTTTCGATAACCACCACAAATAACCTTGCAGTATCGTAACAGCCTCTTACCATTGATTTCTTGCTGGTAAGGACTTAGGGATTTGAGTGACAATAAGCCTCCCCAAGGTCCCAGCATTCTCCGCACTTTTCCGGTGGCAGTCTGGTTTGTGCTGTTCCTCCTCGGTCTTCTCATTCTCCTCGACCCTCTACAAATATTTTGTCTGGTGTCAGCCTAGGCCGGCACTATTTTTTTTGGGGGGGGTGGGGGGGGGAGAGCTTATGGTGTTTCTTGTAATTTCTGTTCTTGGTTCATTTTTGTGTGATGTAAGCTGAGGCCGGTGTAATTTATTGGGGGGGGGGGGGTTATGAAGTGATGTTTCTTGCAGTTTCTATTCCTTGGTTCGTGTTGTGTTGTTCTACGTGTGGTTTTGTTTTCTCCCTGTTGTAAATTCCTTGTGACTGGTTACCTTTTGTAGCTTATGCGGGTTGGTTTCCACATTCAAGGATTTTCCTTAAGATTGCAGCTGTTTTGATCATTGTCGTTCTTTGTATGGTTTCGATGGTCCCTCTGATTCCAATTTCTCCCAGTCTTTTCTCCAGGTTTTGGGGGATTGTTCCTAGTGCTCCTACGATTATTGGTATTATACTAACTTTCTTCATGCTCCATCTTCCTTTCACTTCTCTGGCTAGTTCTGTGTATTTGCTTCGTTTTTCCGTGTCTTTAATCTTCACTCTGTGGTCTGCTGGAACGGCGAAGTCTACGATTTTACAAGATTTTTCCTTCTTGTCGATTATAATAACATTAGATCTCCTTGCTTGTATGAGTTTATCTGTTTGTATATCCATATCCCAGAGGATTTTGTGTTTTTCGCTTTCCAGTACTATTTCTGGTTTATGTTTGTATCATTTGTCTGTGTATTCGAAATTCAATTGTTAGCACAGTTCCCAGTGTATTGCTTTCCCCACACAGTCATGTCTGTTCTTGTATTCTTTTGGGGCAAGTTTGCTACACTCACTTATTATATGATTTACTGTTTTGTCTCCTTATCCACAGTCTGCATTTACTGTTTTCCTGGGTTTTATCTATTTTAGCTTTAATGTAGTTTGTCCTAATCACATTGTTCTGTGCAGCCATCAGTAAAGATTCCGTTTCTCTGTTCAAGTTTCCTTTTCTTAGCCATGTCCAGCTATTTGCGTTGGTTTCTTCTCTTGTGAGTCTTATGAAGCGTCCATATAGTTGTTTTTCTTCCCACTTTTCTTTTCTTGTCTGTTTGTGTCCGGTTTCGATGCTTCCTGCATTGTTTGCTGGGACGGTGTCTCTTGCTGCGGTGATCAGCCTTTCTGTGTTCTGGTTTATGTATTTCTCCAGCTCTTTTTAGTGTCGTCCACACAGTCTTCTATACTTACCAGTCCTCTTTCCCCTTCGTTTCTCTTCACGTAGAGTCTGTCTATATCGTCTTTTTGATGTAGTGCGTTGTGCATAGTCATTAATTTTCTAGTCCTCTGGTCAAGGTGCCTAAGTTCTTCTTTAGTCCAGCTTATGAATGGTCCAGAGTATCTTATTAGTGCTACTGCCCAGGTATTTATTCCTTTGATTAGGTTTCTGCTATATAATTTTGTTTCTGAGAGCTTTCTTGTTCTTCTCAGATATTCTTTTCCAATCTTCTCTTTCATTTTTGTTGATTTGATTGTGTCTGCTTCCAAATATTTATAGTTGTTTTGTTCGCCTAGCACCTTCATCTGCTCTTGGTTGCGTAGTTCCATGCCCTCAGTCGTCTCCAGTTTTCCTTTTTGTATCTCTAGCAATGCACACTTTACTATTCCGAATTCCATTTGAATGTCCTGGCTGAAGATTCTGGTTGTATTTATCAGCTTTTCCAGTTCCTTTTTGCTTTTGCAAATAGCTTCAGGTCGTCCATGTACATGAGATGGTTTATTCTTTGTTCCCTGCCTGTGAACTTATATCCGGCATCACATTTCCTGAGTATGTAGTTGAGTGGCATCATGGCTATGAGAAACAGTAATGGTGATAGGGAGTCTCCTTGGAAAATACCCCTGTATTTTGATCTCTGTCAAATGTTATCCTCCAGCTGTCAGTTCTAATCTCCATGTTCCCATTGCTTTCTTGATGAGATTAATAATCCTGTCGGATACCTTGTACATTTTTAAGCATTCAATTATCCATGCTTGAGGGATTCTGTCGTACACTTTCTTGTAGTCAATCCATGCCATAGATATGTTGTTTTTTTGCTTTTAACTTCTTTCAGGATCTTTTGATCTATGTATAACAGATCATGCGTCCCTCTTTTCCCTTTCTGGCATCCTTTTTGTTCCTCGGGAAGTAGCCCATGGCTGTTCAGGGAATGGTAAATTTGCTCTCTCAGTTGTGCCGTTAGAATTTTCCACATTGCTGGTAAACAGGTTATTGGTCTATAATTGCTTAGGGTCGTTCCCTTCTTAGCGTCTTTTTGTATGAGCGTTGTCCTTCCTTTGATCATCCACTCTAGTACGTCTGTTTTATGGATACATCCTCTCAGTTTCTGTGCTAGCCTTTCATGTAAGGTTGTGAATTTTTTGAACCAGTACACGTGTATTCCATCGTGACCTCGTGCTTTCCAGTTTGCCATTTTCTTTAGTGTTGTCTTAATAGTTTCTTCATTAATTTCTGTTTCTGTTCATTCTTCAATTTCTAGTAGTTTATTTTTCATGTCTTTCAGCCATTTAGCATTTTTGTTGTGATCTTCACCCTTTTCCCATATCTTGCTCCAGAAATGTTTTGTTTCTGTCGGGTCCAGTTGTTCTGTTGTTGTTCTTTCTCCGTTTACGTTTTTGTAAAATTGTAAAATTGACTTTCATTGTTTTCAAATGTCCTTTTCTGTTTGTACTGTTCCGATTTGTATCTGAATCGTCTCAATCTTCCTTCTTTTGCTGCTATCTTTTGCTTTAGTTCTTCATGTTTCTTATTTAGTCTTTCCTTACAATTCGGATTTCTGCTCTTCCATCTTTTACTGTTCTCCTTCATCCTGTTTACGGTTTTAGCTTCTTTTTGAAGTTTGGTGATCTAGGTTTCCAGTCTGATCTCCCATCCAGATTTCATCTGACCATTCTTTTGGCCAGTCTTCTTTTCTCTTTTTAGTTTCATACTTATTGATGTTGCCCCCCGCATATATCAAGTTGTTTAAGTCTGTGATAGTGTCTGTTGAGATGTACGTGAGTACTCTGTTTACTTTCTCTGTTTCAACTTTTAAGTTCTTCCAATCTTCGTTCCTTAGGAATAGGAGTTTTGTTTTCGGACATTAATCGTTTGATGTTTTCCACTTCTCTTGCTTCTTCCTCAGATAGTTCTATGGTTTTGTCATCTTCGCTCTCTTCAGTTTCTGTGTTTATGTTTTCCCCGTCTTCTTCCTAGGAGTTTTCGTCAAGTGGTGTGTCTTGATTTGTCACGCCATTTATCGTTTGTTTGATTTCCGTTAATTCCATCTCCGAGAACCACCCACTCTTGAGTATCTGTCTTGCTTGATCTGCTATCCTTTGTGCCGTTGTATGGTAGTCAGTAGAAATGTCCCATAGATCTTTCATTCGTTTCCGGTATCCTCTTTCTGAGGGGTAGCAGCTTTTGTAGTAGCATTCCATTACCAGTCTGTTCTCTTTTGTGGTCCATTTCTTTCTATGGCTTTTTGGTTTGCTTTTCATTCTTGCTTTTTTGTGTTTGGTCCGTGTCCTTGTCATACCTGGAATTTGATGAGTTATTTAACTGTTTTTTGTCCGTGGTCTTGTTCCTGAAATTATAGGACCCAACATTTGCAGAATGCAAACCGGGCCCCCCATGTTAGCCATTGAGGGAGCACCTGCCCATCATAACACTCAGATCTTTCTTCTGAGTTCCACGGTGTTTATTTGTATTTATAGACATTTATCATGGTTTGGTGTTTGTGGCAACACCAGGCCCAGGCTTAGTTTATCTGTGATCCTGTCACAGGGATAGTGTTTCTCTCATTTTCATGAAGTTCAAGGTGCACTATCATACATACATGAAGACACATTTACGAAAAATAAAAAAGATAAATATAAAATAAAATAAAAAAAAATTAATAAAATAAAATAAAATAAAATAAATTTTAATAAATGTTAAAAATGAAAAGTAAAAAATAAATAAAATAAAATAAAATAATAAAAAAAATTGTTATATATATATATATATATATATATATATATATATGTATATGTATATATATATGTGTGTGTGTGTGTGTGTGTGTGTGTGTGTGTGTGTGTGTGTGTGTGTGTGTGTTACCTAACTACATAGTATAAGTTTTCCAAGATACTCTTAAATACTGATGAATTAATGCGAAGTTATCAAGCGTTCGGTTGAGATTAAAAATAACGGAAACTTTTTTTTCTGTCACGTGACTAGTTACTTTTTTAAAATTTTTTAAAATTTCAATTACGTTCAACTGAAACTCAAACAAAAAGCAAAAATATTAGCTCCCGACCCCCGAAGTGAAATCTCAGAAGCTTCTTATTAATTAACATTAAAATTCACAATAAATATAACATTTGTATATCTACCCAAAAGACGTCTTCAATTGGTACGTTCGAAACAAGCCGATGAACATTTAAATCATCATCATCATCATCATCATCATCATCATCATCATCATCATCATCATCATCATCATCATCATTTCTCAGTAAACGTCTTCAGTATTTGTCTTTTATATTAATAGTTTCTTCCTTCAGAATCGTTAAAAAAATAATTAAATTAAAAAGAATTAAAAAATAAGATAATAGTATTATTTATAGAAATTTGAAAACCAAATAATGTATTATTTTTAAATGAATAAAAGCATTTACTTTAAAAGCTGAGACTTTCGACGAATATATGTCTTTTTCAGAACAAGGCTTCTCTTTTTTTCTTCTTTATTTTACTTGTATTAACCTTAGGAGAGATGACCCTTCTGTGGAGACAGCAAAATATACGTCCGGTCTTGGTGACGAGTTTTAAAAGTAAAGTCTGGTGTGTATCGCGTGGTTGGCGCTTTTTTTTAACAAAACAAGTTGATCACATATTAGAAAATTTTATTTCCCTATAGTATGGTACCACACAAAATAGCCATGAATGGTCAAAGAGGATCGAAAGATTGAAAATGAAGAATATCATTTAGACCTATACTGGAAGGGTGCGGAGTGCACTGGAATTTTGGAGAGGTTTATCGCCACTTAAATTACAGAGAAGATAAACGGCCGGTGTCAACGATAAATCAATGGTAAACGGCTGTTGCGATAACGCAAAATGTCTTGCAACGGTTATCGAAAAAGGTGGAGAGTACTGGAGAACTGGGTAAACTTGAAGTCACTCAGACTCCAGGGAACACCACTGGTTGTTGTCAGTAAGCAATCACTGATAATGACTTGTGTAAGTAAATAATAATAACCACGAAATAAGAAGAGGTAATTTCCTAATGTTTGATAGCATATTATTTAAAGCGAAAAGTGTTTTCTCATAACTGAACAATTTGTAAGTTTTCCTATTAGTGACAAATGATTTAATTGTCTAATGAATATAGCTAACTATGCAATAAAAATTATGGTGTATATCTGGAATCTTCTCCCATTAAAGGAAATAATGGGTTGGATAGAATATGCAAGGAACAAACTCGATTGGGATTCTTTTAATTTCATGTGAACAACACAGAGTGAAAAATTACGTAAATGACAGGTCGAAAATCCGACCGACTTAATTTTATATATCAAATTATTGTGTTAATTTTGCGTTTAATATTGTTTGCAGTTGCAACCTTTTTCCTACTTGTCAGTTTTGTTTTTTTAATTTAGCGAATACCTTCTTTCTAAGGAGAATTTTTAACTTTAACAATGAAAGGAGTAAAAAAAGAGAAGCCAGTAGCTGAAATAAAAGAATAAGAAATGCGTAAAACGAAATAGAAAAGGAAAAAAGGAAAAACAAAATTACATTTAAGAAAGAAGGAAAAGAATCGAAAAATAAAACAGAAGAAAAAATGTGCAACAATGGGTGAACGCTAAAAAGCTAAACGAATATAGGGGAAAAAAAGAAAACTATTTCCCAAAAGGGACATACACCGCAACCTGTATACATAGTATAACAAATGCATACACATTAAAAACACGCAAGTATAACACACACACACACATACACATATGTGACAACAATACTCCATGCATGGACGGGTGGTGGCCTTGTAAAGATATAGGATACTTGTAGGTGTGAGAAGTTTTTTAGCATGGTAGAGGAAGCTTACTTTCTTTGCAGCAGCATGGCAATGTCTATGTATTTGTTCCAATTCATGTTTCCTGTGACTGTTAAGCCGAGGAGTTTGAACGTTGGACTCTCGGGTAGGGTGTTATTTGCTATGGTAATCGTTTGTTCAAAAGGTTTCTTATAGTTGTTAAAGGAAAGGAGCTTTGTCTTAGTAGCATTAAATGTTACCATCCATTTATGGCCCCATTCCACTACAGATTGGAGGTAATTTTCTAAGGGTTCAGCCATTGCCTTGGATATGTGCACGTCCGTTTTACCCACATGTTGAGAGTAGAGTGTGGTGCCACTAGCAAATATACCCATCTCGTACACATTTTCATCAGGGAAGTTGTTTATGAAAATCAAGAACAATAAAGGTTCAAGGATCGATCCCTGGGGTATATCCGCATTTATGCAATGTTGTTTGGATGAACGGCCATCGAGGACAAACTGGATCTTTCTTTTGGATAAGAAGGTTATAATTATATTAAATATTTGTCCAGAATTAATTTTCATGAGAAGACTTTTATGCCAGACCTTGTCAAAGGCTTTGGATATATCAAGCGCTAGCATCCTAGCTTCATCTATCTTGTCCAGTGTATGGTATATGCATTCAGAGATTTACCGTTAGGATATCTGCAGTAGAACGTGAACCGGAAAGTAGTCGAAATGGTGGAAAAAATGCTTCTCGCCCTAAATGCTAATTTTCTATCCACAATGTAAAAAAATATGCGCAAATAGAACTTTATATATATATATATATATATATATATATATATTTAAAGAAGTAGGGCTACCAACATTTGTAATTGTTTGTTATTTTATTATTTTATCATTTTATAATTTTGTGATTTTATAATGCGTTTCGCGCTTTCGTGCTTGCTCTTTTCAGATATATTCTCCATTTGAAAAAATGTTTTATTTTTAACAGTTTGATGTTTCTGCGCATGTGCACGTGTGTGTGTGTGTGTGTGTGTGTGTGTGTGTGTGTGTGTGTGTGTGTGTGTGTGTGTGTGTGTGTGTGTGTGTGTGTGTGTGTGTGTGTGTGTCTCTGGGTCAAAGTTATTTGGGTTTTTTTAAGTATGTGTGATTTTGACTTTTATCTTTCCAGTCATCTTCGTGTGCGGTGGTTGAGTAAACTTTATTCAGAATGTTAAGCATTTAAATATTTTAAAAATGTTAAGGTCACTTTTGTAATTATCTCACCCACAAATTTAATTCTTTCATCAATCACTGTACTGGCTATTCTGTAGGTTCTTAAGAGGGTGGGTTTATTCAACCGCTTCTATGTATGCAGGATTTTTACGTGCACATATTTCCTTATATTAATGCAGTCCTGCTCATTTGTATTTGTAGCTTGAACCCGCATTTTATTTCCTTTATTCGTTATACAATGCGAACTTTTGTGTCCGACTTTGTTACAAGTCAGGCAGGTCTTAAAACGAAATGAGCAGTCCATAAACCAATATAGGCTTCCATAGCGAAAACAAAGACTTGGCGGCAATTTATCCTGTTTTTTTACAGGGCTGGTTTGTCTGTATAGAGGCGCGAAAATCCCTTTCTTATTTTGAATTGTTTTCGAAGGAGAGCTGAATTTCGATTTTTGACGTACTTTTCTCATGTGTGCAATGTCCGACTCTTCGATGTCCTTCGAATCCTGCTTAACACTTATAGATCTCTGGCAGTCTTCAGATAATTTCTGCAGTGTTCAGTTCATTTTCTAATTTATTTAGAAGCCTCCGTCTGATCTCAGCGTCTTTTCCTGATACCAATCCTCGTACGAAAATTAAGCATTTAAAATTATCAGTACTAAGTTCGACTAATTTAAAATCGTCGCAGTGTTTATTGACGACTGGTGCGAACGTTGAATAATCTTCGTTGTCTTTTTTATCAGGTTTAAACACTTCCAGAGTTTGTGAAACAAAGAAATTTTTGGGTTAATTAATTCAGTTAAAAGATTTACAGCTCCAGCAAAAGTCAAATCGCTCGTTTTTCGGGGCCAAATGAGATCTATGAACTTAGTATGTTAGGTGGTGCCTAATTTTCGGAGCAGTAGGCGAACCTTTTTAAAGTCTGCACAATTTTCACAATCTATTTTGTATAGATCCTCATATCTTCTAAAATACGAAAAATGGCTTATTCTCGTCTCATGAATAAGTTAGATTGTCAATTGCGCTCTAAACGGCATTCTGCGAGAATTCATTATCGTTTCGTTACTTTGACCCCTATTCGATATTTTTTGCATTAATACTTCAATCTTTTCGTCGGATTCTTTCTTTTGTTCTAGTAGAAGCTATTGAAATATTTCTTCAGTTGTTTAAAGTCTTTTGTTCTAGAAGTCTTTCTTCTTTCTTCTGTTGCAGTTGCATTTGATACTTCATTACTTCTGTCATAGTAGCTTTAAAGTCTTTCGTATTTAAAATGTGTCCTTTTAGAATACGGTTTTAAGAAAGTTCTTTCTTTTGGATTACGCTTGCTAAACGAAATCTTAGTTGTAAAAAGAATATAAAACATTTTTCTTTTTCCTCGAAAACAATCACTTTTTTCTTAGTATGCTTTTCGCGTACCCGTAGAATTTGCGGTTGGAAATTTAGTCAACAGAGAAAAAATAAAAATACGGTTTTATTTTTTAAATTTTATTTCGACAGTCATAAACTTTTCTCTTTTGGAGAGAAAAGAAAAAATCATGTATTCCCTTCTTGTTAAAGATTAACAACAGTGTCGGAATAGCAATAAAAAAAATTCACTGACCTTTGAGAGAGAAAAAAGTTGGTCTTTACGTGTGTTTTTCTTTTTTTGCTCCGGTAAAAAACAGTTTTTAGAACTAGGACATTTCTGGTGAATTTTGTCGTTGATTTCTCCACGTTTGTCCTTTTTTTAAGGTTCTCCAAAAAACCCTTAATATAATATGTTGCCAGTTGTGGCGTCCATTTTAAGGTTATCCAGAATCCTTTTACTGTAACCACGTCGTCAGTTGTTATGGTAGTGTAAGTTCGAAATCCCACGTCATCGATTGTTGTGAGGTCCTTTTTTTTAAAGGTTCTCAATAAAAATATTTAATGCTGCAGTTGTGTCCCGTGTAAGTTCGAATATCTCGTGTTTAGGGTCCCGAATGAAAACACGAACCCGGGGTTTAGCAAAAACAAGTATATTGAAGAAAAGTATAATACAACAGAGAAACAAGAGTCGTGGTACGTCAGTATTGACTGCCAGTATAGACTGGGGTTTACTCAACACTGAGAAGCAGATGCTTCCAGTATTTATTGTGAATGGGAGAGTCTAAAGACCGTTATAGATACAGTACCCATAACACATCTTATATCTTAAATCTTTATACAGGCTGGGCAAAAATAAGGGTCCTATTTTAAAAAATTCATAACTTTTTTATTTATTGATTTTAAAAAAAAATTTTTTTAGAATAAGTAAAGGACCCCTTCCGAAGCAAGCATGAGCCGTATTAGCCCTAAGGAACGTACCCTCATTTAGAAAACATTATTTTTGCTTAAAAAACTCAAAACAGTGTAAAAAAAACAATACTTTAGTTTTTGTAAGTTTTAAGAAGTGTTTTTCGGCTAAAATTTGTTTTGTTTATTTCAAAAAATCTCGGAAGGGTCAGTCTACACACACATACAGTTTGGTGAGTTTAACTTTTATTTTGTGGAAGTTATTCAAATTCAAGTTATTCAAATTTAAAGATAGGACCCTTATTTTGGCCCACCCTGTATATCCTCATATATCTTATAAAAATGATATACATCTTACATCTTATATCCTTATATATCTTATAAAGATTATATGCATCTTATATCGTATATCCTTATATATCCTTATAAAGAGTTATATGCATCTTATATATTATATCCTTATATATCTTTAATATCTTATGAAATGATATGCATATTATATCTTATATAATTATATATCTTATAAAGATGATATGCATCCTATATCTTATAAAATGATATGCATCTTATATCTTATATATCTTATAAAAATAATATGCATCTTATATATTATATCCTTATATATCTTTTAAAGATTATATGCATCTTATATCTTATATCCTTATATATCCTTATATATCTTATAAAAATGATATGCATCTTATATCCTCTTGTATTTTATATTTCTGAGATTATGTATCGTTATTTACATTATTTACTTTTTTCTGGGTTTTTTTCTTATGTTTTTCGCAATCGCTTGACTTATATCGATATGCCAATGTTTCGACCCAATGGTCTCTTTAGGGCCAAATAATTTAATAGCCACCAAGTTTATTTATATCAAATTTTTTACTATTATTTTGTTGAAATACTGCGATCTCATTAGCCTAGATTTTTTTTATAGTTAGTCTATTGAATTTACACCTAAAAACACAAAAATATTCTTAAATGAGGAGTAGAAAGGAATGATATTCATGATAAACCTACCCTTTTCAGGATAACTCATCCTTCTACAATTTTATGCGATTCAACCTGTCCCTTGCAGAGCAAATTTTGAACTACATCTTGATGTGATTCAACCTGCCCATTTCAGGCCAACTCATCTTTTACACTTTCGTATGATTCAGCTTATTCTTCCCAGAGCAACTTCTGCTTCAGTCTTTCCAGCAGTCCACCAAACTTGGTGCGATGTCTATACTCAACTTATCTCGATCGACCAAACCTGCTGAGCTGCTTCTCCAAACTCAGTGACGTCCACATTCGATCACCTATGTTGAAGAAGTAACCCGATCAGACACTCCTTATCAACTTGTTCTGTAACGCTGGCAGCTGACGCAACCTCCTTTACCTATACATTTGATGATGATTATGATGATGATGATGATGGCATACTCTCTTTGGAGAGCTTCGCTACATGATTAAGAACTTCCACTAAGAGGGGGGGGGTGCGATTGTTCCGTTGTGTCAACACGTGTGGATTAGCAAGTGATACTGAAGTACTTGCTAAAGTCATTTTTATTTACGGAGAGGTTTCGCCGTCTTCCCATGTACAACGGCTGATATCTTCAAATGGTCACCCATCTGGTACTGGTCATGCTCAACGTCGCTTAACTGTGGTGGTCTAACAAGAACCGATGTGTCATCGTTATTATGCCGTATATTCATAGCTAAAAATAAACAGCTAATTTGTTATCTGCTTATTTAACCGTTGTGTTTGTTATCTTTCTTTGCCATTTCTGCATTTGTCTGGTTCTCTAAATAGTTATAAGACCGATCACCACCATCGGCCTCTACAACACTCTTGTAGAGGAGGTTGGTGAGGTTGAGATGCTTGTCAGAGATTGGAGATAGCCATTTTGTAGTAGCGTATGTATTCATCTGACTGGATTTACTTGAGATAAAGCAAAACAAAAGGGTCACCAGAGTTCCATGTAAAAAATACCAACATCTTTACAATTAAATCAAATGTATTTAACAGTTTCGTCAACACAGGAACATAGGAATATAAGACAAGACAAGTTAGTTCGGCCAGCATGTATTATAGAAATGTAATTGAGTCCAAGTTTTTAGTCTTGTTCGGGAATTTGTATCTTGCCTCCCGCCAAGTCACGACGAGAGGCAAGCGGAAGATTTGACGTCTTGTCATGTTTGCATCTCAGCTGGGAATATTTATATTTTAGCACCAAACTAAGGCTGAGCGGAAATGGAGAAAGACGGACATGCGCAGATGTGGTTGAATCGCCTGATGTATTTATACGTGAGTTTGGATATGCCTGTTTTAGCCAACCGAACCACGTGCTAATCACTACACAAGAGATTGCATGTAAATACAAGATAAAGTAGATGTCAATCATGTAACTGCTACACCCTTTTAGATTACTTGAAATAGGCAAGCTTAATATTTTGTCATTAATTTATTTTCTATTTTATTATTTTTTACTTTTTTCATATATTGGCCAAAAAGTCACCCCTTCAAAAAATAGCTGGCCAAAATGTTATAACAACATCATTACGATCACGTTGTATGCACGCACATGTAAGATTTCGCAATCTGATTGCCTGATTTCAAATCGACTCAATCTTCAAATTTCAACCACAATTAAAAAGTTGCCGAAGTGTTGACGTCTTTAGGCAATATTCTAGGTTTTGCAGTTTATATTTATTTTTTAATTCACAGATTATTTTTATTGAAGATTTAAATCATTTTAGTTTTTTTTCTTCTTTATGGAATTTATCGAAAAGAAATCGAGAAATATGAAAAACCGTTTTATTTAATAATTCAAGACAATTGAATCTCGACATGAGTAATAAAAACATTTCATCTATTTATTATTTAACTTTTTCTGGTAATTAATTTATGAACTTTTTCTGTTCATTAAAGTAGTAAAAATGGTCGTTATAGAAGAGCTGATTTATGGTTGTGGTGGTGGTGGAGAGAGAAGGAAAACTATAATAGTGATGTTTGATTTATGTATCAATTTATACATCATTAACAGAATTGTAACTAAAAGGAAAGACCCCCCCCCCCACCATCAATGATTGCGATCTCCCAGTGGAAGGAATCCTCAAAAGGAATTTATAAATAGTTTACTGACTGCATCTGTTCTGAAATTATATATTTACAAATCTAAGTCAATTCAGGAGAAGTCTCCTTGGGGAGTCCATTCTCCCAAGCCCCAAAATCTCTTGCGATGAGTAAGCATGATAATGAAATTTAGGGTTTATTATTTTCCGCTTATGCAGCATCTTCTCATTCAAATAAGTTTGTGTGTCTTGTGGCCTTGATAAGTGGTGACTTCTTAGTTAAAGAAAATGGCAGCTTTTGCTTATTAAGCCTTTGGTGCTTCTACAGAATTTGAACGGAACAAAACCGACTTTAGCCGAACTAAACGTAAAACTTAGGTTAGGGTTGGTTTAGGGCTATTTGAGGGTTAGGTTAGGATTAGGGTTTTAAAATGTTCGGTTCAAATTCTGTAGAAGTACTAAGCCTTTTATTCAATGCTTTAATTTTTCTGACGCCTTTTTACAGGGTGACCCTAAAAAAATTGCCATCCATGGAATCGTTAATAAAATTTACAATCCTTTTTACAATCAAATCAGTCTATGTCTGACTTGTCCATCAAGTTTCAGTCATGAATATCCAACAGTCTCAGTTTTATCGCTGTTTAATTATATGCTCGAAATGTGCACTTCTACATTACAAGCACACCTACCTGGGTGCTACACACACTTCTCTTGACACTGTCCTGATTTTGGCTGTGATTACCCCCTTCAGTACAGGAATAGTCTATGGATTGTTTCGATAGACATTATCTTTGAGATAACATTACAGATAAAAATAAGGTTCGGTGAATGTGAAACCCATTTAGGATAGCATCTACTACTGATGAGATGGTCACCAAAGTGTCCCCACATGTCATTGAACGGTGATAAAAAAAAGACTGATGGTCATTCTCGGAATATTGAATTATCTGACCTAGACACCGCTATTCTGAATTCACAACAGGAAACCGCCATCCTGCGTCTCTTGCGCCCAACGGTCATATTTTTTTTTTAAGTCACATAAAATCTTTTTCAGGTAAAATTTTATAATTAAAATGCATTAAAATTTGCTGGAATAATTTTTTAAATGAAAATTAAATATCAAGTAAAAATGGAATTTTTACTTCATTACTGAAAACCATAAAAACATTTGACTTTAAAAATCGATATTTTTTTTAATTTAATTATTTTTAGTGTGCAATCATTTATATCGGTTTGAAACCGTCTAAATTAAACTTAAAATCGAAGGATTTTGTAGTTTGTTTGGAGCATTGAGCGTAGTATGTAAGAAGTGTTTGAAGGCTATGACAATGCAGTTTGGTAGAAAACCTGTTGGATACGAGACAAGGTAAATAGTACAAATGATAATATTGAAAGGTTTCAATAATTTTCGATAATTAATTTTTATTTACTAACGTGGATTGTCGAATTAGTATCCGTGGTGGTGAGTTCTTTGAATTTTTTAGTTATACCTCATCTTCAGAAAGAGAAGAAAAAAAAACATCTGCAACCCTCGGTTGCACATGTTTGTTTTTGTTTTTTTTTCTATTTACCTTGTCTCATATCCAACAGGTTTTCTACCAAACTGCATTGTTATAGCCTTCAAACTGAACTTCTCTTATAAACTTAAAACATTTTTATGATCGTTCGGTATAAGAGAAACAGTCCACTGATGGCGGCCCACGGCCACAAATTCGGAATAGCAGCGTTTAGGGCAGAAATTCAATATCGCCGACATTCTTGAACTGGAATCAGAGCACTACCAAGAGAAGAGCATGTCAGAGTTATTTGACAATTGACAATTTTGCACGTCGTATCATTGAACATTCATGACTGAAACTTGGTGGACATGTCAGGCATAGACTGGAGTTTATTTATACCAAATATAGTCGAATTACAGAAATAATTGTGAATTTTATTAACGATTCTATGAGTGGCATATATTTTGGGGGAGGATGAACCATCTCATGTCTAATGATTTTATGCCTTTCTATTCATTTAACGTCACTTTTCCCTTGTTCAGGGGTCAGATGTTTTCTGATATTACACAAGCTCACTCTCCACTTCTCACGGTTCAGCAGGTCAGCAGTCTCCATATTCCACTCTGTGCGGTCATGTCTCAATCACTTGCTTCCAAATTTTTATTTGGCCGATCAACCTTCCTGCAATTTAGGACATTCATGCTTTTGCAACAGTTTATCCAGGAAGATGAACGTTCCATATGACCATATCAGCGTAATCGATTCATCCTTAGGATAACCTGGGCAAGTGTAATGCTTTCAGCAAATCATCTGACCTGATGTGTTGGTCAGATTTTACATTGCAGATTGAGAAGGGTCTGGGCAAGGGCCCAGCATTCACTTCTATATATCATGACGCTCCTGACACAGCTGCTATACAACTTACCTAGGATGTAGAGAGGGATTAATCCGATTAACATAATTTTAAAAACTAATAATTGTCTCATGAATTATTTTACTTACCCAAAAGAAATCAATACAACTGTATTTAAAAATCTTCTGGTATTAACCAATTGGATTTTTTGCTGATACATTGAGTTGGTGCATAATTTTTGTGGCTTTTTTTACAAATTTTATTCAACAAAAACAATAGCAAAATATCGATTTGTTTAATTTGTTTCTTAAAAATAATTCCCCAATTCTTCAGAATACATATCGAAAATTATACCTACATTCGTCATACTATGTTCTACCATGTCGGCATAACCGCATTGACATACTAGTTCTCGTTAGATCACTGAAGTTAAGCGACGTTGAGCCTGGTTAGTACCAGATGGGTGACCATTTGGGAATATCAGGCGTTATGTGTGAGGACAATAACTACAAAAACTATATCGTCAAAATCACCCCCCTGACCTGAATATAAATGCGACTGGGGACCACTTGTGAATTTAATATTCTCTAGAAACTTCCTCCTTCGGACGGGGAATGCTGCACCAGGAAAGCTACCACTTCCAAAAAAGTTGGAATGATCTCAATGAACATTTTTAGTGAAGGAACAATCAGCAAAAGCCAAGTTGAAAGATGATTCAGGAAATTCAAATTGGGTGATACAAGCCTTGCAGATGAAGATGGAAGCGGTCGACTATCAATCTTCAACGACCAGCACTTTTGACAGCTGTGGAAGAGGACAAAAACTTGACAACGAGAATGTTGGCAGAAGATTCCAATATGGATCATTGGATCATCGTTCCTCCCAAAAGGCTTGGAAAAGTGTGGAAATTGGCTAGTTAGGTCCCTCGCAAACTTTCCGATTACAACAAAGCGAAACGTGTTCGAACTTTTACCCATTTTCTGAAAATTTTGAGAAGTTGCCAAATAAGATTAGGAATAGCAATAATGCAGAACATGTTAAGATTTAACTGAATGAATTCAAAAATTATTGTAAACGGCTCATATACTTGACGGTTTAATTTACAGAATGCTTAAAGTATGATAATGAGGCAATGGATTGCAGTTGTATGCCCCAAAGACTCAAGTGTAAGTCTTAGTACTGAGAAATATTATGAGAAAGGGATGTAATTTGAATATGATTGGATCCTTCAACCCAATTTAGATGTCCGAGGCTACCCCCCCCCCTCACTCTGTACGCCACTGTAATGAGGATAATGTTAAATGCATTATAAAAAATTGGGAAAGAAAGAAAAAGTAAAGAGAGGGAAGGAAAACAGAAAGAATGCCACCAGTTCTGGTTTTAAAGGAGGAAATTGAAGTGTTGATTTATCCTTTTTGCTTTCTTTCTCTTCTTTCTTTCGTTGCCTTTGGCTGACAGGAAAAAAAGAAAGAGAACGTGAAGAGAGAGAGAGAGAGGCGGGGTGAAGGAAGACAGAAAGAATGCCGCCTGTTCTGGTTTTAAAAGAGGAAAAAGAAGTCTTGATTTATACTTTTCGCTTTTTATTATTTCCTTTCTTTCGTTGTCTTTGCGTCCATTTATGTAATTAATTAAACCTCGCCATTTTTTTCGGTTAACCTCCAAAGCGACTATTTATGCAGTTAATTAATTCGTTTACTCTCAAATCCACCACATAAAAAGATGCACATTTAAGTTGAAGGATTAAAGATTTATATCGTCTCAACACAATATTTTACCACCCAACTAGACGTTGCATTCAAGTGCCACAAAAATAAACTCAAAAAGACAAAAAGACAAAAAACGCCCCCCACCCCCACCCCACCTCGTAAAATCCATTGAAAGCGAAGAGCGTTAAGTACATTCTCGTGATCGTCTGCTCAAAATATTGGTGAAGAACAAACGAAAGGAAGCAAGGAATCTATCTATACAACGTGTTACTTAATGCCGGATTAGAGTCACCTATTTAAGGGCGAGGCCCGGCTAAAAGACAACTATACTCCAACAACATTTTAAAAAAACTATTTAAAAATTAACACATGTTATATTTATTCTAATGGTACATATATTCATCTTTCATCATAAGAGCACCTTAAGAGACAAGTGATAAAAAGAAAGTATATCATATAAATAAAGGAAAGTCAGTGTTTCCCCGTATTTTTGTGATCATAGTTTCGTCTTATTTACCTCATTATAGGTTAGACACAAGGTCAGGGTTTGAGAAGCCAGTGCACTAGATTAGCGCACTCTGGCCTACAAAAAATGCCTGAGTAGCCCAGTCGGCATTCCCTGTTAGGGGCACCTCAGGCGATTAGCAATAAACTAATCCCTTCTTGGAGAGAAGTAAAAGCCTGTGAGGATGGACCTCCTAGGACTACACATGACCATACCTCAGACTGACAGAAAACAAGGCCACACCAGCATGACCCAGACTCCGAAGACGAATCCTTCACTGGTATAAAAAAAGACATATATATATATATATATATATATATAGTCATGCACAGATAGACTGTTTCGCTGTATCACAGCTCTTCAATGCAGCTAGACTAGCACCCATCTCAAGTCAGGGATCGAACGTTCAATCATCTAGTTGATAGTCAGCAGCTCTCATCACTGAGCCACAGGACAGTTTATCTAAACATTGACCACCACCTTTACAGTACTCTATTTGTTTATTTACAAAGACCTTTATAGCACGGTACCAAATTGAGCAGCACGATACCAAATTGAAGGGTGAATTTGGTATACAAAAACCTACACAATCGAAAAATGGTCTCAAATCTACGGTCTATCTTTTCTTTCTTTATATAATTAATTTTTAAAGAGTCAACTTTTTTTTTTAATTTTCATTTATTTAATTTTCATTTGTTTAACTCCTTAACATGAGACTTAAGTTAAAGGTGATTATATTATTACAATGAAATAAAAGGTAGACCGTGGATTTGAACCATTAAATTAATTAAAATGGCATTTAAATTAGACTAAACTAATCTAGTTATTATTATTATTGTTATTATTATTATTATTAGTAGTAGTAGTAGTAGTAGTAGTAGTAGTAGTAGTAGTAGTAGTAGTACTACTACTACTACTACTACTACTACTACTACTACTAATAATAATAATAATAATAATAATAATAATAATAATAATAATAATAATAATAATAATAATATGGGCTAAAGAACAACTCAGGCACATTGACCAGAAGACTAGAAAATTAATGACCATGCACAACGCACTACATCCAAAAGACGGTACGGACAGACTCTACTTGAACAGAAATTAAGGGGGAAGAGGACTTGTAAGTAGAGAAGACTGTGTGGAAGACACAAAAAAAGAGCTGGAGAAATACATAACCCAGAACATGGAAAGGCTGATTACTGCAGCAAGAGACCCCGTCCCAATGAACAATTTGAGAAGCACCGAAACCAGAAACAAAAAGACAAGAAAAGAAAAGTGAGAAGAAAAATAGCTACATGGACGTTTCATAAGAATGACCAAAGAAGAGACCAACCAACATTCCTGGGCATGGCTAAGAAAAAGAACCCTGAACAGAGAAACGGAATCTCTACTGACAACTGCACAGAACAATGTGATTAGGACTAACTACATTAAAGCTAAAATAAATGAAACCTAGGAAAACAGTAAATGCAGATTGTGTGGACAAAGAGATAAAACAGTAAATCACATAATAAGTGAATGCAGCAAACTTGCCCCCAAAAAATGAATACAAGAACAGACACGACTGCGTGGGGAAAGCAGTACACTGGGAACTATGCAAACGTTTATTATCAGTGAGCAGTTACTGACGATGACTTGTGTGAGTAAATAATAATAATAATAATAATAATAATAATAATAATAATAATAATAATAATAATAATAATAAGTCACATGGAAGTTACAATAGGAAGAAAACAAAACCACAGGAAGAACACCACCACACGAACCAAGGAACAGAAACGGCTAGAAATCTCATAAACTACCCCCCCCCCTAAAAAAAGTGATGACACCAGCCTCAGCTGATACCACACAAAATAGTCGTGAAGGATCAAGGAGGATGGAAAGACAGAGGAGGGAGAGCACTAACCAGACCTCCACTAGAAGAGTGCGGAGAGTGCTGGGACCGCAATGAGAAGTGGTATGAGCATAAGCCAGAAGTGGTACAGGAGAATGACAATGTCAAACTTCTTTGGGACATGCGCATACAGACTGATAAGATTCTTGAACATTCAAAACCCGACTTAATCTTTGTAAACAAAAACAAGAGAACTTGCTTAATCATTGATATAGCCTGCCCCTTCGATATCAGAGTGTAGGAGAAAGAAAACGAAATAAATAAATAAATATCAAGACCTAAAATGGGAATTAGTTAGACTATGGAAATGTAAAAAAGTAAAGGTGATTCCTGTTGTAATTGGAACGCTTGGAACCATAACGAAAAGCCACCAGAAATGGCTTAAACAGATTGACGAGACAATTTCTTTTCCAATTCTGCAAAAGGCTTGCCTGTTAGGAACAGCGAAAATTATTATTTTTATTTATTTATTCATTTATATATATATATATATATATATATATATATATACATTTTTTTTTTTAAATGGTGCCGGCCTAGGCTGACACCAGACAAAATATTTGTAGAGGGTCGAGGAGGATGAGAAGACCGAGGAGAGACAGCACAGACCAGACCATCACTGGAAAAGTGCAGAGAATGCTGGGACCTTGGGGAGGCTTATTGCGACCCAAATCTCAGAGACGACCAGCGAGAAATCAATGGTAAGCGGCTGTTGCGATACAGCATCGTCATCAAAAAGAGGTGAAGAATACTGGAAATCTGGGGAGGCTTGTTGTCACTCAGACTCCAGGAAATACCACTGGTTGTTGTCGGTGAGCAATCACTGACGATGATCTGTGTGAGAACTCCTAGTGAGTACAAATAATAGTACAAATAATAATAATAATAATAATAATAATAATAATAATAATAATAATAATAATAATAATAATAACATTTAACTTAAAAGAAAAATCTTTTTTTTGTCTTTTTATTTTTCCTAGTTTTTAATTTTACAAAAATTACGAAAACGATAATATTGAAATACTCGCTTTGATTAACTGCCTAAAAAGTTTCAATAATATTGTTTACTTGTAGATAGATGGGAGAAAGGAACGAGTCCTATGTATACGCCGTTATGTGTGCGTGTGTGAAGTTCATTGTTGTTTTGATCTAGTATGTTGTTTTTTTGTCTTTTTATTTTTCACATTTTTTAATTTTACAAAAATTATGAAAACTATAATGCTGAAATACTGGCTTTGATTAACTCCCTTTTTGCCTAAAAATTGCAATAATTTTTCATTTAAAAAAACAAACTTTCCCCAGTCACATTCATGTCGCAAAATTCAAAAATTGTATATTTTATTTCCGATATTATAATGATGACGGGATGAATGGTACCCGTTCTCCGTTCTAAGTATAGGAGACTGTAATAGAAAGTCCATCTGACTCCAAGGATGAATTAACAGACGACGACAGATGACATTGAAGTTTATGTAGAAATACCTTTTATTTTGGGGTTTTCTGAAAACAAATACAAACAGCTAAGAGTCACTCTTTATAAAGGACACCATGCGACTTAGTAGATTGGTGATTTGGGGAACCAACACAATACGTTTTGTCCAGATGATGAACTTGCTCCAACTGGCACAGGTGGGAAAACGAAATCGCATGGACGCTGTAAAAAGCAGTCCAACGATTCTTGTGTTACTACGTCAGGGCTTCTGATTAGCTGGTGGGCTAATCACTCAGTGTTACACCAGTCTATTTACAGTAAATGAAAACAGTACATAAAAAATGTAACTGCTAGAATACATAATGCTAAAAAAAATATGTAGATGCTGAACTTAACTGATTGAAGCAATAATGTTGCTGCTGGAGACGCAGTAGTAATTCCTAGAATTACCATTATTTAAAGCGGTATTTCTTTTAATTTCAGAGGGTTGCTGTTCCTTGTCAGAATATCTTTTTGCGGTGTCCAAAAACAAATCTCGAACAAACACTGAAGGTGGGTGGATAACAATTGCAAGAACTATGTTTTTCTCACGGTTAACCAAACGTCGCTGTTTCACAAGATGTGTCACCAAATGAGGTCTATGACTATGCTCCATATGGAAAGACAAAGAATATTATTTATCTAGAGAAGCTTTGGCATGAGTAAAAAAAAAGATTATTTTAAAATGTATTACATCTTAAAATAACAAAGCATATGTTGAAAGTAATAAAAAACACCATATAAAAAACTTCATAAAACAAGATGGCTGCTATTTCTGGGTAGCGATTTCTAAATCTATCTTTGAATGGAGATATAATCAATGTGAGTTTTTAGGTTTTTTGGAGGACTTTTGTTTACTGCATCTTCATGTATTTTTATGAAGGAGAACTTTTTGGTTTTTGATGAGACCCTGGAGGAAAGATCCGGGATTAACATACAAATATCGGTTGTTCTTCTGTGAACGGAATGGTTCTGTAATTGTATCGAAGTTTTTCGTTTTGAAAAAATGATTAGTAAGGTAAATAAACTCTTGGTCATTGGAATGTAACATAATAGTGTTTACTTATGTATATATATATATATATATATATATATATATATATATATATATATATATATATATATATATATATATAAATATATATATATATATAAGTAAACACTATTATGTTACATTCCAATGACCAAGAGTTTATTTACCTTACTAATCATTTTTTCAAAACGAAAAACTTCGATATATATATATATATATATATATATATATATATATATATATATGGGAAGAGAAGGATGAAGGTAATCCGACGTGATGGGAAAATGAAAAAGGAAAACCAAAAAATGGATGTTTTTTATGTGTACATCAACGTTTCGTCTTTATTGTAAGAGTTCCCCCCTTCCCTCCTCTTTCCCCAACCCATCAAAATTCATGCCACACCTCACCACGACAAAAACCACAGCACCCCCTCCACTCTCTCCCACTCAAGACAAATTCACTAACACTCTCACCCCTCCCATTTTTCAATGCTGCCTTAATGTACCCACTCAAAGCTTTCCATATTCATTTCACTCTTTGCCACTACTGACTTCTTGCAGCCTGGACCCTCGTCCAGTGCTCTTAGTAGCCACGGCTACTACTTTTCCTTATCAACCCATCATGTCAACCCAATATTTCGATGTACTTGCATGACATTTTTCTTTAAATTATCATCCTGAGGAAGTCTTACAATAAAGACGAAACGTTGATGTACACATAAAAAACATCCATTTTTTGGTTTTCTTTTTTCATTTTCCCATATATATATATATATATATATATATATATATATATTACTTCCCCTCTCTATATCTTATTCCCCCACCTACACCATCCCCTTATGCGACCTTGATATTTAACCCTTCCTTTTCTCCTGCTTCAGTAACCAACTATCTGACCTCAATAAACATGACGCACGCTTCCTCAACCTCCATCATGATTTAAATAACTCTGACTGCTACCAATTTTTTCTCCCACACCTTCCACAGTTAACTTATTTTCTCCCGCTGCTACCATCTTTCTGAGCCCATAATTTATCTTTTCATAAGCGACACTTTTGGGCTTACATCATGCACGCTCCCTCCCATTCCCTAATGGTTTTAATAACTCCGACTGCTACCAATTCCACCCCACTTTCTAAAGTTAACTCAATTTCTCCCACTGCTATCATCTATTTGTAGCTCATAATTTATCTTTTCATAAGCGACCTCTTGAGCGTTTCTCCTCCTACTGCTACTGTTTCAAATATTTGTGCTTGTGTGTTACTTCTTCAGACCAATCATCACGATGAAGTCTTAAAATAAAGACGAAACGTTTTTGAATACATAAATAATATTTTTGGTTTTCCTTTTTTTCACTTTCCATATATATAGAATAAATAATCCAACGTAATGAAAAAAAGAAGATTGAAAATCGTTTACATGTTCATCGACGCTTCGTATTTACTGTTTAAAGACTTTCTCAGGTTTTTCTTCAAATCACTTTATATAGCTGCATGCTACTCTGAGCCACGCGCAAATGGGGTAATGGCCAACCAGCTTCCCACATATGGAGAACAGCTCTCTCTTAGTCAGTACGTCTGAGATATCGGGCACCTCATTACCCCGTCAAAACATCAACGTCCCCTCCTTATTCCTTTGCAGCTTTAGTCCTAGGGCCGTGCCATTTTCTAGTGGCTCAGGTGGCTTCGCAATCAATCCATATCTTCCAACGTGATTGCTAACACTTTCCGCGGACAGATTTCCTTCCTCGACCAGGATGTCATCAATATATGAGCTTGTGGCCCTCTCCACCTTGTTATTTTTCCCCAGCACTGTTTTCAAAATTGCAGTCATAATTTTGGGTGCAGAACTGAGCCCAAAACCCAACCTTGTCAAGCAAAAGGTCTGACCCTTGAACTTAGCCAGCTGGTACCGCCATAGCCTCTCGTCTATGTGTATCTGGAGGTAGGCTGATTTTAGGTTCACAATCTTGCTTGCCCGCTCCATCTTCCTCCACTCTCGCATTACTTCCTCGCAAACATCGATACCGTCCCCTGTGTGGCAAGCAATATGCTGGTTTAGCTCTCTGTAGTCCAATACTGGCCTAACCTTCCCTTTAGTGGGCTGGACTACCGCCATGAGTGGTAGGACTCCGTCTGCTTTCCCGGACCATGGTACAAGGATACCTTCCTCAATCCACCTCGCTATCTCTTTCTCAAATTCAGCCCTTGTGTCCCCATTCAGAGTACTTTCGTAGCACCCAACTTGATTTTTTAGTATTGGCGGCTTTGAAACCCAACGCCATTCCACTGTCTACTTATCTCCATCAAAACTGGCCTGAAAGTCTTTGTCTTTGATTTGGCACGGTTCTGCCTTCTTGGGTTTAACACTCTCCATTCCTGCCAATCCGACTGGGCGCTCACATCCAAATGTGATCATGCCCATGCTAAACATAGCACCCCCTAGTCAATCGATGACATCCAGGCCCAACACAACATCAACACCTGCAGCAAGCCGCTCCATCACAATTGCCCTCACCTCAAGTTCGGTCTCTCTCACTATTATTCTCACAGTGCACATTCCTCGGAACATCACCTCACGGCCATCAACCGCCCTCACACTGGTCGTTCCATGCCAAGATTTAGCAACATCCGTTGTCACCAACGTGGTCGTTCAGCCGGTATCAACCAGGGCTTTGGCTCTCTTCCCGTTTGCAGTGACCTCCACCTGTGGTAATGCAGTCATATGCGCCGTCATTTGATAGGGGGGTAGCCACTGGCGCTATGGCACCCCTCTAATCGTTTCCCTGTACCGTGCAGGTTCGGCTGATATGCCCAGTTTGTCCGCAACGGAAGCAGGTTATGCCAGGCTTAGGTTCTCGGCAGTCCCATACAAAATGAGGCCCCTGGCATCAAAAACATTTCACTGGGGCTTTTCCAGGTGACCGCCCCCACGAGAGATTCTCCTTAACTGCGGACTTCCCTCCCATCAGGCTTACACTTGCGGTTGCCTCCAACTGGTGACTCTTCTTTGTCAGCACCCTGGCATGGGTCAGCACTTCATCCATGTTCATGCTCTCGATCATTGTCAATCTCTGCAGCTCTGTGGACACACTATCAGGAAGACCAGTCACAAACGTCATTTTCACCGTTTTTTCAAGGCTCATCCCTGCATAACCCGCCAGTCCCACTAGCCTCCGGATCTCCGTCGCAAAGACATCTACTGGCTCCCCTGTCCATGTGATCCTGCGCATTTTGCTATAGGCGTCGAAAACGCTTTCTGCGAAAGTGGTCTTTAGTCTTGCCTCTATCAAATCTGCGTCGTCTTGTTCAGCGCTATTCATTTCCAGGTAGACCGAAAGTGCATTTCCTTCCAAATATAATGGAATCAAGGTTGCCACATCCTCAATTTTCTGCAATCTTGCGACCATCTTCAATTTAGACAGCCATCACACTACGTCTCCATCACCAGTGTACGCCTTCAATACGTCATTGCTTAATTTGATTCTGTCACCCATCCTGTTATGTAGGTAGGCCGCCGAAATAGCTTGTCGTCCGAAAACACCAAAATGTCTCTCTTCTGAGGGCACCCAATCCGACCCAAAACAGTCACTAGTCCGCAAACACCAACTTGAACTCCAACTTCACTCTTCTGACAGAACCAAATCCGACCTCCACCTTCACTGGTCTCAATCCGGGATGAACCAAAGAAGAATTCCGCTTTCTCATTTTCTGTCCTCTTTATGGGGACTCCCATCATGCAATGCAAAATAGGTCACATGATCATTTGGTACTTCCTTTCTATAAAACCAGCCATTTGCTTTAACTCTGTTGTTCCACATGGCCTAGTCTGGTATTACAGGTAAGTCTTATGTTTTTATTTTCCACTACAGCACATTCCATAAAAATTGCACAGAACCATACTTTAGGCCTGCAAAAAAGGTCACCTAGCTCAAATTGCCCTGTTCGCTATCATCAGCAGTCTGTATCTTTCAAGGGGCGCGAGAAATGAATGGGATGACGGCTTGGACTTATTAGCTTCCCATATCTATTTTTAGCTAGGGAGTTTGTTTATATATATATATATATATATATATATAAATTGAATTCTCATATTTTCATTAACCGACGCTTCAAATGTTGTAATATTGCATTTAATACCTATACACACGTGCCAACGTTTTCATTCACTATAAATATCAGGACATTTAAAAGACTGTCTCCAATAACATCTCCAGTAGTCAGGTGTTTTTCCGTTTTTTTTGTTTTTTTATGGAAGTCGCTCCAAATAAGTCATGAAGTCACTTGATGTAAAGAGGTAAAATACTACTACTTCAAGGTCAAAAACAAGCAAACAGTAAATGTTAGATGGATAGATTCCGACCCGAAAAACAGCAATTCTTCCCCGTATTGTCAGAAACAGTGCTCATGGAATGTGAGGACTAAAGTACAAAATAAAGGAAGTGAGAGTTACGAGGCTGACGAAAGTAAACCTGTAAGGTGATGATGAGAGGAGATGAAAGGGGTTATCCTTTTTTCTTCTCGTAAAGAAACGGAACAACGAAAAGTATTTCTGTAACTATAACAAAAAGGGGTTTTATTAACTCAAGGTTACCTATACCGTTTGGTATAGGTAGATGAGAGTCGGACAGTGTCCGTCTGAGGAAGAGGAAGAATATAAGAGTTCTTAGGGCTGCCGTGGATTTCTTCAGGTGAAGATGGTAGTAGTCGTCGAGTTCGAGCGACGGCGGCAGGAGAGAGAGCGTTTCCTTGTTCCTCGCTGGTGCTCTCTGCGATGTGTCCTAGCTGGTGTCAGGAGGTCGTCTGATCTTTTTCCTCAAACCCTAAGGGGACATAAGTAGTCCCTTAGGGAACTAACGATATTACTGCGCCCTGTGATTTGATTGGACAAGCCAGCTCATAGGGACAGTGATTACGCATTCAAAAGTAGTCCCTATTGGTGACTGCTACATAACCCCCTGCTTAGGCTGAAAGCCGACAGGAAATAAAAGGAAGTGTAGCAGTGGGAAATAACAAAAATACAAAATTTGTCAATTAACAAATGTTTAAAAAGTTGGTTTTTTGGGGGGTTTTTTGCAGGGAAAAGTCTTTTCTGCAAGAAGTATTTTCAGGAAATGTTTGTATATTAATGAAAAAATATATATATATATATATATATATATTTTAAGTGTTTGTCTTCTCTTTGAAAAAAGTAATTTTGGAGAAGTGTGGATCCTTAATGTGAGAAGTATGTTTTGAAAAATAGAGTACAAGGCTCATTCTATATATAGACAGTTTTAGACAGTTTTTTGGGGCAATGTACTCGTCGACCACTACGTGTGGTGGTGACATAATTTTCTTTAGTAGTTTCTAAAAGTAAATGTGTATTTGCAGTTGTCTGATGCACAGTAGGGGGAATATGGGACTCAGGTGTTTCTGCTGTCGATGGATATGGTGTCTTTTTTTCCACCAATGTCAAGGGTGAAGGATTTGTCAGTGCGTGAAAGCACGCGATAAGGACTAGAATAAGGAGGAGTAAGGGGGGATTTCACAGAGTCTTTTCGCACAAAAACATGGGTCCATGAGGAAATGTCTTTAGAGACCGAAGATTGTACCTTGCTTAACTATGTCTCTGAAAGCATAGATAGAGCACTCTAACTCGACTCAAATCCCCAAATACATATATTTGGGAATTTTAATACACACCATTGTGACTGGCTGGGATTCTCCAGCATTACTGATGCAGCTTGTAACTCTACATATAATTTCTCCTTAACTCACTCCATCTCACAGACTGTCACTTTCCCGACCCACCTCCCTGCTCGTGCAGACCAGCAAGCCTCACTTCTCGACCTGTTCTTGACCTCACTGCCTTGAGGCTTGTGTGACGAATGCCCATAGCCCGCTCGGGAATGCTGATCAGATTGTGGTAATGATTGATATCACCCTAAAAACTCGTCCAAAAGCTGATGAGCCATTGCTCAAAACGACGAGATACTACGAGCAGGCTGATTTTGAGTCAATCAGAGATCACATCAGCGACGCTGGATGGAGTGAAACTTTCTCACTCCTTGCTGATCAGTGTGCAAATGAGTTAACCGAATGGGTCAAAGCTGGCATTGAAGCATATGTCTCCATGTGGAAATTCTTCAGCAAACCCCACTCTCCTCAATGGTTCGCCTCGAAATGTGCAGCTGCTATTGCTGAGAGGCAGCAAGCATTTCAAAAATTCGGCCGCCATGTCAACTGCAAATAGACAAAAATTTATAGAGTCAAGAAATAATTGTAAATCAGTGATAGGTGAAGCAACGAGAAGGTATACAGAGTTAACCAAAAAACGCATTCAGTCACAGAAACTAGATACGCACGATTACTGGAAAATCTAAAATAATGTGGTGAATCAATGGACAATCAACAATTCCTCCGCTATCAAACCACACTGATGTCGTTTGCATGGCAAGTGATAAGGCTGAACTACTTGCCCAACGTTTCGCTTTAAACTTCACTTTGGACTCAGTAAACTGCCCCCTCCCTAAATTCCTGTTGTAGACCGACGCCGCACTTGAAAACCTGGTCATCACCCCATCTTACGTCAGGGACATCATAAAAAACCTTGACACCTCCAAAGCTTGCGGGCCTGATCTTATACCAGTAATAGTAATAAAGAAATGCTCTGCTGAACTGGTCCCTGTCCTCTCCAAACTCTACAACAAATGCCTCTGATCCTCAGAACTACCGCCCAATCAGTCTACTTCCGATCTTTGCTAAAATCTTTGAATCCTTAATCAATCTAGTGATAGTCCAGTACCTAGTTAATGCTACACTACTTTCTGGCCGTCAGTATGGATTTAGACAAGCACGATCTACTGCGGATATCCTAATTGTCATCTCTGAACGCATATACCATACACTGAACAAGGTAGGTAAAGCTAGGGCGGTAGCGCTTGATATATCTAAGGCCTTTGGCAAAGTCTGACATAAAGGGCTGCTCCTAAAAATTCACTAATATGGTATTACTGGACAAATATTTGATATAATTAGATCTTTCCTAACCAAAAGAAAGATCCAGGTTGTATTTGATGGCCGTTCATCTAAGCAACATGACATAAATGCTGGTGTACTCCAGGGATCCATCTGTTGACCTCTACTGTTCCTGATTTTCATAAACGACCTCCCTGATGTCATCGAGTCTGAGGTCTGAGATAGGTTTATTTGCTGATGACACCATACTCTACTCTCGTCATGTGGGCGAAACCGATGCACGCATATTCGAGACAATGGCTGAATCCTTAGAAAATGACTTTAAAATGTAGTAAAATGGGGTCATAAATGGATGGTAAGTTTCAATGCCGTAAAGATAAAGCTCCTTTTCTTCAATAACTACAAGAAACCTCTTCAACCACCGATTGCCATGGCAAATCACACCATACCTGAGAGTTCAACATTAAAACTCCTCGGTCTAACATTCACAGGTAACATGAATTGGAACAAATACATTGAAGACATTGCCAAGTTTGCAGCAAAGAAGGTGGGCTCTCTCTACCGTGCTAGTTAACTTATCACACCTGACATTATCCTATATCTCTACAAAGCCACCATCTGTCCATGTATGAAATATTGTTGCCACATCTGGGCTGGTCTCTCTCTCTCTCTCTTAGGCAAGGTCCAAAAAAGAGTCACCAACTTAAAAGATCCTTCACTATCCACCAAACTCCAGCCCCTGTCCCATCGCTGCAATGTTGCATTTTTGTGCCTGTTTTACAAATACTTCAATGGGTTGTGCTCCGATGAACTTGCTGCTTTAGTGCCCCCTCGACGTAAATACACTAGACCAACCCGACAATCAGCGAAATCCCATCTATTCACTGTGGAAGTCCCCAGATGCCTTCTACTCCAATGGCTTCTTTTCTCAAACTACCTCCCTACTCCCTGTTTCCCCGACTGTACCGACATGCAGAAATTTAAAACTAATGTAAACAGACATCTCGCTGCACAGCTCTCAACTTAGGATGACTCCCAAAACTTACATCCTAATTCTCAGTAGTGCATTACGTTTACAGTGGCGACCTGCCTTGTTTGTGGTGAACTATGCTAAAAAAAAAATTGTTTTCATTTATTTGTACAAAAATAAATTCTCTTGCATCGTGATTTGGTTTCTAACTGATTTCTCATATTATATATCAATGTTAATGAGGATACAAGACGATGTAAATAATGGCTGAAACTAGTTTTGATCCGTTCATGAACATTTTTCTGGCATATTTCTGGGAACTTGTTAATCTATCCACACGTGTTAGAACATATGAGAAGAAAGTCTGTTTCTGATAATACCAGATAAGATAAAAGCGGAAATAGAGAAAGGAAAGAAGAGGAGAGAAGAGAAAATAAAGAAAAAAGGAAGAGACAGGGAAATGAAAGAAGAGGAACACATAAGGAAAAAGAGAAAAGGGGAAAGGAAAGAAGAGTAATTTGGAAAAGAAAGGAAAAAAAGAAGAGAAAGGAGAGAAAAGAAGATCAAGGGGGAAAGAAAGAAGAGAAAAATGAGAAGGGAAAGAAGGTAAGAAGAGGAAAGACGGGAAAGAGAAAGAAAACAAAAGGAAAGGGAGAAAGAAAATAAGAGGAAAAGGGATGAAAAGATAAAAAGATGAAAAAAGAGAGAAAGGGAAGAAGAGAAAAGAGAAATGTGAAAGCAGAGGAAAAGAAAGGGAGAAACATAAAAGAGGAAAGAGAGAACGGAAAGAAGGGGGCATAAAAGGGAAAGTAGAGGAAAGGGACAAGAAAAAAATGAAGGAAGGAAAGAAGGAAGAGAAAGAGAAAGGAGAGAAGGGGGTATGAGAAAGAAGAGGAAAGAGTGAAAGAAAAAAAGAAAGAGGGGGAAGAAGAGGAATGGGGAAATGAAGGAAGAGAAAATAGAGAAAGGGAAAGGGAGAAAGGGAGAGAGAAAAAACAGTAAAGAAAAAGGGGAAGAAAGAAGATGAAAGAGAGGAATGAAAGAAAGGGATGTTGAAAGAAAAGAAAATAAAGAAAAAGGACAAAGATGAAGGGGAAAGGAAAGAAGGGAAAAGGTGAAGGGAGAGGGAAGGAAAAAAGAGTGTAGCAGTTATCTCCTCCTCTCAAACATAATTGCACCAGTTTGCCAGTAGGCGTCGCTTTTCACCGACAGAACGACGACATAGTTATCTGCCCTTCTTGATTATATAAACTGGTGTACAACGCCAGACAGGAATCTTTTTCAGTTCCGGCCACAGCAGACGGTACTCATTGGAGACGCTGCTCGTCTTTTTGTTTGACCCACAAAAATCACACGTGTTCAAATTCATAAACACGTTTATCTCAGTAAGGGATTTTTCTTCACACACGCATTCATATTCCTACAGAGACAATTTCTTCTCCAAAACATTTTATTTTAACGTACACAATTTCTCTATTGAACATATTTTCCCATGTGTGTTTCAATCATATGAACTATTTGAAATCCACACATATTATACATACATACATATATACACACAGCATTCATCATTCCAGATACACACTGTATACGTATTAATGTACTCTGTTTCATTGTCGCTACACATTTGGCCTAATAAACCGGTATTGTCCGGGCCTTTTGGGTCTGGATTTACGCCTGTCTGTTGGGGGTTGTCTGGTCCTGTGCAGTTCTAGGAGGTGCACCCTCCCAGGCTTTGCCTCCCCTCTTTGGGGAGGAGTAAGTTTATTGCTTACTGTCTGAGGCGCCCCTATCGGGGAATGCCGACGGGGCTGCCCAGGCAATTTTTAAATGGCCAGAGTGCTCACCTCTCGAGCGCTGGCTTATCTAATCCCACTTTCCCGACCTTGTGTCACATCTTACCTTGTGGGAGGTAGATAAATAAAGCTACACATTTGGCCTTTTGGCTAAGATCAAAGTGTAGTATCTGTTCCGATGGATACTGCACCCCATACTGATATTGTCTTGTTCTTCGGGGCTTGACTTACGCCGGTCAATTGGTCTGTCCTGTGCAGTTCTAGGAGGTCCACCCTCCCAAGCTTTGCCTCCCCTCTTTGGGGAGGAGTAAGTTTATTGCTTACTGTCTGAGGCGCCCCTACCGGGGAATGCCGACGGGGCTACCCAGGCAATTCTTAAATGGCCAGACTGCTCACCTCTCGGGCGCTGGCTTTTCAAACCCCACTTTCCCGACCCGACCTTGGGTCACATCTTACTTGTGGGAGTAGGATAAAAACTGGTCTTGTGCCTAACTCCTGGAGAGGAGTAAATCAATACACATGTTCAATAAACGCTTTATTCAAACATTCTATTGCCTGTGAAGTATTATTTTGCCTTGCATGTGACATTGCTTGTATCATGAACATGTAACTGGGATCCATCTCTCTAGAATACCGACAAGAGAAAAAGGAAAGAAGGTGAATTTATAAAATAAAATAAAAATGGGAACGGAAACGAAAATATGAACAAGAATTTCAGAAAAAGGAAAAATATCCATGGAAACAAAGATAATAAAAAAAGGCATAACACCTCTATTTTTATGACTTTTTACGTGTATAGAACTGGTGAATTTTTAGCTTTGAGATTGCGACTTTGTACTCATAGTTTGTTGTCATCTTTTGAGGAGATTTTATAAAACAATTGTTCGTCTGACACAAAGACAGCTGCAAAATACAAAATAAAAAGTAATGAAAATGAGGTTTGGGAAAGATGAAAAGGTAAACAACGGTTAATAAAATGAAAGACGGAAGAAAGAATAAAGGGTTTCTAGCCAAAAGAAGAATGATTTAAAAAAATGAAAGATAAACAAAAGGAACAGTAAGGAAAAAGAAGGGAAAGAAGAAGTGACAAGAGAGAAGGAAAAGAAAAAAATGAAGAAAATAAGACTAAACAGAAATAAAACAGGAAAAGAAAGAAAAAAGAAAGAAAAGGAAAAAAGAAAGAGAAGAAACGGAAAAAATATAGAAATAAAAAAGAAAAGATAAAAAAAAATTAAAGAAAAGTAAAGAAACAATAACAGATAGAACAGAAAGAAAGAAAAAGGAGAAGAAACAAACAACAAAAAAGAAAATGAAAAACAAAAACAAAAGTAATGAAAGCAAGTAGCAAAAAAGAAATAAACAAAAGAATGGAATAGCGACAAGAAAGAAAAAAGATTAAAAAGGAACAGTAAGGAAAAACGGAAGAAAATAAGAAACTAAACAGAGAAAGAAAACAGGATAAAATAAAAATAAAACAAAAAGAAAAACGACAGGAAAATGAAATTTTAAAAAAGAAAGAGAAAAAGAGTAGAAAACTAAAAAAATAGAAAAAGAAAGAAAGACTGAAGAAAATGATAAAAATAAAATAAAGAAACAAAATTAAAGAAACAATAAAATAAAAGAAAGAACAGAAAGAAAGAAAAGAAAAGAAACAAATAAAAAGAAAATGAAAAAAAAGATAATGAAATAAAGTAACAAAAAAGAAACAAACAAACAAAAAGAAAGAAGAAAATAAAGTAAAATAAAATGGCGATCGTTCCGGCTTTCAACATTCTTGATAAGAACTGATATATTTATAAACATGGCCGACTTTGCACTGCCCATTATACCTTGATATTCTCTCTGCTTTCACTAATAGGTTTTTATCAGTATTAGAATGGGAATATCTACTAAAGGCCCTCTAAAAACTCCCACTCTTAAGAGTGCTATCATTAGCGGTGTAGTCACTTTGGGTAGAAGAGATTGGGATATGTGTTGTTGAAAAGACAACTTTTTCTCGAACTCATTCAGCCTTCTTTGCTCTGCCCGCAATTTTTCAGATTTAGGATTTTGACTAAACTGATTCATTTTGGGTTTTTTAATGTGTCTTTATTCCAACGTGTGAGGAGCTAGAGATGCGATGCGAACGAACATAAAACCTTATTAGCTTGTATAAGCTACTCTCTTTAACTTACTCTTTTCTTTTTGTTGTCCCCGAAATAAAGGAAAACATGATTTCACATAGATGTGCGAATTCTATATTCTCTAACCAATGAAAATGAGTTTCGCTCGTTTGAAACGATAAAGTTAACGAGCAAGTGTGAAATGCAAAAAACAGCAACGCGACAACCAAAAAACAGAAAAGAGGAAAGTTACGTTAGTTAGAGACGACACATTCAGCGAGCACAACATTACGCACCCGTCCCTACTACACTTACACGCATATTCATACACTGACGAAAAGGCGCATACGAACAATGTCTCACACACTCATGCATACATATTTACACACTAATAAAAACCTGCATACGCACAATGTCTCTTATTACTCACACACGCAGATTCACACTGATCCAAACAACTGCAAATAGAGGGTGATCGTATGGCATTTGGAAGAATACCCCGTCCCCAGCAATGAATGAAAAGAAAAAAAATTTAAAACAAAACAGAAAACAAACATATAAACATACACTTTTTTGGTCGAGATCAAAGTGTAGTATCTGTTCCGATGGATACTTCACCCCATGTCCTGTGCAGTTCTAGGAGGTCCACCCTCCCAGGCTTCGCCTCCCCTCTTTGGGGAGGAGTAAGTTTATTGCTTACTGCCTGAGGCGCCCCTACCGGGGAATGCCGACGGGGCTGCCCAGGCAATTTTTGATGGTCAGAGTGCTCACCTCTCGGGCGCTAGCTTTTCACCCCCCACTTTCCGACCCGACCTTGGGTCACATCTTACTTGTGGGAGTAGGATAAAACTGGCCTTGTGCCTAACTCCTGGGGAGGAGTAAATAATACATACACTTTTAACACTCGTGTCTCTGATACATTGCGAACATTCTACACACACGAGAACTTTTAACTTTCCTAAACGAACAATTTACTCACTTAAAATATCTTTCACACCACTGTAAATTTCTAAATATGTAAATATGTTTTGTTCGTTAACCATGGTTTAATCTCTTTTATGCACAACACCCTTTTCATGAATTTAGCATTTGCTAAATGGTAACTGTTCCATTCACAGCAATCGCCACTTATAATATTTTAATTGCCAGCGTGAGTCTTGATACATCTAAAGACGCGGCCGTTGTCTGTCCAAGCCAGGATCCACGCTGCAAACGCTTTGCTCGCTGTATCTGTCCACACACAAATACAATATGAAGGGGTCACCAATTGAGGAGGAAATGGCGAAATTTAGTGTAAGAATTAATTGTAATTATGCAACGCGTCTTTTATAGACACGTGGTATCCTAGAATTTCATTTTCGTTGGCTATAAAAGCTGCAAAATAGGCAACAAACGGGGTTTCTGTTTCTACTCGGCAAATAGCTGCAACGAAGGACTTTTGTTGCAACCCCCTTCCTATGCCAGCTATTGCCGATGTCCGAGAGGTACCAGTAATTTCGAAAAATCGTATTATTATCAGGGAACCAGCCGAAGCAACAACAGGGGCAGCAGCAGCGAATGTTGTTTTTAAGTGTAGACACTCAATTGGACAAAAATCTCAAATCAGTAGGGTTTTTTCAACCAATCACAAGCTCGAGAATATTTACTGCCTAAATTTTGCACATTATATAAAAACCCAAACACAGCGTTTCTTTTCCTCTTTCCGATTTTTTTCTTTTACAGTTGACGCACGTTAGAATGACACTAACTAAATGGCCTCACGCCCCCTCTCCCCTAGACCGAGGGTATAGTGGCAAATGCAAAAAGAGACACTCACGAACTACTGTACCTAAACTACAGCATATACACACTCACTGAACTAACTTACACATAATTAATACACACACTCTCTCACTGACAAAACAGAGGCAAACTAATATGCGCACACATCTACAATGTCTACTGAATTTACACACACGTAAACTCGCACGGCAACAGTTGAAATAGACATGTCTGTTAAAACTCCTTCTTACACGCAAAACAACTTTTTCACTCGGAAGATTCATTAGACATTCTGAACTCTCATTCATTACGAACTCTTTATTTTTCGTTGTCTTAACAAGTTATCTCGCAAGGGATTTCCGTCTGGTGAACACAATACCATGGGACTGCTTTACTGAAGAGTGCAATATGGTCGTCTTCAAATCCAATGTCAACAGATTCTTCTCATAGTGGCAGACGGAAGTGTTCAAACTTTTTCCATTTCATCAATCATTCTCGACCCTCTCATGGGGTTGTTCTTTTTTCAGCTAACAATCATTTAATCTCATTAACCCTTGTCCTCGAGTGGCGTTTTCGGTTGATAAGTGATGATACATTAGTAAAAAATATTGTATGGATAGATTTTGTCACTTGGAATGATAAATTTCGATATTGCATATTCCTCTATAAAAATTAGTGACCCTGACGTTGGAGGAGATACAAAAAGAAATACTTTATTCCGACATTTTATGGGTCAATATCTACGCATACTATAAACATACAAACACACAACTTTCTTCCTCAGTCAACGTAGATGAGGACGGCCCTAAAAATAGCCTTGACCTCTTAGGCTGACGGCATAGTGGCAGACACAACAAGAAATACAAACTACTGTCCGCACAACAGCAGCATATACACACTCACCCAACTCACGTACACACAAGTTCATACACACACTCTCTCACTGACAAAACAAAGGAAAAATAATATACACACATCTACAATGCCTACACATATACAATATATGTAATAATAGACTGTGTGGGTACTACACAGTCACACGTAAACTCGCAAGGCGACAGCCGAAATGAATATGTCTACGCAATTTCTCCTTACAGACAAAATATCCTTTCTTCACCTAGAAGTTCTTGAGACACTCCGAATGCTCATCCATCACGAACTCTTTATTCATCGTTGTCTGAACAGGTTGTCAATAAAAATTAATTATTTTTGTATGGATGGACTTTGTCATTCTTTCTTTTTATATTGACTTTCCATCTACAAGTACAGCTTGTCCAAATGAGGGGAGCGTTCTGTTGTATGGCCTTGTAGAGATAACTTACTCTCAATTTTATTTAACTAAAGAAGAAAAGGGGGATTACGAAAAGTATATTCAAACAGTCCAACGGTTTTATATCAATTCAACCATACAAAATTAACATATAAACTTGGAAGCAGGTAGGAAAATTTCTGTGATGAATTCCCTTCAATGACAAAGTTCATTTATTATTTCAGGCACATTGAATTGTAAATGCCAGTGACAAGTATGTGTGAAAAGCTTAATGACCGTCAGAAGCTTTCATTTTAAGGAGTGATAAAAAGAAGGAAGAGGAAGAAATTGAATACTTAAAGGGTCGCCTCAATGGTAAGTAGCAATGGCGGTGTTGATGCCTTGAAGTTATTGATGATCTCGATGAGTTGGTGGGTGAGTAGGTGAGGTTAGGAGCGTAAAGTGTGGTGTTGAAATCAGGGTGTCAGATGCCTACTAATTAATTTCTTAATTTTGTCTCTTTTTATATTCTTGTGCCAAGCCCTGAACGCGTGACAGTTAACCTTTCTTCTTCTTTATCAGTCATACGTTTTCTCTTCTATTGTTTTATGATCTCTTTAGCCTTATTCACACCTTTACTTTCTTTTTTTAGTTGATTTAGTATTCCAAAAGAAGTTTGTAGCATATCTTAATATAAAGATAGCACAAGTTTGGATATCTCGTGTCAATCCCTGAACGCGTGACGACAGTCCCATGGCTCTATCTTTTATTCTCTTTTATGCAAACTCTCACTGAAATGAGACGCCTCTTTAGCACTGTCTCCAGGGAGACGTCGACTTATCCTCTGGTTTCAACGAACACTACTTAGTAATTAACCAAATCATTTACAACACTTTCTCTCACACACCAAACACTAAATAAATATTGTTACAGTTACCCGCTGTTGTCGACATTGACTTCTGTTAAATATTGGTCGGGTAAACCCACTAGTATATAAAATGGTTAGTTGAGAATAACATGAAATGAAAGTTCAGTTCAGGTCAACTTGCTGAACTAAGGATCACTAGACTGTGCAAATTAATAGAAACAGATATGACGTCAAATAGCTCAAAGAGAGAGTGAAAGAGAGAAGATTTAGTTCCTTGGAAGCACGCAACGTGTGACCATGAGAAATTGATATGGGCTGACAAAATATGATTAAACAGTGATTATTTCTCTCTCTCTTTTTCTTTCTCTTTCTTTCTCTCTCTCTCTCTCTCTCTCTCCTCCCGCTGGTCAGTGATTTGGAACGAAGATTAAATTGAATAAACCTCTACTGACTTCCATCAGTCTTTTTTGAAAGTGTAAATAAAGAGCTTTGGTTTCAGGCGGCAAGCATGGAAGAATCGCAAAGGGGTGTGTACAAGAACAAGCAGCTAACAAGGTATGGATAATAATTGTGAACTTTCATGTGTTTTTGTAATAATGACGGCAACTTATTTTTTTGCATGTATGACACAAGGTTTAAAAACAACACTCCGGCCTCCAAAAGATTTCTCTGTCAGTATCTACATTCATCTCACTGCTTCTAAATAACGGTGAATTTTCTTAAGTGGGCATGCTCGTCCGTCTCTCGTCGGGCCACGAGAAATAGGCCACCATGAAACGCCTACAAATTCAAGACGAACGTTCTGAAACGTAAATTTGTTTTTGTATGTTGAGCGCTAAACAGTAACAAGAATATAATTGTTTGCAGCCGTTCTCGAAAACCGGTTAATAAATTCACAAAAATCCATATAACCTGTTCCCAAATTGTTTTTAAATTAATGATTACTTGTTGGAATTTTCTACCAGCAATTATGTAACCCCCTATATATTCTGTATTATATGTATATATTTTGTATCATATTTTATAATTATATATTTTGCACCCTATATCATATTTTGATATTCTGTATTTTATACTTTCTATTGATTTGCTTTCGTACTTTTGTATTTTGTATGAAACTCTATGTAATTTACATAAAGTTTAAGGCCAGTTTTTTTTTTCAGGGATTCTGGCGCCAAATTCTTTCTTTTGAAATTCAGCCAGCTTTTGGAGTGGACGTGGTTCTCAAGCTCATTGATAGAGCGAATTCCCTAAGCGTTTCCTTTCTTCAAGAACACTGAGACTGTGACTGTGAGATTCAACACAGGAGTTCGTTGCCGTACGGAGCGTTGAATCGAAATTCAACGCGTCCATAAGTTTTGAGAATTTTGCGGCTTTCAACTTTTCTGAAGAAGGACGAAGTTGTCGACTTTAACAAGATTGTTCACACAGCGTTGGCATTGGAAGGCGAAGTTGTCGAATTTGACACGTTTTATTCACGCAGCGTTGGCGTTGGAAGAACATTTATTCACAGAGTATTAAAGCCTTTAAACTGGCAAATGTTGTTTATGTCTTTTGAGAATTGTAAGTACTCCGTTATATTCCTCATTTGTTTAAACCTTAGAAGTACTTAATCTCCTCATATTTGTATAATATCATTCGTCGTTGGTTGAAACGACAATTGTCTGTTTGAAAAGCAGTTTATTTTGGTTTATTGTAGGCAGCTTGTATGCTGTTCCTCCTATTTTATTTTGTTACAAAGCGTTTTGTCCTTACAGGTTGAATGCCGAAAGGGAAATATTTGCAAGTTTTGACTCCCCTCGGGGACTTTTTTGTAAAATAAAATATTTCTACCAAGTCGTATTTGTCTGAAAACGGATAAATTTGCGACAAACTAGCAAAAATATACGACTACTGGTGGCATATTTTGGCTAGTATACCATTACCCCCTTCCCCCAAAAAGAGAAGGTGATCCCTGGGAAAATGGTATCATGACCACAGAACAGATACTACACAACCCTCCCCTCCAAAAAGGAGGAAGTAATGTCTTGGATGATGGTATAATGACAAAGGAACAGATACTACATTACCCCCAACTCGAATTGAGTACATTAGTGTGAATTGGAAATGATATAGCAAACTGAATTGAACATTAAAATATCGTACAATACTACAATTAAGAGAAGTAATAGTATAGTTTCGGCTTCAGGAAGACAAATCCCAAATCTCCATTAGTAATAGATTAAGATTACTAGTGTACACCCTTTGTCAAAAATTATGGAGAAAAAATTATGCTTCGCCAGTGTTCGCACTCGCTATTTATCTAGATATATTACTAAAATATTAATATAAAATCATATAATTAAGTCAGTAATTTAATTTTTCATATACAAATTATTATTACTATTTCTCGTAAGCTGAAGAAAAAAAAACACCCATTGTTGACTTTTTATTTTAGAGTGGAGAATTTTTTTCCGAATTCATTTCAGGTGGCAGTGTAAGTCTGAGGTGGGTTTTTTTTGCCTGCTATTTGCTTTCTCGTTTCCTCTCACCACTTGAAATAGTTTCGTCTTAGGCTAGAAAAAGACACGTGTTTTACTCTATAACTTTTGCATGACGCGATGGAAGTACACGTATTCATTTATATACAAATAAATACACATTGATCTTTATTGTAGAGTAGGTGTGTTATGGACTAGTGGTTTCAAATTAGTAAATTAGGGTATCAATTTCTAATATTAAAAATAATTAAATAAACGACAAAAAATAGTTGTGCTAATAAAAATAAAACATACCTTATGTCAGAACTGTATTCGAGATGTTATCAGTTTGACTACATTAACAACATTGGCAATGCACATGTGTAAACAAAACGCCCTACACAAAAGTTAACCAATCAGCATGTAAAACGCGAAATTAAAACCCTTCTAGAATTTTCGATGTGATCATCTGTAAAAGCTAAGACCAGATTGCTACCAGATGTCAACGATGAGTCAGAAATCCACATCAAAAGAATGCATACATTTCCTGTCAACAGATTTGAACAGTTTTGATCCAAGCCATAATCTCTGTTGAATAAATACTACCTGTTATCTTCACCACGTGTGTGAAACTCTCAATCATAACCAAGCAGCATCGCACACACCAACTAGCCACGTGGAAGGGTCAGTAACAAACAGCATCATCTACTTGATCAAAAAACCGTTGACACCTTTCGCACGCAAACAAGTGAGCAATCCGTTAACGCAGCTAAACTGCTACCCCTGATTAACTCATACACACATCTTCGTACTCAACAAACTCTTCGGTTATATAAAGCGAGCACGGCAGACATTTCACTCACATAGAAACCCTCATACTAACGCAAGCGCATTCAAACATTCGCAAACATCTCTCAATAAATGTTGTTACATTTTAACCATTGTATTATCGTGATTTATTTGTTACCTTGATCACTTGTATTTTGAACTTTTATTCTAATTTTCTTGTGTGATTTACAGGGCTCGCAAGCTAACTCTCCACATAACTTTAAAAAAGTGTATTAATGTTCCTATTAAATATGTGATCTCATTATTCGTGTTGGATTCTACGCATATATACATTCGATATATGAACATTGGATTTCCGTGTATGCAAAAAAATCGGCGACGGTGACAGCAACGACGGTGATGTATATAATATATAAATAAATAAATGTATGTGTGTATTTATGTGTGAGCCGTGAGAAAAACAACCACCCCAGTGACGCCAGTGACTGCGTGCGTATATATATATATATATATATATATATATATATATGTATATATGTATATATGTATGTATGTATGTATGTATGTGTGTGTTTCTTCTTCGTCACTTCATTTGATTTAAAGAACCTATTTTCTACTTTTATTTATCTTCCTCCCACAAGGTAAGATGTGACATAAGGTCGGGAAAGTGGGAAAGAACCAGCGCTCGAGAATTTGAGCATTCTGGCTGTTTAAAAATTGCCTCGGCAGCCCCGTCGGCATTCCCTGGTAGGGGCGCCTCAGACAGTAAGCAATAAACTTACTCCTCCCCAAAGAGGGGAGGCAAAGCCTGGGAGGGTGCACCGCCTAGAACTGCACAGGACCGACCCCCCCCCCCCCCCCAAATAGACCGGCGTAAATCCAGACCCAAAGGCCCGGACGATACCGGTTTATTATAACACAAATTATTCTAATATAACTTTACGAAAACTGGGACAAGCAACGTTTCCAGCAGTTTAGCAATTCGATCGTTATAAAAAGTGTGATTGCTTCAAGTGAATTATATTTTGATTAACTAACTGCTTGCTTTTATTTAATCCTACAATTTTTCATTTTGATTTCAAATAACGTCATTTCATGTGCAATGTGTAATAACCAAATAGTCTCTCGGTTATTCTCATATGTTTCTCTTCTTTACTGCATACTTTTAATTTTTTGTTACCCTGTGATAGTTTTTTGTCAACATGCTTAGCGTTCGTCGTGACTCTCGTCTATTGTGAACACAATTACGTTTGCCTTCCGAGTGGTATCTGTTCCGATGGATACTACATCCCATAAACTGGTATTGTCTTGTCCTTCGGGGTTTGATTTACGCCGGTCTGTGGGTCGGTCCTGTGCAGTTCTAGGAGGTCCACCCCCCAGGCTTTGCCTCCCCTCTTTGGGGAGGAGTAAGGTTATTGCTTACTGCCTGAGGCGCCCCTACCGGGGAATGCCGACGGGGCTGCCCAGGCAATTTTTAATGGCCAGAGTGCTCACTTTCTCGGGCACTGGCTTTTCAAACCCCACTTTCCCGACTCGACCTTGGGTCACATCTTACTTGTGGGAGTAAGATAAAACTGGCCTTGTGTTTAACCTCCTGGAGAGGAGGTAAATAAATACTCTGGCTAAACCAAGCCATAAATACCCAGAAATTATTCAAGGGAGATAACTCAAAATCCGAATGGTTCAACCTATTTCTTTTTACTCTTGTTGGTATTGATGTGTTATATATATATATATATATATATAATTTTCAAAATAAACCAATATACACATGTGTTTCATGCCAAACCTGCAATCGTCAATATGGGAGGAGACAATCCCTGCCGATCACACGGTTCAACCCCCGATACGAAAGTCATGTTTGACTCAGTAGTCGAGGCGCGTACCACTGCTCCAACACGCATTATTTTTAAAGAGCCCAGCATCATCGCCTAAGCGAATTGAATTCCCTTTTCTTATCCATTTATTTCTTTTTTTTAAAAGATAAATAAATTTGTATCGAAATTACCAAAAAATTTATCTATTTCAGAATAAATGCGAAAGTTTTTGTCCCGTGTTTACAAGACACTTATGAATGAAATTCTTTAAACTAAGGCAGAACGCCCTAATCGTTTTTTTTTTGGGGGGGGGGGGCGATGTTCATACAATTTTGACAACAAATCTTTATTTGTGGGGTCGATAGTCATACCTTTTGTCCAAAATACCTTGGACTTACTCTACACTAGACACTCTCACCAAAATACCGCATTCATTCTATGACTTAATCCTTACTTACTTTGCGAAGCGATAGCGATCTGGAACCATTTCTTTTGTTATTGTTGGAGATAAATTCTGTGCGTTATCTTTTTTTTTACGGATGGGGGATCCACTTTTTAGGCGATTACGTGTGGTTGTACGACCTTGTCAGTCGGACTTAGGGTTAGTGTTCAAAAGTATATCAGTTAACTGCCCTAATAAGTTTGAATTAGCCTAAAAGTATAATCTCATTTTTTTTAAGCGGGTAGATAATTTAGCTGAAGGTGTTAAGCTCCAAATTTACCAACGTTTGTTGTTAATTTTTAAATTATAAAAAAAAATCAGATTCATATTTTTAAAAATCGTCATTAAGTTTATTTTTATTTTTTTGTCTTTAATAATAAAAGACAAAAACACAAAGTAACTATTTTAAATTACTAATAATTCTTTTGTTTGACCAATAGACGTTCCGCTTTTGGCGATTGTCAAGAATAATCAGCAGAAAGAAAAGGGGTGCAAAAAAACAAATAGTCAACAAATAACTGTTACCAAAGGCAATAAAACTTACTTTTCTACCTACCTGCTTTATTTTTTTGTTGTTTTAAAGTATTTCAAAGCGTTTTTTATTTCAATTAAAAAGTTTGATCAAATATATTACGTTAAACTGAAAAAAAAAGATGGCTGAGAGTCGATCGCCGACCGTCTACGAAGTCTGATTTTTTTTTATTACTTTTCTCCTTTCAATTAGGTAGAAAGTAAATTTTAACACGTTTGGGACAGTTATTTGTTGACTATTTGGGATGTTCGCTTATGCAATCATGAAAATGCAACTGTTACGCTATTAGATTTAGACGCATTATTAAAATGCAATAAAAACGCTTTAAAATACTTTAAAACACACAAAAAATAGGCAGGTAGGTAGAAAAGTACATTTGTTGCCTTTGTTAACAGTTATTTGTTGATTATTAGGTTTTTTTCGCCCCTTTTAGTGTTGGTTATTCTTAACAATCGCCCTGATTTTTCGTTTATTCCTTTCATTATGGCGAATTCATTTTTATGCTAACATAAAATCAAATCTCAACATTTGAATATATCAAATAACACCATGACAACAATCCTTTTGTTATTTTTCATCAAATTACCAAAATGTGAAAAGAAAATGGTTTCTTTGTTTTCTATATATAACGCTACAGCTAAGTTAATTGCTGCCTGGAGGGCAGGTAGTTTTTAGCTAGTTTATATATATGATTCCTAATATGTTACTTCCTCAGCGCTATATACTTAGGACACCAAGAGAAATTTAGAGTGAAAGCATCACCATATATAAATACATGTCAAAGGCAGTTAGAAAATAATATTTTTTTTTAAGAATCAAATTCCTATTTTTGTGGAGATTTCTTTTCGGTGCCGCTTTGGCTTGTTATCTACATGTCATGAATCTACACTTTGGTGTGCGATCTACTCCTCATATTGCAATTAACACGATACAATAGCAAGCAAAACACTCCTCCTAATTGGTTTCGAAAGAATGTATGGTTATGGAACCTGGAACCCTAACTCTAATCCCTAACCCTAACCCCAGCCATAATCCTTAACCCTAAGATTCGTACATTGAAAAAAAAAAAAAAGAAAGGCATGTACGGTCTATATATTTTTCCCCTTGTAGATATCAAGCCAAAGTAGCACCCGTACGGTGTATATATTTTTTTCTTGTATATATCAAGCCAAAGCGGCACCTTCTTTTCTTACCCAGAAAGAGAAGCTGTGGATGTGAAAATAAAGGAGCGTGCGATAACAGAATAAAGGGGTGAATAGCGCACCTTTTCGTGAGAGTGAGGGAGCGAAAGAGAAAGATATAGAGAAGGGGAAAGATAGAAAGGGAGAACGACAGAGAAAGAGAAAGACAGAGAGAAAAAAGAGAGGGAAAGAGAAAGTGTGGGTGATAGATAGATAGATAGATAGATAGATAGATAGATAGATAGATAGATAGATAGATAGATAGATAGATAGATAGATAGATAGGGGGATGGGGAGACAAATCAAATGTGATGCTTGCCTCAGTTGGTAGGAGGAAGAGAATCCAACGGTTGTGGGGTTTCCAGACAGAAATCATTACCCCCACCCCATCCGCTGACACGATTTGTAAGCGTCATTGCCTGCTCTTCGCAGCGGATAGATCGATATTTTCCTCGGTTGTTGGTTGGACACGTAAATACCAGCGCTCAAGCGGTTGTCTGCGACTCGCTATGTAAAGTCGCCAGGTGGACGAGACGATTGAATTATTTACAACGCCCCCTCCCGCTCTCTCTCTCTCTCTTTCTCTCTCTTTCTCCCTACCTCTTTCTTTCTTTCTTTCTCTCTCTTTCTACCTCTCTGTATTTTTCTTTCTCTCTCTCTCTCTCTTTCTCTCTCTCTCTCTTTCTCTCTCTTTCTCCCTACCTCTTTCTTTCTTTCTCTCTCTTTCTACCTCTCTGTATTTTTCTTTCTCTCTCTCTCTCTCTCTCTCTCTCTCTCTCTCTCTCTCTCTCTCTCTCTCTCTCTCCTTTTTAAGGGGCATGTGGACGAGTAAAATGTCTACCGGGTCTCTGGCATGGTTTCTAAACGTACGGGTCACGACTTATTGCTAGGTCATGAGAACCTGCTGACTAGGTCGAAGAATCATAACGGAGGAGAGAAAGAGGAAGCGAAATAAATAGTTATGGTGATGAAATGATTCGAAATTTTGAAAAAGAAAATTCATTTAATAACTAGTTGAAGTACTCGTTTACATAAGCTAAACAATTTAAGGGATAAAAAGAAAAACATTGACGTAAAAGACTTTTTTCAAATATCTTATAATTAAGAATAAGAACACAGTAAACCTAATGTGTGTATATTAGCGTGACTGTTTTGTTAGTCAAAGAATGTGTGTATAAACTGCACACTTGCATTTGTTTGGCAGTGTGTATATGCACTCACTGTTTAGTAATTCATGTGTGTCTCTCGTTGTGTCTGTCGAGGGCCTTTAAGTCACAGGCCAAGGTTAGCTTTAAGGAAAACCCCAAGTTCGTCGGGTATGGAAGGGAATTATTGGAAAAAGAGGAAGAAAGATGTATATTTGGGTTTTTATAATACGCATTGGAATTTGGAGTGAATATCCTCGCTTCTCTAGTTGGCTGAAAGAAACTGATGATTGAAAATGTTGTCCAATCTAGAATCAATACGTAAAAACAACATTTGATGCCGCTGCTGTTTCTAACAAACTCAACTTTCTTAATCGAAATTAAAAAAAAAAACATTATAAGAAATACTTGTTTGAGATGCAGAAACAAATTTATGCATTCCAATATCATAAAATGCTGACTTCTGGAACTCGATAAACCCTCGAAAAAGGATTTTCGGCTGCTTTTTTTGTTTATGACGATTTATTGAAAATTATTATAATGGAGTCATCTTTTACGTGCCCTGTGATTGGATGAAAAGCAACCAATAACAAGCCGCTATTTAGCATACCCATGTGGGCGCGTTTTTCAAAATGTCGGCCTCTTTTTTCTTCCACTTAGCAGTCACAGAAACGGCTAGCTCCTTTGAGATACCTTCCGGTATGTTTTACTGTGGATTGCTGATGTGCATGGTCGATCCTGAATTATCCTATTCAAAGTCTTTCGAATCCACACAGGGTACCCACTAAAACCACATGGAACAATAAGAACTGCGACCAGGAAAAAATTTAAAAGCTAAGTCTGCAAAATAACACCTTTTTTGCAACGAACTTTCTTCTTCTTCTCATCCTTCATTTCTGATCTCTTTTTAAATTGTAAATAATCTTGTTATAACTAAATCGTTGTTTTGTTCCTTCACTCTTGCCACGTCACATGTTCTGTAAGCCTTTTTTTCTTAATACAGCGAACCTGAATTTTCTTAACATATTTGAACAGGTAAAAATCCCAAGAGATTTTCTCCCGCAAGAAATGATCGAGATGCCAAAAGTTTAAAAGTGTTTCTGAATTTTAGTACTTACACCTTACTGTGCTGAGGTTATCATTTTGAAACTGTCACTCTTGCTGCCATAAGGATATGGTTAAGTATATCTATATTGCTCATAATTTATTATTTCCGTATCCTGGACTTTTCTATAGAAAACTTAAGTGAAAAACACTAGACATGACATGGAACGTATATTTTGTGTTTAATATTGTTGTTTTCACTTCCGGTCTGCCCATCGACATTATTTTCCTATCTTCAAAACAGATACATTATTTTCCTGTCTTTAAGTAACATAAAGTTTTTTGTACACCGATTGTAAACAAAGAATTAAGTCAATTAAGTGTTACTACTTGAATTTAATTTCTGTTTGCGGTTCTTTCTTACTAGTGGCGTCTCCGATCCACAACAAACAAACATAAGATATTCATTTATCTTTACTTTTTTATATATATGTAAAGTTTTCGTATCGAGTAATAGTTTTTTTTTATTTCCCCATAGGTTAAATTCAATTTCATTCATCGAAATTATTATTTAGAATTGGTAAAAAAAATTAGTGACAAGATAAAGGCTCCCGGACGACGCCGGGTAGCCCTACTAGTGCATCTTTATTTATATAAATTTATGTATGTGCATGTGTTTTTATATTTCTATGTATAAGATTCACTCCTAAAATATTTAACCGATCATTATGAATTTGGGAACACAGATGCCGATGTAATGGTGGGTAATCTGAGTTATAGTTAGCTTAATTTAGTTTTATACAAAGGGGGCAAAGTGGGGGTGGAAACCCTTCATAAATATTCAGATACCTCCGATTTTTGTGAAATGTTAACAATTTGATATCAGACATTGATCAAATTTTTAATTTAAAGCTGTGCTTTTCAATTTGAAGTTGAGCCTTTTTAATTTGGAGTTGAGCTATTTAATTTGAAACTGAGCTATTTTTAATTTGAAGTTGAGCTATTTTTAATTTGAAGTTGAGCTATTTTTAATTTGAAGTTGAGCTATTTTTAATTCGGAGTTGAACCTTTTTAATTTGGAGTTGAGCTATTTTAATTTGAAGCTGAGCTATTTTTAATTTGAAGTTGAGCTATTTTTAATTTGAAGTTGGGCTATTTTTAATTTGAAATAAATCTTTTTATTTCAAAGTTAATCTTTTTTTGATTTGAGGTTAAAAAGTTTGTAGGATGATATATTATGAACCGATGGGAACAAAAAGATATGAAGATATTTCAGTCAAAAAAGTATTAATTCATTTTAATTGAGTCATATTTCGGCTTGATGTTTAAATGAATGAATGCCAAGCTTTTACAACTCAAATCAGTGTGCAGAGAACTTTGTTCCAGTCATTCCACTCGCTTGGCGTTGGCTGGTGTGACTCAGTGAATTGGTCGAGAGAGAATGAAAGAAAAAAGGTCGATTTGGGATCAAAGTTGGAAAGAGAAAGACGAGGGAACAAAGTACAGCAGCAATTAAAACGAGTGACAACTGACAAACGATCACCGTTATTACTACTAGTACTACGGCAAGATGACGCATTGAGACGAAAAGGAACATAAGGCGGGTGGGGTGGGGGATCAGGGAATGATGATATGAGAACATAAGTTTGGAAAGCTCTGGTGGAATGAAAATGATATTGTGTGGAACAGGCGAGGAAAGAGATGCAGGATCGAGACTCGGCTTTATGTAGAAAAAGGGGTCTAGGGTTTGTGCGGAAGAAGTGTTTTCTATGCAGTGAGTCTGTGCCACTGATGGAATCCCTAAAATCAATAAGCCAAACACAAGAGAGGGAAAGGATACTGTAGTGAAATGTGTTTATGTACCGCCATGTTCTTTTTAAAAGCAACAACACATTTGAGAAACTAGAAGAATACCCGTCCGAGGACAGGTAAAATTAATTCCTCAAACAAAACAGTTTTGCACCACTTTAAGATTAAAATCAAGATATAATGCTACTAAACATTATGTCTAGAATCCTAATTCAAATTTTGATCAAAATCCATTACATGATTTTGATTCTAGAAAATGTCTAAAATTTAAGGCTTAAGGGGTTTTAAGAATAAATTGAAATTCAGGGAATCTTGCTTAATTGGAGTTTAATAACTATGGATCAAATTCAATGCAAATCTGAAATGTTTGAATTTCAAATTGGAGGCTATACACATATCATGCCCCCTAAAACACTTTTAAAATACTCCAAAGACACTTAAATTTGAGGAATATGTATTAATTAATGTTAAACTTTCACAAAATTCGGAGATATCGGAATTTTCACGAAGGCTTCCACTCTTTTTCACCCCTTTTGCAGAAAATTAAATTACACTCAATATAGTTCATATTTCGACCCCTTACGCCTAGTAGTTGTGTTTCAAAATTCATAATGATCGGTTAATTAGTTTATGAGTAAATACTGTACATAAAAATATATAAACATATGCACACACCTAACTTTATATAAATAGAGATTAGTGCAAACACTGGCGAAGCATTTTTGTTGTTGTCATTTTTGACAGGGGGTGTATGCTAATTATATAATAGTAGTGAATTAATTCATGTTATATTCAGAGCTTGTTTTCTACAATATTCCGTTTTTAAATTTGGTAATTCATAATATGTACATTACACAGACTTGCTAATTGTTGATCCTAGTCTGCAGAAACAATTGTTGATTTGGGATTTTTTCCAAAATGCCTCTGGCCATACAAGATGCCATTCCAGAGAACTGAGCGCCTGTATGCAGATAAATATGTTGATGAAGTTAAAACGAAAGAAAGAAAGAAATATTGCGAGAATGATTGAGATATTTTCTGAAATAAAAAAAATGGTAAATATCAGGAAGATGGTTGAAATAAGAAAGAAAGAAAAAAACTAAAAAAAAACATTTGGCTACTGAAATCTGCACTTGAAGACGCAATTCTTCAGCTGACAAAGAAAAGAAAAGAATAATCAGAATGTAATTATTTGTATAAATGATGAAGGCTGTTGCTGCTGTTCCTGATGATTGTTATTATGATGATTATCATGATGATCATCATGATTATGATGACATTGGAATGCTTAATTTTTCATACAAGTTTAGTCATGCCGCTAGAAAAATGATAGCAATTCGAAATAATGTTACAAATGCATTGAACTAATAAATTACCCAAATACTTTGTTGCTCTGAATTTTCTTGATGACGTTCGATATTTTCTTTAACATTCTTCTAAATTAAATATAGTAAAACCAAGATTTTTTTTAATTCGTGTCATTTCTTTTCTTATTATTCAATTCTGGTGAGTTTGAGCTCGCATTCAAATCTATACACACGTGTGGGATAGGAATACACTTCTGACGATCGGATATGCAATGAAACTGCAGTAAAGTGAGTTTTAATTATTTATTTTATAAATATTTTATTTTTATTTAAGTTCCTTTTAATTATTTATTTTCGAATCTCATTAGGTCTAGGCACACTGATGAGTTGTAGAGATGACAAAACTCATGTCTGTGGATAGCTATATATATATATATACAGGGGGGGGGGTATCACTCTGGTGAAGGGAATAATGATTTCCACCTAGCATTTAGGTAAATGCTTTTCCATAAAAATAATTGAATATTTTCAATTATCAGTATCGTAAATAAATGGCAACATATATAATGCGATACATCTCTCTCACTTCTACTAGAGGAGTTTGTGGATCAGTCGTAGAGTCACTGGGATCCCGGTTTCAAATCTTGCTAGGTCTAGCCACACTGATGAGTCGTACAGACAACGAAAAACGTGTCTCTGGATAAGTATTTCATATATATAAAGTAAAAAGAGATTTCCCCTATTTATTGACCAGTATAGCTCCATAAACAGAAATTACATATAAGATTCTACTTTGTATGCGATTTAGTCTAATTGTTGGTAGATGTTTTCAAAATTATTTTAGCTTCAACGATTTTTATATTTTATCTACTCAGCCGTTTTTTCTTTGAATACTAATTCCATCGCGATAGTAGGAGTGTTTACCCACCTCCCATACACACAGAGTAATAAGTCCTCATCCTTCGACTCATAACACTGTAAAAGAAATATGATAGAGCTTTAATTAAGGTCACGTTATTAATGATAATAAGGATCTTATGATTTTGTTCATATTTCTCTTTTTTGTTTCATTTTACTGCAGTTGAAGTTCTCAGAAATCAAGGGGGCGCCTTCCTGGGGCTAACACTTGATCTCTATATGAGATACATAGATATTCGAATATTCCATTAATGTTCTCCTTTACCTGTCCAACATTGAATTAGTAAAGAAATTAAGAATATCAATTTTCCTCTCCCCAATTGACCCATGAAATATGTTATAGTATATCTTTCTTGTTGTCTCTTGGTCTTATCGGATTCCAGGACAAGAATCCATCTAGTATGATGGAGTATCCAGCTAAGTGCTGTTACTTAATGTAACATTACTTGGAAAAGGCACACCATTCCTTGTATGAGCCAGTGAATAGCCGTGTCGAGGGGATCTTGTTTGGGCTTTGAATACTATGTTATTTTTAATATTTGGTCAGGGTTTACTTGTAGGGGAAGTATCCTCATGTCAGGTTATCCTGGCAAACCCGTGTACAGAGAGACTTAAGACACTCGAGGATGGTGTCTAGTAGGTAATTCAAAAAGAATTGGCCTTCATACTAGAATAAATGATTTCTGTAAGTTCCATTTCAAAGAGAATCAATTACTTGGCAAATCCTTATCTAAGATATCTGTGTCTGCAAAATCATTGCAGAAACTCATCAAGAATGAGAAAAGTAAAAAAATGATGAGGCATCAATTTACCGGTTTTACCGTTTTTGTTGAAGAACACACAGAATGGAAATCAGGAAAGAGGTTTTGAAATCTATGCCAGCCTTTCTGATGATAGTTGGAAGGAGGGCAGGAAGGGGAAAGAGGGCCTGGGAATGTCTATTGTGCTACTCACAAAGCCTCAGAGGATTGAGAGCAAGTGGATATACAATGGGCAATATTGTAAATAAATTCGGACAGGAGGTAAAGTGGGGTTATAAATAAAACGTAAAAATAGATAGGTACATAGATTTAGAGGCAGAAAAGGAGATAAATGGACGTACATGTTATCTTCTTTTTCTTCTTCCTCTTCTTCTTCTTCTTCTTCTTCTTCTTCTATATAAAATAAAGCCAGTTTTCCCTTATTTCTATGGCCTTAATAGCTATGTTAACAAAAAGGGTGCATACTTAAAACTGTTCAGTCCCTATTTACTTACCTCCTCACGAGGGCAGAGTTAGACACAAGGTTGGTTTTTAATGTGGGGAGAGTGTGGCTCCCATAAAAAGGGGCACTTTGGATTGGGACAAAAATAAAAATTGCCTCACTCTTTTGTTGACCGAGGATAGAAAAGATGAAGTGTAGTATCAGAACAGATACTACACTTTGCTCCTAGCCAAAAGGCCAAGGTAATGGTTCCAACTCGTTCTATATTTAATCTGACTCCTTTTCAATAAATGCTTATTCTATGACAAAGTTTCATAACTGAAACGAAATAGCGAATCAATAAAAGCATGACTCTGTGTTCATTTTTTTCTCTTCTATTTAGTTTTTTTTATTATTATCTTATTCTTATATATTCTGTCGGATATTTATTCCTTTAAACACACTTTCACATATATACATGAAGAAATTTACAAAATCCAGAAATATAAGCTAAGAAGTGACTCAGTGTTGGAGTGCTTACTTTGCATGTAAAATGCTCAGTGTTCAGATCCTAGTATCTCCGCTTATCCTGTCTTTGCTCCAAGTCATTTTTATTTCTCTGGATCATTGGATTTAAGCCATGACAGAATAGAAGTGCAGCTGTATATTTCTGAATAAACCTTGTTTCACTATAAACTTATTATAGCACTGGAACTTATTTCAGAAAATATTCATTTTCTCTCAAGACAGAAGGAAAGCAAATAAATATTAAAATCATCATCATCATCATCATCATCATCATCATCATCATCGGTTCAACATCCATTATACATGCTGGCATGTGTTGGGTGGCCTTTAGAAAATTGATTTCCAAACTAACCTATCTCTGGCAGGTCTTTATTTATCCCTCTTTTTCTAAAATCCATGCTTATCACTTCCTCTGATATTTTCCTTGGCCTTCCCCTACCTACTGACACTGCTATCTGAATTGTTCTACATCTACTAACCCAAGCACTCTCATTTATTCTTTCATCGTCATAATCGGTTTAACATCTGTTTTACATGCTAGCATGTGTTGGACGGCTTTTGGGAAATTGACTTCAAAACTAACCTATCTCTAGCCAGGTCTTTATTTATTTCTCTTTCTCTCAAATCCATCCTTATCACTTCTTCCCAGGTTTTCCTTGGCCTTTTCCTGCTAACTGACCCTGCTACCTGAACTGTTCTACATCTATTAACACAAGTACTCTCAACATGACCGTACCAACAAAGTATTCTGTTCTGCACACATCTCCCTATACTGTCCAGATTTAATCTTTCTCTGAAGTCATCAGATCTAAGCCGCTCTTTAAGACTCACATTACACAACCCTCGTATCATTCTCATATCATTTCTCTTCATGCAACACATATCCAGTGGTCAGGTTTCACTTCCATACATCATCACACTGCGTACACATGCCTGATAGACTTTTCCCTTGGTCAACAGTAATGCTCTACTGGTTAATAATGGCGGCTTAAGGACAGCCTTGATAATCGCTCAAAAATCGAAAATTAAACAAAATTATGGTAATAAAAAGATACAGTTCGGTTAAACATTAAAGGTTCGTTCGATTGGTGACAGTTATTATCTGTGATTCTGTTTAACTTTTGATTTTTCAGCGATTATCGAGGCTTTCCTTAAGTCGCCATTTTTCTTTTCGTTCTAACTTAACAGACTTGACAATACTTTTGAATATAAGTAAAAAATGCTTTAAAATTAGTTAAAACACAAAAAAACTTATCCAGGTAGTTATCTTGCCTTTGGTAACATTTATTTGTTGTATATTTGTTTCTTCTTTTTTGTATTGTTGGCTCTTTTTAAAAATGCCCAAAGAAAGAATCTTATATAAACTAAATCATTTTTTTTTAGTATTATTTGCTGGATCTCCATAGAAGGAATTCCACAAATTGAACACCTGTAATAAAAAAGAAATCGGAAGTATTTGAATTTTCATGAAGGACTTCAACACCTTCTTTAATCCCTTTGTATAAAACTAAATTAAACTAAGTATAACCCACATTACCCAGCCTAGAAAACGTGTTCCAAAATTCATAATGATCGATTAATTAGTTTAGAAGTGAATTCTATACATAGAAATATATAAACATATACACGTATACATATACACATATATATATAGATATATAAATAGAGATATACAAATAAATATCTGTTGGTCGTTATTATAGTGTGAAGGATTTAGAGACTCAGAAGTGAAGTGTAGTATCTGTTCTGATACGACACTTCATCTTTTCTGTCTGAGACAATTTTAATTTTTGTCTCAATTTTTGCAGAGCTGGATTTTCCCCACATTAAAAACCGACCTTGTGTCTAACTCTGCCCTCGTGCGGAGGCAAGTAAATAGGGACTCTGCCACAGCTGACACTAAGCTGACATCTATAAAGAAACAATCGTAATATAAACTAAATAATTTTTTATGTATTATTTGCTGGATGCTTCATAGAATAAATTCCAGTCTTGACCTTAGCAGGGTTTTTTATATACCAGTCAAGAATTCGTCTTTGACAATCAGTCTGACAGAGGGTGGGCCATTGTGGTTTCTTCAGGCCCTACTCTGTCAGGCTGAGGTATGGTTCTGTGCAGTTCTAAGAGGTCAACCCTTCCATGCTTTACCTGCTCGTGCTTTGAGAAAGGGGTAGTTTCTTGCTAATCGCCGACGGGGCTGCCCAGGAATTTTTTATAGGCTAGAGTGCTCTACCTCTTCGGCGCTGGCTTTTTCAATCCCACTTTCCAACTCTGTGTCACATTTTCCCGCTGTGGGAGAAGTGATATATACGGCATAATCGCGTTGACAAACCGGTTCTCGTTGAGCCTGGCCAGTACCAGATGGGTGACCATTTGGGAATGTTAGGTGCTGTATGTCATCTTCCCATGACCGGGATATATATGCGACTGGGGACCGCTTGTGAATTTGATATTCATTGTAAACTTCCACCTTCGGAGGAAGCCAGCATAGTCTGCCAAGGGCTAATACCACACCGGGTATTACCGGTTCGGTAGAGGCAGATAAATAACCTCTATAAAATAAATTCCCCAAATTGAACACCTGTAAAATTATGATTAATTGAAAAAATAAAGAGTGGCAGTTACAAAACATTGTATGATTTTTTTTTTTCTTTTTAGATATTTCACTGTTGATAAATGCTCTATGGAAAATATGTAGGTAATTTCTGGACCAGCACGAACCTCCTTCGGCTCTTTTGTGGAAACTGCCCCCTACATTAATCTATGTTTAACTACACTCTTCTAAGAAGAAAGAAAAAGAGGGGGGGGGGGGCTTACAATTTATTTTTCATCGTGTAAGTTCCCAGCTGCATTTCTCAAAAGCAAATTCTAACGCTCCCCCTCCCGTTCCTCGCCCCCTGCAACCACTAGCATCAGGTGCAGTAAGAATGCCGTTGCCGCTACGAGCATGAAGATCCTTCTTTGAATAAATACCATCATCGTCTTCTTCATGCTTCTCCTTCGGAATTTTCCTTTCACTTTTTCCCTCTACCTTACCCAACATCCACCATTTTTGAAGGGTTTAGCACAGAAATACTGAATTGTTCACTGGAGGAGAAAGGAGATGATGAGACTAACGTTCGGAAACGTAGGCTCGGATTTTAGGCTCAAATAAGCCGTACGACATCTCTAGGGAATCAGATTTATTTAAACGATTTGATAAGATGGCGTCCATTTTGATTTTGAGCGGACTTGGATTATTTACTCCTTGTTTTACGCCCTGGACATTTCTAAAATCTGTTTTTGTTTGTTTTATTGTGTGTGAGAGGGGGGGGGATTCTGGATGTGAGCCATATCCTGCTCCTTCCCTTCCACATCCTGTCCTACTACACATTTTTTTTGCTTTCTTTTTAAGAACTCATCAATTTTTTAGGGCTTATTTTTAACTGACAGCTCTGTTGCTGATAATACTCATCAACATCATCATTATCATCAACATAATCAATATCATCCATCTAACTATATATATGTATGTATATATTTATATAAACTTAGGTATGTATATATGCTTATATATTTCTATGTATAGGATTCACTCCTAAACTAATTAACCGATCATTATGAATTTGGGAACACAGCTGCTAGTTGTGAAGGTTCGTAATGTGGGCTATATTTAGTTTAATTTAGTGTTATGCAAAGGGTTAAAAAAGGAGAGGAAGCTGTTTCGGAAAATTCAGGTAGCTCTGATTTTTGAGAAAATTTAACAATAAGAATTAGGGTGCTTATATAGATGGAAGCACATATGAAAAACGCATTTCCAAATAAAAACTCTTGTGTATCAAGCAAAAATAAGTATCCTAAAACAAAATTTGGAAAATTTATGGACTAGATTTTTAATAAATGTAAAAATCAATTTTATTATATTTTTCTGAATTCATGGGCCTTAGTGTAGCGCCTGTAATGTTGAAGAGTAGGGTAAAACAACAGAGATTATTATGTGTAATTTCGGCACAGGTCACAACTTCTCCACGAGTTAAACATGGAAATAAAATTGATTTTTACATTTACTCGATAATTTTCCCTAATTCTTTTGAGGATACTTATTTTTACCTGATAGGTAAGTATAAACAAGAGTTTTTATTTGGAAATGCGTTTTTTCAGGTGCTTTCATCTATATAAGCACCGGTATTAAACATTAATTAATACTCATTCCCCAAATGTTAGTTTCTTTGGAGTATTTTAAAGGGCTTTTAGCAGGCAACCTCTCATTTAGAAATTCAAATATTTCAGATTTGCATAAAATTTTAGCCATAGTCATTAGACACCAATTAAGCAATATTCTCTGAATTTCAATTTCTTCTTAAGACCCCTTAAACTTATGCCACAAATTTTAGACATTTTTTTAAATCAATATTGTGTAGTGGATTTTGATCAAAATTGAACATACGGTTTACTAGCATTATATCTTGATTTTAATCTACATAAGGAACATAAAAGTGGTGCAAAACTGTTAATTTTACCCGTCCTGGACTCTTAACTAGACTCATTCATCTAAACACTGTTCGTTTCATCATTTATCCATCACTTTCACTTCAGCAGTCACCACAATACCACATTTACTCTATGGACTACTCTACTTAAACTCTCCCTAATGGTTTAAAATCAATTTTATTTTTAAAATAACTTATTTATAATTCCATTGGAAAAAAATGAGGAGTGAGACAACAAAAAATACCCAAAAAACAAAGTAGCAAAATAGAATGAGGGTCAGGTTAGTAAGACCCTCCCTACCCTTTCTAGGAGTAGACCGCCTGCTGTTTTCCGGTTTGTTTAGCACTGAAAACAAGCGGATCTATCTTTAAGTGAGACTTAAGTGAAAGAAAAGAATACACTTTTGATCTTTACGATCAGGTTGGGAAGCTGCTTTTTCTGTTGTCTAGCCGCTGTACTATTGCTTAACGGTGCTGACGACTGGGAAGGGAAGGTGGCGCACACTCAATAGCGTTTAGTTTGTTGTCAGGGAGTGACAGTTGTACCGTCCACGAAATATCTTAACAGCAATTAAATCAACTAGGAATAACTATCAATGATTTAAGATCCAAATTTTATTTTTAAGTAATAGAAATACAAAAGAAAGCAGACACATCTTGTAGAAACACAGACAAGAGGTCAGACTGACAAGGAAAGTGGAGGTGACATAGATGTTCTTGCTTCTTCATGAGGACAGGTTTCACGTAAAGTTGCTTTATGGACCCCATGCAATGAGGTATCTTAGTTCATAATTACTTCATATTCTCATGGCTTTACTCAACTTCAGAGAGCATCATAGGCACTAGGTGGTGCCTGGGAAGAATTGCATCCAGGAGTCGGGACTGTTTTAAAATCACATTTAAATCCTTGATATGGATATCAAGGACGAGTAATAGTAGTAGAAGAGAGAGGAGAAAGGGGCCAAAGAATGTAAATATCAGATGACAGATGAGTTACTTCCCTTGAATGTATATACAGAAAGTGGAGACTATTTAAGACAGACATGTTGACTGCTCAGAATCAGCATGTGGAGGCTGTAGGAAATTTCGTTCATTTACTTTTTGCTAATAGTAAGTTTACAGGGGTTTTCTTAGCAACGGTTCAGATGATTTGCACTCTCTCTCTCTCTCTCTCTCTCTCTCTCTCTCTCTCTCTCTCTCTCTCTCTCTCTCTCTCTCTCTCTCTCACACACACACACACATACACACCCACTCTCACGCATGCACACAAGTGCGCATAGTGTAATATTGATTTTTATTAGTGTAAAACATAAAGGCTGCATGAAAACATGCTTAGATAAAACCCTGTTTAACGATCCGTTCCCTTTTCTTTTCCCTGTCAGACGCTGGATGAGTGAGTGGTTCTTTTCTTGGTAGCCATCCAAAGGTAATGGGAGAGAGGTATAAAAAGTGTGGGGGGGGGGGGGTAAAGGTGGAGAGAAAAGAAGGGGAGAGAAGAAAGAGGGCAAGAAAAGGGGGAGATGGAATGTGAAAGGAAAGAAAAGAAAAAAGGATGAGAAAGGAAAGGAGGGAGATATAAGAACAGGGAGACGAAGGAGAGAGGAAAAGTGAGGTCGAGTAAAAGGGGAAGTAAGGAAAAGAAGAGAGGTAAGAAAAGGTGAATGGATGAAGGGAAGAAGAAAATAGAGAATAAGTAAAATGAGGAAGGGAAAAGGAAGAATAAAAGAGAGCATAAAAGCAAGGGGAGAAGAAAAGAAAGGTGAAAGGAAAGAAATGAAAAAAGAAAGGAAAAGGAAAGGAAAAAAGGATAAAGGGGGCGAACAGAATTAACAGGTAAAAAAACGTGAGAGGAAAGAGACGTAAAACGAAAAAAATTGGTGACAAAAGGAACAGGAAAGAAAAGAGGGGAAGAAAGGGAGTAGAGAAAAAAATTAAGAGAGGTAAGAATAAGTCAGAGGAAATAAATGGGGAGAGAAAAGAACAGGAAAGCAAAGGGAGAAGAAAAGTGAGCTTCATTCCTTTATACTTTGTTGGCTTTTGCTAATACTAAGTTTTCTTATCAATGGTTCAAATAATTTTATTATGTTTGTACTTTCTCTCTTTCTCTCTCTCTCTCTCTCTCTCTCTCTCTCTCTATATATATATATATATATATATATATATATATATATATATATATATATATATATATATATATATATATATATTATATCTTTCTATCTATCTCTCAACGATGTACACGTTGTGTAGTATTGCTTTTTATCCACGTGAAACATGAAGGTAGAAGGTAAACTATTCTTATTAAATTTCACACAGACATATCAGGAGGGGGGTAGTATAACCTATATATATATATATATATATATATATATATATATATATATATAATATTATTATTTCATGTATCCACATAAAATGTTATAAGGAGATATAATTTTGTATGTATCAATTTTCAGTATTTACTTCAACAGTGATAGATGCGTGAGTAGAGCTAGGTAGTAAGTTATGAAAATATATTTATGGCAATTAAGCTACACAGAGGCTTCCGCCTTTTAGCCTGACGAGTCCATCCGGGGATGAAACGCGGAAGCCTCTGTGTAGCTTAATTGCCATAAATCTATTTTCATAACTTATTATAAATATATATTAGTGTTGGGACGATTAATCAGAATCAGGAATTGGAAAAATCAGAACTATTTGGGGTATCGGGAAAATTTGTGCCTAATTTTCGATTCCAAAAACGATTCTTTTTAAAAAAAAATTATTTTTTGGTTTAAAACTTAATTTCCCATTGCAAGTACTAATGATTAAATGACATTTGTTGTTTTTAAACTACCAGTAAAACTAAAATCTATAGATCATAAGACTTTAAGTAAAAATAGAACCGGAAGAAATGACATGGTAAAAATGGTACAAGTAAAAACACGAGTGGATAAATAGGAAAAATGCCACGTGAAAAATATAGATTAAATTTTCACAATGAGTTCATAAAATCACTATTTTTAATCAAGTTCAAGTAAAAACATTTCAGAAAAAATAGTTATAAAGATCTATTCGTGTAATATACGCACCACAACACCCAGCGTATTTTTACTTTTGCAAAAATATATGCACACATTACAACAACTCTATAACTAGATATTTTAAAACTTTAAATAGAATCGTAATTGTATCTGAATCGGAAATTTAGAACAGAATCGGTAATTGTATCGGAATCTTCCCATCATTAATATATATATTGTGTGTGTATTTAGGCAGCATTTTCTCATTTATGCAAACATTATTAAAAATGACAGAATTTGTCTGTTTAATTATACCTTTTTTTATTTTTTAAATTTTGCTGATGGTCTTTTTTGTATTAAAATCAACAAACAAAAATTATATATATATATATATATATATATATATATATATATATATATATATACGAGAAAATATATGCTCCTTCCGGTCGCATATTTTTTGCTAACCTGGGAGGATAATATCATTCTGAAGCCCAGTTGCTTCTTCGACATTTGTTGGTTAGTTTTCAAAAAGGTTTATTCAAAAGCAGAAAGACAAAACATAAAACAAGTTTTTACGTATTCGTGAGTGAGAGAAATGAGATAGATAGATTTCAGTACAACAGTCGCCCGACGCATGCTACCCCCGTTTTTGGGGGCAGAACGCCAAAAACACGTCTTCTCTCGTTCAAGTCTCGCCAGCTAAGGGAGAGGAAGAGAGTCCTGCCTAGAAATCATGTGGTTTGCGTAACTTCTGTTCGGTGTCCTCCCCTTACGAGCCCCGACCCCATAACTTTTCCATTAACACGACTGCTACTACGCAACACTAATGGCATTATAATAACTGAATATAACTAAAGGAATGAAAAAAAACAAAAGAAAAAAAGATGGTTTCTGTTGATGAAAACAACATGCTCACCATTAGAACTTTGTTACATTGTATTCTTTCCTCAGGTGACATCGTAATCAATGCGACGTGTTTGCCACTAGATCTTTATAACATAAGAGTCTTTTTGGTACTTCTGTATGTAACCACACACGTGAAATATGGCAGTTATAAATAAAATAACAGGAAGACATTAGGAAATACTTACTTATTATTAAAAAATATTAGCATGCATCAAAATTTACGAAAAATAATGGAGAAAAATTTTAATAAAAAATGAAATAAAATTATGTATAAGATTAGCAATTTTATGCAGTATAACACTAAGGGGAGACAATCAGTTACATTAACTAAGACGAAAATCTCAGATAAAGGCTAAAATCGTAGTTGAATTTCTTAAATAATAATACTCGATTATTTTCCGTAAATTTCTGTTTACGCTAATATTTTTTTAATAAGTAAGTATTTTCTGTTATTTTATTTATATAGGCGGTTGTAATTCAGAGCTAACTCCAGTCTGAGCACCTTCAGCCTCTGTAGCAGGGATTCATAACTAACTCTGTCGTCAAGGTGCAGACCAAAAATCCACCAAACCATAACCTTGTCATTCTATGCTCATTAGTATGTGTCAGTATTCATGCCTTCCTATCTGAAGAGCTAGAATAGAGAAACCCATAGAAATTCAACTGATAGAGGGTTGGTGGAGAAACAGGCAGAGATGAGCAACACGACTTCTGTCATGTTTATGAGATTTATAGGGAAGATTGCTGTTATGGTTATTAATAGATAGACCCCACAGTCTAAAATTCAAGGAAAATAAAAGGGCTATTTCATGACGACGAAGAGATGCAGCTTGCCAGAAGTAGGCAACATCCCATGATCATTACCAACTAGCTGTCCCTAGCTCAGGAGTCTTTTTACTTTCATTAATAATTTATGTGACTGAAATAAGATTTCTTCGCATGCAAAAAAATACGTTATTTGGGTCATGAATAAATGTAAAAACGATTTTGCGTCCTCTTTAAAAAGGTAAAAAGTCAACCATTTATTTTTCTCTCCCACCTCATTGAAGTAAAAAGTCGACCACAGTTTAAAAATAAGAATGAATGTTAAAATAGATTGAATTCAAAATCATGTCTTAGCAGGTTGGCGTCTTATCAATATGGCCACCGCGCCAGTCTTATTGATATACAAATTATAAAGAATACTATGGAAACGTTATTGTGTACATACGTGAAATAACTTTCAATTGAGGGAAATCGCTTATAAAAAAGGGAGGAAAGGAAGGGTATTAGCGGCAAAATTCAAATAATTGACTCTAATTAGATTTCTTCCAAATTTTTTCAAGGTTTCATTAGTGGCAGGAAGAAGACTTGTGACTGTGGAAGGATTAGCTCCTCTGACTCTCTTTATGGTATTAGTAGTAAAAAAAAATGTCGATCAGCTTAAATATGAAATTCGAGGAAATGGTTTGGAAATTATTTTTTTATTTTTAAAAATACAGACCAATATTTGCCAAAACTGATTGAACAGTTTTAAGTATAATCTTTTGTTAACAAAGTTATTACGGTCAAAGAAATAGAGGACAAAACTGACTTTATTTTATATATAAGATGAGGATGTCATTAACTCCATGGGTAGGGACATCAAATCCAGAAGGACTCACTGGTACAAACATATTTTCTTGTGTGAGAATTACTCTGGATCACATTTACAGGTAGCGTGGAAGCAAAGTTCTTTTCATTTCCCTGAAGAGGGATTAGAAGAAACCTTGCTGACCTTAAAATTGACTGAGTGTTTGTTTGTATCTGAACTCGCTGATATAGACGAACAAAGAAGAAGAAGAAGAAGAAGAAGAAGAAGAAGAAGAAGAAGAAGAAGAAGAAGCAGGGAAGGAAGAGAAACTACTTTTGTTATGCTTATTAAATTTATAGACATAGTTGCAGGTTACGACTACTAATATATAGACAAACAGAGAGAGGGGGAAAACAGACAAGAAACAGACTGAGGGATGAGGAAAACGTACATACAGAGAGAGAAAGACAGAGAGAGATAGGGGGTGGAAGAAGAGACAGACAGCGAGGAAGAGAAAGATACCACTTCTGTTATGCTTATTAGATTTATAGAGAAGGTAGCGGTTACTGCTATTAATATCCTATTATAATGGACATTTAGTGTTTGTAACCAAAACTAGGTCATATTTCTCAATGATATTACATAATAATCACACAAACTAATTTTGATTTGAAGCATTGAGAGTTATTGTCTTATTTCAATATTAATACTACTATCTGCATACGTGCTGAATTAGATTTAATTCAAAACAGACTTTGTTATTATAACATATTATGAATATTCAATGTTTATTATATATAGAACTAGCTGCACATACCCGGCGTTGTCCCGGAATAGTCCACAGCAAATTATTATTTTGATTAAATGATGAGTTGGAATAAGTATTTTCAGAAAACATGAAGCAAAATAAATGATATTCGTACCAATAACATAATCGAAGAGAAAAACGGAAAAATAGGCTAGTCCAAATCAAATATCGATATGTCAGATGGATTGCTATTTAAGTTTAACTTTGAAAATCCGACAAGATAACTTTATAAGTTAGAGAAAGAAGAAGAGAAGATGGTTTTAAAAAGTAAATATTAATCAAATATTCTCCAATATTATGGATTTCTAATGTTTTCATATATATAAGCAATAGCTTTGTACATACATTTTATGAGAAAAACATTAAGGAATAATTATAATATTTTTATATACATTCATAAAAGTATTAAAGATTTGCAAGTAGAAGAAGAAAAAGAAGAAGAAGAAAAAGAAGAAGAAGAAAAAGAATACATTGTAGAAGAAAAAAGAAGGCATTGAAGAAGAAAAAGAAGAAGAAGAAGAATACATTGAAGAATAATACATTGAAGAAGAAGAAGAAAAAGAAGAAGAAGAAAAAGAAGAAGAAGAAAAAGAAGAAGAAGAAAAAGAAGAAGAAGAAGAAGAAGAAGAATACATTGAAGAATAATACATTGAAGAATAATACATTGAAGAATAATACATTGAAGAAGAAGAAGAAAAAGTAGAAGAAGAAAAAGAAGAAGAAAAAGAAGAAGAAGAAGAAAAAGAATACATTGTAGAAGAAAAAAGAAGACATTGAAGAAGAAAAAGAAGAAGAAGAATACATTGAAGAATAATACATTGAAGAAGAAGAAGAAGAAGAAGAAGAAGAAGAATTGTTCATACCTAGTGTGAACCCTATTTTATCGAAACTTCAGAAGACTGGGGCCACGGTACCTTTTGATTGATACAGATCTGCCATATTTTTTTTATCTTCACATTTCTTTTTTTGGAAGCATTAACCGAGGTCTTTGCGCACTCATAGATTAAATCAAGAAACTGAAGACGAATGGAAACGTCTCAAAGAAGCAGAGTGAGAATGCAGATATATTGTAAACAGATGGGCTTTATAAGGGGTTTTTGAGTGGGTGAAGACATGTTTCTTTCTTTGCAACGGGAAGAAATAATAATGTCACTAAAAGTAGTGATTTAATTATAGAACTCGAGTGTGAGAGGAAGGATTTGTCTTGTAAAATAAGAACAGGGGTTCCTTTAACGGCTTCGGGTATGGAAGAACTTGCTGAAGTTTTATAAAAATCATTTAGATTCTAAGAACAATCCTTAATACAAGATAATGAAGGAATATGTTTTTTGGATGAACAAATAACATCACACTAATTTGGAAGTTGGGAAAACATTTTTTGATTTTGTTGTATGCACATTATTTGGGTATATATCTGAGTTTATATAAAAAAAATATTTTTTAAGGTATATATCCCTCATAATATCATCCAAATTGTTTCAAATAACAAGCTCAATGAAGTTATGTTTCTGGCTTCAGAGCATATATACTCGTTGGTTGCATTCAATTCCAAGATGGCGGCTTGAGTATCGCCTTACGTTGTGTCAGATGTTTGGAGAGGATTTTTCTCTGATTGTAATCTTTGAGGTGAGTTTTTGTGTTTTTGACTTGCCGTTCTTCTCATCTTTCTTATTCACGTTTCTTCCTATTTATTTTGGAATACACTGCGTGCCAGAATTATATGCAAATCGATTTTTTTGTTCTAACTCCGATAGTTTTTAATAAAAATTAGTGAAACTTGGCACATTATATGGCAACACTAACACATGCGCAGATCTAAAATTCTAAGCTAATCTCCTCAATAGTAAACAAAGGGCAGCTATTTTGGTGACTTGTAGCCTGTTTCAGCGTGCCAACTTTATACGCAAGATGGGACGTAAATGTGCTTTGAGTCAAGCTGAGAAGTCTAAAATTGTCGAAAGGATGCATAATAAGATATCTACCTTAGAAATAGCCAAAGAATTGGACCGTGATCATCGTACAATTAAACAATTTGTTACTTACCCTGAACTTTACAACGGACGTTCTGACTGTAGGGAACATGAACATGAAGAGGGCTTACTTGCGAAACGTCCTCGGGTTTGCTTGTCCTGTGGGCTGCGAGTGAAAGAAAGAAAGAAGGAAAGAAATCCAACATGGCGTCCCTGAATGTTTATTACATACAGTTCACGCAAAATCTCGCAAAGTCTCGCTGCACGTATGGAAATTAGGTGTGACTGGATATTATAAAAAGCGAGTCTCGTACCGTCTCAGTGAAACGGAGTGTGCGAAGCGAGTGCACGTGTCGAGCAGTAAGAGCTGCTTTGGAGGTTAACAGTGACTTGCGACCTTCGTTATTATTTCAAGCTATCTCGGCTATGGACAAGTTCGACTTGAGGTTAATACCCGAGTTCGACGGCTCCCCCTCCGGACCCTCTGTAGTCGAGTGGTGGGAGAAAGCCGAGCGCGTCTGCAGACTTTGCAATATAAAGGATCCTGCACTGGTCATCCCGCTGAGGCTGACCAAAGGAGCATATTCGGTGTATCAGCAGCTCGGAGACGAACCAGGCCTGGAGGAAATTAGGCAGGCGCTATACGCAGCCTTTGCTGTGGACCCTTTCGTCGCCTGGAGGCAGTTCACCGAATGGCGGCTTGGGCTAGATGAGACTGTGGACGTCTACCTGGCCGATTTGAGGAGGCTAGCCGCGCCGTTTGGTGGAACAAGCGAGCGAATACTGGGATGCGCTTTTCTGACTGGACTCCCAGACGGCGCCAGCAGACTGCTGCGAGCATCGTCCAAACTCAGTGAGATTGGGCTTGACAAGTTGTTGGCCAGAGCCCGAAACATTTTGAAAGAGGACACAGAGCCGGTTTCGGCAGCTGCGGAAGCGTCTTCACCACCAACAGAAGACGTGAGATGCTACAAATGTGGCGGGCCGAATCATTTTTCAAAAGACTGCCGTAGCCGAAGCGGTGCAAAGGACGCGCCCGATCGAGGAACGTTAAAACGCGTGCGTTGTTACCGGTGCAACAAGCTGGGTCACGTGGCAAGAGGTTGTCCGGGAAACGGGCAAGGGGAGTAAGCTATAGCGCCAGTCTTCTCCCCAGATCGTCGCCAAATAAGGCGCTACCCACAGTGAGCGTGCGCGTAAACGGGCGTGAGCGCTTCGCGCTCGTAGACACCGGGTGCACGCAGACCCTCGTGCGCAAAGCATGCTGTGACGCATGGGATAAGGAAAGGATCCCGGTATTGACGGTTGGCGGTGGCTCGATTGCCTCTTGTGGCATTAGCATCATTCGCGCAGGTGTCGGCGATGGGCCTACAGTAACCGCACGAGCCTTGGTTATAAACGGTGACCTGCTCGGTTACGACCTACTCCTGGGAATGGACGTCATCAAGGAATTGGGAGGTGTACGCATTGATGGTGAGGGTAGGGCACATTTTGCAAAAGCGGGCCTTGCTCTGAGTGCAGCTATGAAGCTGGAACAGCCTGATTTTTGTGCGGAATTCGACCAGCGCACAAAATCCTGGACAGCCTCCTGGAAGTGGTCGGAGGAGCAGCCACCCGAGAAATTATGCAATAAGGTGCCAGAATACAAAATTCCCCCCGGAGCTCGTGCAGAATACGACAAGGAACTACAAACTTGGATTAGTAATGGATGGCTAGTTCCGTATTCAGAGAAGGAATTGGGTCCTCCAAAGTGCCTGATCCCGTTAATGGCGGTTATCCAACAGAATAAGCAGAAGGTGAGGCCGGTGCTCGACTATCGAGAATTGAATGAGCACGTGGACCCTTTTACAGCTCGCGCGGACGTATGCACTGAAAAGTTGAGGGAATGGCGGCAAGTGGGATCTAATGTATCTGTACTGGATCTTCACAAAGCATACCTTCAAGTGCGTGTACACAAATCACTATGGCCCTATCAAACGGTGCTCATCAAGGGGAAAAGGTATTGCCTAACCCGCATGGGATTTGGACTTAATGTTGCGCCATCAATTATGCAAATGATTGTTGACACCATTCTGACTAAAGATGAGCGCATTCAGCGGGCAACGTCTGCATATATTGATGACGTGTACGTGGACGAGGAAATTGTATCTGCGGCGCGCGTGAGGGAGCATCTCTACAACTTTGGCCTTCTCAGCAAGGAACTGGAAAGGCTACGAGATGGCGCACGGGTACTTGGTTTGCAGGTCTGGGAGGAAGATGACGTTCTGTATTGGAAACGAGGAAATGAAACCCCGGACATGCCTTGTATTGTTACACGACGAAACGTGTTTTCCTTGTGCGGAAAGTTAGTTGGACACCTTCCTGTCGGCGGCTGGCTTCGTGTTGCGGTGGCATTTATTAAGCGAAGAGCCTCCGACGTCACCACTGGATGGGATGACGAAACTCATGACGTCCCTCTCAATACAATGCTCAAAGAAGTCCTCACCAGGGTGCACAAGGAAGACCCAACGCGAGGCAGATGGTGCGTCGACAGCCAGAACCTTAGTGTGTGGGTTGATGCAAGCTCTCTCGCCATTGGTGTATCGGTGGTCCATGATGGAATGGTGGTGGAAGACGCTTGCTGGTTACGCCCAGAAAAGGACTCCCAGCACATAAACCTGGCAGAACTTGATGCGGTTATCAAGGGGATAAACTTGGCAATCCTTTGGAAGACGACCACCCTGCGACTATTCACGGATTCTGCTTGCGTCCATAAGTGGATTTCAGATACTCTCACCGGGAGGGCCAGAATACGAACCAAAGCCACGAGCGAGATGCTCATCCGACGGCGGCTCGACACGATCATGAAGCTGGTGAACGAATATGCGCTGTCAATAGAGGTGTCCCTGGTCAAATCCAGCCTGAACAAAGCAGATTGTTTGACGAGAGTACCTCAAAGATGGCTTGATGCCATAAGAAAGACTATTGAACCCATGCAGCCCGCCTGCGCCGCTTCCATGAGCCCCGTTCGATCTAATACCATCAAAGAAGTCCACCAACAAACCGGGCACCCTGGGGTCAAGCGGACCCTATATTTCGCTAAGTTGGTTGAACCAGGAGTACAAAAGGCAGACGTCAGGAAAGTGGTCAAAGATTGTATAGCATGCCAATCCATTGATCCAGCACCCGTTCGCTGGGAGAAAGGAAAGCTGGTAGTGGAAAGCCATTGGAACCGGCTGGCGATGGATATTACTCACCACAACGGTGAGGATTTCTTGACTCTCATTGATTGCGGTCCATCCAGGTTTGCGATATGGCGCATGCTGCGCCGGCAGGATGCAGCCAGCATCATCCGTCAGTTAAACAATATTTTTCTTGAACGTGGCCCCCCAACGGAGATATTAACCGACAATGGCGCTGCATTCACTAGTGAGCAGTTCAGAAAGTTTGCTGATGGCTGGGGAGTACACCTGAGGTTTCGATGCGCCCACGTACCGAGTGGAAATGGGGTCATCGAGCGGAATCACAGAACCGTCAAAACCATTGCGGCCAGGACGGGCTGCACGGTATTTGAGGCAGTCTACCTGTATAACGTAACCCCAAAGGATAATGTTTCACCCTCTACAGCGCCGGCTGACACCTTGCACAGGTATCACGTCAGGGTGAAAGGCATAGAGACTAACCCGCTGCCCGAACTGGAAGTAACCAAAGAGAAACTGAAAAAAGGGGATGTCGTCTGGATTAAGAACCCGCGCGGCAAGTGTACGACGAAATACGGAGTTGGACGCGTCACCGAGGTAATCAGCCCACAGGCGGTGCGAGTCGACGGTATGCCCCGTCACATTAGGGACCTACGGTTAGCAACGCAATCATCACTGAACGACAAGAGCGAGTCGGAGTCAGAGAGCAGTGAGGCATCGCTCTGGCTTGCAGCAGCCCCATCGGACAGTGACTCGGATATCAGCAGTATCCCAGCGGACGCGATGTTTCTCGACCCTCAGACCGCGGACGAGAGCACAAGCGAAGATGAGGCTTGCGTTGTCCCCCTCCGAAGAAGCAACCGGCGAAGGCGATCTAGGCCTCCCTGCCATCTCTGTGATCATGAGATCAGGGGGGAGTGTAGGGAACATGAACATGAAGAGGGCTTACTTGCGAAACGTCCTCGGGTTTGCTTGTCCTGTGCGCTGCGAGTGAAAGAAAGAAAGAAGGAAAGAAATCCAACATGGCGTCCCTGAATGTTTATTACATACAGTTCACGCAAAATCTCGCAAAGTCTCGCTGCACGTATGGAAATTAGGTGTGACTGGATATTATAAAAAGCGAGTCTCGTACCGTCTCAGTGAAACGGAGTGTGCGAAGCGAGTGCACGTGTCGAGCAGTAAGAGCTGCTTTGGAGGTTAACAGTGACTTGCGACCTTCGTTATTATTTCACTGACAACGGGAAAATTCGTAAGAAAGCATCTGTGTCGAATCGAGCCATGAATAGGATCAAGAGAGAAGTCCGCCGTAACCCTCTTAAAACTAGCAAAAAAGGTTTTGAAAACGCTGGCGTTAGCCAGTCAGTTTTTGGAAGTGGTGACGAGCAGACTCGAATTTGGGATGTGATTCCTAAAAAAAAAGTTGATGGCGCCACTTGTTGTATGCCCACCTCCATTCTCCCCTATAACTAAGTAGTTAAGTTAAGAAGAACAATTTTGGCCTTTCTCCATTTAATGTTAATGCGTGACTTTTATTCGTATGACGAGAATTTCTCTCCAAAATAAAGACCCAGTTTAAATTCTCCATCGATCTCGCCTTTTTCCTTTCTATGCATAGAAAGTTTTTATTACGGACACTGCTACGATGATTATGATTACGATGATTATGATGACGATGAATATGGCAAGGAAGCATGCCGGCGAGTCAGTATATAAAAAGAGATAAGACCACCGAGAACATTTGAAGTAAGTGACTTTGATTTAAAGAATGTGTTTTAATAAACCAAAAGATAACACTGTGAGGATGCTCTTAGTTATTAAATAATACAAAGGGTTTTTGTTTGTTTTGTTTTTTACCTCAATTCAGTCCAAACAAGGCACACTCCCACTGAAACGTAAGAGGCTAGTGTGAATTAGAGGCCATATTTATAGGGGCAACATAAGTGTGTGTGTGGGGGGGGTGCAACAAGTTGTTTACAGTAGTATTTATAAATTTAATAATTAAAGAACACTAATACTTATAGATAGTTAAAAAAAAAAGTGAGTAAAAATATTTATATGGGGTTCAGGGGTGAGAACAGGAGTTTCTTGGGCTCTTCGTTTCTCCCGGGCAACACTCATGCACGTGTCTCGCTAGTTTATTATATACTAGCTGGTTTTCCCGACTCGCAAAGTTCGTTACGTAAAATATTTGAAACAAAAAGTTTTAATAATAAACATTTCATTCATAACTTTGTTGTAAACAGACAGTATTATAGATTGTTATTGTCATTTTGATGAGTTCGATACAAATTTATTTATCTTTTAAAAACGATCGTAAATAAAGGAAACAAAATAAATTTGTTTGAGTGATGGTGTGGGGGGGGCAATTAGTTTTTAACTTAAAAATAGATGGTAAGTTGTTGAAAATCACGTCCGTCCACTCGAAAGTAAAAGGGAGGAAAGGAACAGTTGAACGCAAATACTGAACTTTTGTCCACGAAATAAAACAGTATGCTTAAACAGAACTATATGTTATATTAAAATAAAAACAATCATTGAATTAAAAAAACAATAACAAATAATAGCTAATTAATAAAAATGTCTGTTTTCAAAACTGATATGCAAATTAGTTAATCTTACATAAGCAGCATATAAAAAGGATGGTGTGTCTATTGTGTAAAAATGATTTAACTTGAAATAGGGCGTTTTGACTTTACCATTCATGTGATAAATGGGCCCAACCTCCGTATTTATTCATTTAGACTAGCTGTCCCTACCTGGCGTTGCCCGGGAGTATTTTAGTTGATAAAAAATTATTTAAAATAAGGTTTAAATAACCATTAAAATACCTCACCTATGGTGGATTTAATTTCCGAATTAAATTTTCTTTTTAAATAGATTTTTTTCAATTAATTTGGGAAAGGGTTCATGGTTCGGTGTGGGAGGAATGCTAAATAGCTTTCCAAATTTAAGTATTTTAATACATGAGGATTTACTAAGAATTTTTTTTTTTAATAGGATTTGTTTTTAATTTGCTACTCAAGGTTGGGTGTGGGAGGAGAGCTAAATTGCTTCCAAAACTTTAAATATTTTAATACATGAGGATTTGCTAAGCATATTTTTTTAATAGGATTTGTTTTTAATTTGCTACTCAAGGTTGGGTGTAGGAGGAAAACTAAATTGCTTCCAAAACTTGCAATAGTCATGAGGATTTGCAATATACATGAGGATTTTAAAAGTCAGAATTTTAAAGTCAGTTTAAATGACAGATGCAGATATATATAGAGATTTTGGGGGAGAGGGGGGTTAAATTGGTAAGAACAATGCAGTTTCTATTCCAATTTTTAATGTAGTTTTAAAATAAAGTTTTATTTTAATGAAAGCGAAAATAACGAAATCAAAGCCTGACTACTGGCTAAAAATAAAATCACCATACTTTGAATATTCATGGTAAAAAAAGTGAAATTCCGAATAAAGGGCGCATTGTTTTCAGGCAATTTAAATAAATTTCTAAAAAAAAAAGAAAAAAAAACATACCCTTCATTAACCCCAGCACTAACCATAAGTTCGGGCTGGTAATATTCTTTTAACTCATCAATCTTTATTTTTAATATGTCAGTGATAATAGATTTTTTTAATTAAATTTTTTTTTTAAATGCAGATTATCTGCAGAATAAAAGACAAACGCCTCATTTTAACATTTATATCAACTTTATTGGCCATCTTTGTTAAACATGTAATAATCGACAAGGTGTTAGTAATAAAGAATAATTCCATGAGTCTGGGCAAGGAAAAAGGTTTGAGAGTTCATCTTGGTTTGTGAAGATTCTGGTTGACGCCAATAGCCTGTGGCTAAGGACGAATTTTGTTTGTGCTACAAGAGAGGAGTTTGGTGGTTGAACTGAGCGACGTTGGTGAGTTAGACAGCTCTGCCTTCTTGCGGCTAAAGAGAGAGAATAGTGTCGATGCACTCCCTTAAATAACCTTCGGGGATCAGTGCTCTGCTCGCATGAGAGATTGTTTCTGATTGGTTAAATCAGAATCCAAATTACGTGTTTGCTCCAATCAGCGCCAGGCTTACAAGTCAAGCAGATTTTTCAAACATCGTTAATGGCAGTTAAGCTGCTGTTTGTTGCTGTTGTGACTACTATCTTTTTTCGTGTGCATTAGTTACCACGTTTAAAAGACAATTATCTGGAGAAAATGTTTTTTAATTTAGAAATTTTTTTTTCATGCATCATGATGCTCGGCAGTATTTCATAAACAATTTATTGCATAAAACCATCATATTTAATGTTTTCTTTGATAAATGAACTTTTTTTATTCAATTATATATAATGTTTTTTGTCAGCAAAAAAAACATTAAATATAATGGTTTTATTAAAGTCGTTTTTTAAATACTGTCAAGCGACATTTATTTTTATGATTCCCCACCTTGCTGTTATAACTTTTTTTATAAAATAGACACTCACTTTTCTATTATGGTAGGTCTCAAGAGGCTATTCTCTCAGACATTACCTTCTCCCATTTGACGGGATGATTGGCTAACTATGGGTCGCTTGGGACCCCAGTTTTGGGGGTAGCTCGATTCCTCACTAAACACTGACCCTGTGTCTAAGTTTGCCACCATGGAAGTTAGGTAATAAAACCTGACTTTATAGCCTGTGTAACTAAATTCCCTTATTTAATTCCCTTATTTAAACTGCAGAAAATAATGTTCAACCTTTTTTACTCAGGGAATTCGCTTACACCAGATATAAACTCAGTGTGCTTGTTAAATAAAAACAATTTTTTTAAATTTATTATCATTTGATAATCATGCTTATTATTTGATAATCGCTGTTAATTACAATTGGCACCTATTTTGAAAAAAGTTTATCATCTCAAACGAGTAAATTATTACGGTTCAATTGTAAGACCTCAAAAAATTAAAAACAAGAAGAAAAAAAGAAAAACGGTAATTTAAACAAACTTTTCTGTTCTGTCGGGTCTCAAGAGGCATTAGAGGTGAAAGGCCGCTTATTCTGTCCGCATCACTGTGCCATGGAACAGACTTCCCCAGGATGTAGTTCACCAGCCCACCACAAGCACATTTAAGAGAGCTTTGAACAACTGTTTTGAGGATATATATATTCGTATATAACGTTCTTTTTTCTCTACAACTACATGGGATTACACATTTTCCCGCTGTTGTTGCCAAAAAAATTTATTTGATTTGATTTGATTTTGTTCAATATCGGGTCTAGGATATCAGACATAACACCTGACCAAAAGAAATAAAACCAAGCTAATTGACACAGACCCCCATCTGACTGGAAAATAAACATTCGGTGAGTTGAAGCAGAGACACCTGCAAGGATCCCCTGTAGGACCAGCAGACGAATATACATCCATCGCTAAATAAACAATAAAATTGATGGGAGCCACGTCCATGACGACATTGAGTATGCAGGCAAAAGCCCAGAATTGGCATTGCAGTTGTGGATGAGTTGGTGTCCAAAAATGTCATATTAACTGGCCCAAATTGAGATCAACAGAAAGGCAGCTGGCTAGTGAATTCAAGAGATCAACCTTTGTCAACTTCTGTGTACCCTCCACACATTCACTGACTCTACTCGTTTGATGCAACCGAATAATAAAAACATACCATTGTAAAATGGTGTGGTAGTTTGCTTGAAGCATTGTGTGTAATGTGTAAGAAGTTTGATATTTGAAAGCAGTGACAATACAATATTATGCTAGAGACACTGTTTGATAGAAAATCATATGAGGCAAAGGTAGATAAAACGACAATATTAAAGAATCCAATAATTATCGATTAAATATTTACCAATCTATTGTATCGAATCAATGGTGTCATATTTTCTTTTGTTTTTTTTTGTTATTTTATATTTCGAGTTAAAACCTCCGTCTCAAAATGTGTTTGTTTATACATAAGTGTTTGTCATCATTCTTTGAAGCATAGCAGCAATATACAGCAATCTGATTTTTTTAAATTTAATTAACCTGACGATTTGTTATAATTTTTGAAGCAATGATCAATAAATCAAATAGACACAAAATGTATTTCTTATTTAATGAAAAATAATTGAATGCACTGTTTATTCTTCACTCTTCCTTCTTTTCTTTTCCGATCCTTTTTTCTTCTTTTTTCTTCTCTTTTTCTTCTTATTTCTTTTCCACTTTTTCTCTATCCTCTTTTTTCCTTTCTTTTTTTTTCCACACTCCTCAGCTCACGGTGATTCATGATAAGACGTTTAAGAGCATTATCTTCAGGATGAACTCCTGCACGAGATTTTCCCCTTGAGTCATTTCCAACTTTAATCACTAATGCAGTATTTCTCATCTTCATTTAAAAAAGTAGTTGTGCTAACAAATATATACGTTCTCAGTGGCAATCATTTGATGCACTTGATATTAAAAATGTTTAAAAAATACCGGTTCTGTTGTGAGTTCAGTAAGTATGTGTCCTTGTGGGTAGAACCAAAACTATGCGGTTTTATGCAGAAAATTATATAATTTTGTTTTACATAACTAGTTTATAACCACTCCTTGAGCGGTGTTGATACAGTACCTGAGTATGTCAATTTCCATCTTAAGGGCAGGTGAAGTGCTTTAGCCTTGGTAGGATGGTGTCTCAATAAAATCACTGGTGTGGCACCAGGAAGGGCATCCAGCCTATAAAAAATCTTGCCTCAACTAAAGAAATGACTTCCAAAAAAAATCTGTCACATTTTAGCTTATGTCCTGGCTAGAGATTGGCTCGTTTGGAAGTAAATTTCTAAAAGACGTCCAACACATGCCAAAACGGACGTTAAACCGAATATGATGATGATATGATGATGACATAGCTTCTACTGCATAAACAAAAAAAGATTTGTGAAATTTCATGGAAAAAAATATGCATAAGAGAATAAATAACTATGATGAATGTATTTATGTATTGTTTTTATGGTATTGATAGTTTTTAAACTACTGCCTTAGTAATGTGTACTCTGCCAATTCCTGTTTTGTTAACCAATCACATGTTTCTATTTCTGTATGAACAAACTCCTAAAAACACCATAACTTTTTAATAGTATATAGATTATGTTCATTATGAGTACTTTTCTAATCAGCAGTAAATACAAAAGGCAGGAAAGAGTTATATAGAAGATGTTATATTTATATACATGAAAAAGTTTAATTACTCTTCATTTTAGAAAAGTTAAAATATATTGAAAAAAAGATATAAAATGAAGATAATGCCGTGTGCAGCATTATCGAATCGAGGTATTATTTTTCACCCAGCACCAAATTGCAGTCTCCACGGGCACACGCAAAAGATATTTTGGTAAATTCGGCAGCTCTGGATGCTTTTACCGCAGTCATTAAAGTGATAAACCACATTGGGTTGTGAGATGCCTGATACTCTTCAAATGTTACATAGTTGAGGATAGCCAAGCGCGAGTTGTCTTCTTCATGCTTTGACCCGTCTAGTAGTTGCTTGATCCTTCCAGGCAGATATCTTGAATTAAGGCCGCACGCATGTCGATTTAATACTAAAATACTGATCAGAACTAAATATTAAAATCGATGAAATCGATTGGAATTATTTTTTTTTTACAACACAGACCAATATTTGCCTTATCTGACTAACGAAACAGATTTTTTCCTACCTTTTGTAAATAAATTATTACAAATATAGGAAGAAAAATCGCCTTTACTTTATATATAAGACTAGAAGAATACCCGTACCAGGACAGATAAAATTGATTCCTGAACAGAACAGCCGAGATATTTATGTAGATTTTAGGATAAAATCAGAGTAAAAATATTTATGCCTGAGGTGAGATTCGAACTCATAACATCTGTCTTTAAATACAGTGTGCTAACCGTTTGAGCCACCGAATCAATTCTGTATCTCAGTCAAATGGTAAAAGCAGAAGAGTTATATTCTTTCAGTCTTCCCATTTCTTCTGTCAGCCAATCGCAATGAAAGAAAAAAGAAAAGGAAAATGAAAAGGGCAAATGAAGACATCCTTTTTTTCACCAGTGAATATCCAAATATTTGTCTGTCATAAAATAAGTACTCAGTGATTTGGGTAGCAGCATCAGGACTGTGAGGGTGAAAACTCGTCTTTCCTTTATTTATGACTAATAAAAAAATAAAATATCGATCAGTACTAAATATTAAAATTCGATCAAAATAATTTTTTCTGTTTAACAACACAGACCAATATTTGCCCCATCTGACTCACAAAATAGATGTTTTATCTACATTTTGTTAATAAAACTATTAATCACAAATACTTTATATATAAGATTAAATTATCGCCGGATGAGAGAGGGAGAGAGAAAGAGAAGGATAGTCATAACTTCAATGTTCTTTAGCTAATGTTTTAAGACCTCATTTTACTGACTCACACGGATTCGCTTTTAATCAGCTTCTGGCTAAAAACATTCCCTAACTTTGTCGATGACGTTACATGATCCTTATGTTCCTTACTTCCGCTTTCTCTGTTCCCATACATGTCAAACTTGACTTAATGAACTCTTGAAAATCAATGTGCTATGGCGATGTCCTAGAATGGACTCAGGACTGCTCAATATACAACACACCTTTCACACCATAAATTGTTTGGTTGGCTCAATTCGTACTCATGAGGCATAAGTTCCTGAATTAGATTACATTGCACGTTCATTTTTACAGCCTTCAAATCACGTACAGTGAAAGGTGCACAATGTGTCAGTGCACTCACTACCATGATACTGTAAAGAAGGAAGACGTTGTCTCTATCTTAGGTTTAAAACACGAAATGAAATAACAAAACCTCTTTATAACAACAACGAAAAGGTTACTGTTATGATGCCGTACCTATATGACGAACAGTTGGACTCGTCCATTCCCAATAAAATACTGGCTTCTCGTAATTGGATTGCACTCCCAGCGTTATTTTCTTTGGTGGTTTGTTCATTATTTGCGTTCCGCTTATTAGTTAATTGTTATTCTCCATTGTTATTATTATTGTTGTTGCTGTCATTCGGTTACTCTCTATTAGCACCAAACTATTTTTAAAGTTAGACTTTTTTTTTCTCTGCCGTGATTTTTTAACTTTTTTTTACTGTTTTGTTTTCCCCTTATTGGCCATGGCAGCTCCATGCCCTGTGCCTAAGGAAAAAGAAATAAAGTCGTTACCTTCCCCCCAACCGGATATGTCGCGCTGGACAAAACCCCCGACAGTAAACATAAATATGGAGGAATTCCGAGCAAAGATGGATATATACAAGAGCAAAATTACCGACACTGGACTAATTATCGACCTGCCGAAGTTGGAAGAAATCCAAAAAAAGACCCTTACGATGTTTGTAGTAGACAAGAGGACCAAGAAAGCAACAAGAGTCTCTGTGGACATTATAACGAAACTCTATCCGTATTTCATGTCCCCTTCTACATTAAAGGGGAACACATCAGAGCATTTTTAACAAAATATGGAGACCTGATGTCTGTGTCTTGCGATCAATATCTTTTCATCTGATTGATCGCAAGGCATTTACAGAAATACCTTACTACCTGGAGGTAGGGGATGAGAAGTTGCCCGTTATTGTCGCAAGAAGAACGCCAGCCTGCTGGACATGCAGGGCCTTATTCGAATTTTCAAATATTGTCTGAAGATTCACATTAGGGGTGAGACAGTGAAACTCCCGCCGGCAGAATTTGGTGAAAGATGGGAGAGAATAGCAGCTGGCATTGAGTGGTATTTGGACGTGCTTTAGGCAAAGAATTTTGGATTACAAAAACGACCGTTGATAACGACCCGTTTAAGGCTAGATTAGGTTACACGGTATAGTCATTTCAGTTCATAACTTAGCTAGTGTATGAATGATTTTCATAAGGGCCCCGTTTTATTTTTTGTCCTTGCCCTTGTCCCCCCCCCCCCCCGTTGCTCTTCTTTTTTTTTAATTATTTTCTTCCCCAATTTAGTTTTGATAATACCCCACCCCATTCCCCAATTAGGTGACAGATAGCTTGGTTTGCCAGAGATGCAGGTCACCCTTCGACATTTTCGAAGGAGGTGTTGATTTAATAAAGGGTTGGGCCTGTATCAACCTTCTTTTCGCTTTCGACTGGTAAATCAGCATATCTGCCACAGTTTAGAAATGGGGAGTCATTTTAATAACACGGGTTTCTTGTTTTGTTTTGTTTCTTTTTTTCACTGTATATATATTTCATCTCTTTTTTTTTTTTGTAAATAAAATTTTATCGCCCAAACCCCCTATTGCATATGATTTATATATGGATTTTAAGTAGGGTAGTCATGGTATAAGTTCTTTTGGTGTATGGTGCATGAATGTAGTATGAATGTGGTATTTTGGTAAATGATGGTCATAAATGTAACTAGCTAAGTTAGATAGGCTAGTAAAAGTTAGTAATTGACCGAACCTTTTTACCGCCCCCTTTTTCAGCCTTGTGTCACATTTTGTATGCAATTTTTTACATATAAATAAATATTAATTGGATTGAACTCAAGTCTACCCTGGCAGTCAGGACTGATATACCACTTCTCTTGTTTTCTGTAAATATCTTTTTTTCAATATATATTGTTCACCTAGCCCTGTGTAGCGTGTCTTCATTTCGGCCCCTAAACAGGGTCACAACAAATTGGCGACGAGGTATTCGCACTTATACGGGGAACCCCAAACGAAAAACTATCAACAAGATAGTCAAAGTTACACAGCAAAAAACAAAGGATTTTTCTTGAACCTTCGACAAAACGACCCCCAAAACGGCGACGTTGGATTTAAATTTGAACGCTACAACAGGCGACAAATTAAATTAAGGAAAACCTTTAAAAAAAAAAAAGAACAAAACTTGGAGAAATTGTCTAGTTCTGAAAACTGGCTTACCGATGGAAAAAAAGGAGAAAAAAAGAAACACGTGAAAATAAACTTATTATTTCTTTTAATTGAAGAGAGATCAGTGGGATTTTTTCTACATTGCTATTTCGACTTAACAATAAGAGAATACATGATTTTTTTTGTCCAGAAGAAAGAAAGTTACTTTTGCCGAAAGAAAACATTTTGAAACCGTACTTTTTTCTTCTCAAACAAAAACGCGTAGAAGCGTACTTAAAAAAAGTTTTTGTTTTTTTATTGAGAGAAAAAAAGGTTTATGCTCTTTTATACAACTAAGCTTACATATAGCAAGTGTAATCTAAAGAAAAGAACTTCTTACAAGCCATACTCAAAAGAAAACATTTATTTCCTAAAGGACACACTTAAATATGGAAAACTTTCAGTCGACCATTACAGAATTAGTAAAATTTAAAATGCAACAACAGAAAACTGAAGAGAAATTTCAAAAGCTCCTTCTCGAACATAAGAAAGAAGCTGACGACAGACAGAAAGAAACTAACAAAAGGATTGAAATGTTAATGCAAACAATATCATTTAGAGGCAAAAACGATAATACTTTTTCGCAGAATGCCGTGTGGTGTGCTATCGACGACGTCACATATTCTCCTGATGAAGAAAAAACATTTGCATAATATTTTAGAAGATACGAAGACTTATATAGAATTGATTGCGAAAATTGGGCTGAATCTAAAAAGGTTCGCCTGCTACTTAGAAAATTAGGTACCACCAAACATATGAAGTTCGTGGATTTCATTTTGCCCCGCAACACTAGCGATTTGACTTTTGCAGAAGCGGCAGGAGAGAGAGAGAGAGAGAGAGAGAGAGAGAGAGAGAGAGAGAGAGAGAGAAGTGTTTCCTCGTTGCTTGCTGGGGTATCTCTAATTGATGTTTGTCTGCAATTCAAAAAGAGGCTAAGGTAGTTCTATAGGATGTAGTGAAGAGGAAATGTTCTGTGTAAATGAGATATTGACGGAGACAGAAATAAAGCAAGTCCATTACTATAATTTCCCATGTGAAAGAGAGAATAGTTCATAATATAGAATGTTTGTACACCGGCCATGGTGTCAGGACGCGTCCATGTGTGTATGTAAGTATGTGTGTGTGTTATATTAATTCCACGTGTATGAGGCAGTAGCCATTTTGGATTCTCATCTTCTTGTCGAAGCAGAACCTAGGGCCAAAGTCTCGGGAAGATGTCTGTTGCGTCTCCAGAAAGAGGTGACGTGTGTTTGGCAGTGCCAAAGAAGGAAAGAGAGAGAGAGAGGCGTATTGCGCTCAAGTGTTTATATAGTTATGCTAGCCATCCGAGATTCCCTAAGAGAAGGCTACTGATTGGTCAAGCCAAAGAGGAAGTAGATTGCTTGAACCAATCCGCAGGCAGCTAAGAAGTCATTGATATTTAAACAATATGGCGGCTTGTAGCAAACTGCTACAATACTACCAACCACTGTGAGTACCTTCCATGGTTTGAACTGCTATGGTCACATAATATACCTGCTTCAAACT
>OY744524.1:63853417-63955917 GCA_963556195.1 Sepiola atlantica
GAATAAGAAAATTAGAAGTATCGATACTAAACCCCTTCTAATGACAGAACTAATGTTTTTGCCCTCCTAAATCGTGTATCTGAGCTCTTGACTGATTTCTTTAAAAATGCACTATTTTACAAAAGATTCCAAAGGTTCCAAAATATTCCTAGAAATTCCAAAAGATTCCATGCAAAGTCACACGAGATTCCACAAGTTATTTACCCCTCAGTATATGTTGTAAACTATCTGATCACATCAGTATCGCAAAGGTGCGAAAACTCATTGGCATTCCATCGATATCCTCTGACATCAAATGCAAAGTCTTGAGATTGTTTGGTCAGTTTAAGCGTTCAAGTGTAGGGCTATGCAAAATATGCGTTGAAGGCATAATACACGGAAGTTGGTTGAAAGGTCAACAAAAGAAAAGATTGATAGATAACATTTGTGAATAGACGAACATGAACATAAATCAAGGGAACACGTTGGCCTAAGATCGTACGGCTTGGAGGACACTCAGCCATGTTAGTGCGTATTCTGCAACTAGTGGAGAAAACATTTAATGTATATGTCATATGGTAACGTGTGTACGTGAAAGTTGTTTGCGGTACTAGAAAAGTTTTTCTTACATTGTTGTTAAGACCATTGTTGCTGGGGTTTTTGTTGTTGTTGCATCACAGTGGAAAAGCGTTGCACCTAAAAAAAAATATTAGTTATTTTTTATCTACTTATTTATTTACTTAATTATTTATTGATTGCTCTTCATTTTCTATTCTTTTTGTCCATGCATAAAGTAACTCACCCACAACTTTAGGTTTTATTTGACAACTAAAATGGTTACTTGGCGTTGTGGAGTTGAGTGTAATAGCATCATATATAAAAATAACAACATCAAATATAAAAGTAATAACCATATATAAAGGTAATAACATTTAAAGTTAATAATATCACATTTAAGGTTAATAATATCGAATATAAAAGATATCACATATAAAGTTACTAATATTACATATAAAAGTAATAACCACATATAAAGGTAATACCATCACATATAAGAGTAATACCATCCCATATAAAAGTAACAAACTAAATTATATAAATAAGAACATCACATATAAAATTAATAACATCACATATAAGTTAATAATATCACAGGCCGTTTTTCTCTAATTCAACATAGCTTTTAGACGCCATTTTTTTTAAACCGAAAATTACATTAATTCACTTCTTTTGGCTAAGATCAAGGTGTAGTATCTGTTCTGATGGATACTGCACCCCATAAACTGGTATCGTCTTGGTCATCGGGGCTTCATTCCGCCGGTCTATGAGTTTGTCATGTGCAGTTCTAGGAGGTCCACACTCCCAGGCTTTGCCTCCCCTCTTTGGGGAGGAGTAAGTTTATTGCTTACTGCCTGAGGCGCACCTACCGGGGAATGCCGAATAACAGCATCTACGTTTCTCTTTGGACTATTTTGCAAATGAAAAGCGGGGGGGGGGGGGATCGGTTAGAGTGATTTCATTAGTGCTCCAGAAGCCTCCTTGATCTTTTAAATACTCGGGGTTGTCTGGGAGAAAACTGCTCAATATCCTAGATAGAGCTACTGTAGTGATAGGTTTTGAAAATATTTTAACGCCATCTTCGTTCCCCTTTGGACTATTTTGCAGATGAAAAGGAGGGAGGATGCCTAAGTGATTTCAGTAGTGCTCAGGAGGCCTCCTTGATTTTTAAAGTACTCGGCGTTGTCCGGGAGAAAAGTGCTCAATGTCCTAGATAGAGCTACTGTAGTGATAGGTTTGGATAATATTTTAACAGCATCTACGCTGAAAAGGATGGGGGAATCGATAGGAGTGATTTCAGTAGTGCTCAGGAGACCTCTTTGATTTTAAAAGTACTTGGCGTTGTCCGGGAGAAAAGTGCTCAATATCCTAGATAGAGCTACTGTAGTAGTAGGTTTTTAAAATATTTTAACGCCATCTTCGTTCCCCTTTGGACTATTTTGCAGATGAAAAAGAGGGAGGATACCTAAGTAATTTCAGTAGTGCTCAGGAGGCCTCCTTGATTTTCAAAGTACTCGACGTTGTCCGGGAGAAAAGTGCTCAATATCCTTGATAGAGCTACTGTTGTGATAGGTTTGGAAAATATTTTAACGCCATCTTCGTTCCCCTTTGGACTATTTAGCAGACCAGAAGGAGAGAGTATACCTAAGTGATTTCAGTAGTGCTCAGGAGGCCTCCTTGATTATCAAAGTACTCGGCGTTGTCCGGGAGAAAAGTGCTCAATATCCTAGATAGAGCTACTGTAGTGATAGGTTTGGATAATATTTTAACAGTATCTACGCTGAAAAGGATGGGGGAATCGATAAGAGTGATTTAAGTAGTGCTCAGGAGGCTACCTTGATTATCAAATTACTCGGCGTTGTCCGGGAGAAAAGTTCTCAATATCCTAGATAGAGCTACTGTAGTAATAGGTTTGGAAAATATTTTAACGCCATCTTCGTTTCCCTTTGGACTATTTTGCAGATGAAAAGGATGGAGGATACGTAAGTGATTTAAGTAGTGCTCAGGAGGCCTCCTTGATTTTCAAAGTACTTGGCGTTGTCCGGGAGAAAAGTGCTCAATGTCCTAGATAGAGCTACTGTAGTGATAGGTTTGGATAATATTTTAACAGCATCTACGCTGAAAAGGATGGAGGAATCGATAAGAGTGATTTTAGTAGTGCTCCGGAGGCCTCCTTGATTTTCAAAGTACTCGGCGTTGTCCGGGAGAAAAGTGCTCAATAACCTAGATAGAGCTACTGTAGTGATAGGTTTTGAAAATATTTTAACGCCATCTTCGTTCTCCTTTGGACTATTTTGCAGATGAAAAGGAGGGAGGATACCTAAGTGATTTCAGTAGTGCTCAGGAGGCCTCCTTGATTTTCAAAGTACTCGGCATCGTCCGGGAGAAAAGCGCGCAATGTCCTTGATAGAGCTACTGTAGTGATCGGTTTGGAAAATATTTTAACAGCATCTATTTTGCAGATGAAAAGGAGAGGGGGGTCAGTAAGAGTGACTTCTGCGGTATTGCACCAGGGGAGTGCTTCTGCGGTATAGGAACTTGAGCCTTCTGCGGTATAGCAGCTGGCTGGGGGGTGCTTTTGCGGTATAGAAACCAGGGGGGTGCTTCTGCGGTATGGGAACCTGAGGTTTCTGCACTATGGCACCCGGGGGGTGCTTCTACGGTATGGCACCCGGGGGGTGCTTCTGTGGTATAGAAACCAGGGGGGTGCTTCTACAGTATAGCAACCAGGGGGCTACTTCTGTGGTATATCAACCGGAGGGTGGTTCTGCAATAGGGAACCATGAGGCTTCTCGGTATAGCAACCGGGGGGTGCTTTAGCGATATAGGACCTGAAGCTTCTGCGGTATTGAACCCAGGGGGTTCTTCTGCGGTATAGGAGTGTGCTTCTATAGTATGGCACCCGTGGGGGGTGCTTCTGCAGTATGGCACCCGGGGGGGGGGGGGGGTCTTCTGCGGTATGGCACCCAGGGATGATGCTTCTGCGGTATAGAACCACGAGGCTTCTGAAATATAGCAACCAAGGGTGGGGTGCTTCTGCGGTATAAGACCACGAGGCTCCTGCGGTATAGCAACCGGGGAGGGGTGATTCTGCGGTATAGGACCACAAGGCTTCTGCGGTTTAGCAACCGGTGGGGGGTGCTTCTGCAGTATAGGACCACAAGGCTTCTGCAGTATAGCAACCGGGGGGTGCTTCTTCGGTATAGCAACGGGGGGGGGGGTGCTTCTGTGGTATGGCACATGGGGGGTGTTTTTGCAGTATAGGAACCTGAGGCTTCTGCGGTATGACACCAGGGGGCTGCTTCTGTGGTATGGCACCCAGGGGGTTGCTTCTGCGGTATAGAATCACGAGGCTTCTGCGGTATAGCAACCAGGGGTGGGGTGCTTCTGTGGTATAGGACTACAAGCCTTCTGCGGTATAGTATTCACAGTGGGCCGGTGATAGGTACGTATTTCGCATTTGCACCGGGGCTGCGATAGGTACATATGTAGCATTGCACCGGGGCAGCGATAGGTACGTATGTAGCATTCACACCGGGGCAGCGATAGGTACGTATATAGCATGCATACCGGGGCGGCAATAGGTACGTATATAGCATGCATACCGGGGCGGCAATAGGTACTTATATAGTACGTGCACTGGGGCGACGATAGGTACGTATATAGTCTGCGCACAACGGTGGCAATACATACGTATATAGTATTAATACCGGAGCGGAGATAAGTACCTATATAGAAAGCGCAGATAGAGGTGGTACTTTTTATAGAAATATGTCATACTATTGCCCTGGGCAACGTAGGAGAAATGGTGTGGTAGAAGCAGCTTTCACAAAAGGCAAAATTAGAAAGTAGCGGTAAATGGGGCGACCAGGGAAGAGAAAGGTAGAAAGATAAAGATAAAGAAGTTTGAATATAAAGATGTTACAAACGCGATTTCTCTTCAATTATATGTTTTTATGACCCCGAGCAACGCCGGGTAGCCCCGCTAGTCACATATAAAAGTAACAACATCTGGTGGGGTCGAAAAGATTCCCCACCTAACATTACAAACAGTTTTTTAAGGTCATAACGTTACACTAGGGCAGCTAATTATAATTTCCTTATTTAGGTGTCCTTGGAGAATGGAAAACCATACCTGTAGGCTAGTTTCCTGCTTTAACATAACTGTCTATTTCAAAAAATACGATGACTCTATCATGTGACCATTTTCGACCAATCAAGGCTTTCTATTTATCAGCCAATTTACTCTCTAACATAATTAGATTGAAGCAATTACTGATTTTCTTTTCTAAAATTACTGCCTTTGTTTAAACTATTACCGTTTTTTTTTTTTTTTCGTTTTTGACCATGACTGAAATTGGCTACCCTAATTCCAAAAAAGTGCCACGAGGATAAATCTACTGCCCCACTTTAGGGGTCACCGAGACACCACTCAAAAGACATTCCGTGGGCGGTGCATACGTTTAGCTGATAAGTTTTTTTAAGCGCTCTACATATGTTTTAGTACTGCCATGACTCACTTAGCAACCGACTGAACTATATTTTAGTTGTCGTTATCTGTATATGTAAAAAAAAATACAAGTTTTTATTTTCTTGGTTCTTTTATTAAAACTTGTACACCTAGTTTTTTAATAATGATGGCATTTTTGTGAAAAGTTAAAACAAAAAGTAAAACTTATTGAGTTATCCAGAAAGTTTCAAGCATCTTTTCTTTTTAATTGATGAGTCACTGCTTATCAAGGGCAATAGCCACTCGGGGATAAGGGTTAATGAGACGGATGGATTGTTGGTTTAATGATAAAGAATATTTGAGAGTAATGCAAATGATTAGTGGAATGAACAAAGACTGGTTATTTATGGGGACGGATTATGAAAAGTATTTGTTGACATTGGATTTGAAAACAGCCATGTTGTTGTCTGCGTGGAAACAGTCCCATGGTAATGTGTTCCACATATGGAAAGCTCTTGAAAAGAAACTCTGTTCATGGAAATTTTGCTTATGACTGGGGACACAGAGGAAGAAAATAAAATTTCTTTGCAGTTGTGGTAGGAAGACGAGTTCTTGCTATGAATGTTTTACAAGGAGGAACCAGAGATTTGAGGTAAGTTGAGCATCTTCCAAGACTAACAATGTCTCTTCTGTGAGAAAGGGGCTGTAGAGAAGAGAAGAAATCATCCCCCCCCCCACCACTAGATTGTGAAGTCGATTTTGTACTCTGTCAAGGCAAAAAAAAGTGCTTTGAGTGGCACCTTCCCAAATGTGGCAACAGTACTCCATCTTAGAACGGATCTGACTCTTATATAGGTAGATGATTGCATAAAGGGCCAGTTACTTTTTGTAGTGGTAGAATGATTCAAACATTTTTCCAGCGACTTTAGCAACAAATTGTACATAAGTCTTCAATTTTAGATCTGGAGTGAAATTTAGTCCTAGGAGCTTATCAGAACAAGGTGTTTCTTCAAGGAAAAAGAAATTCATTTCGATTGAGGTAAAACGGGATCTGAGCATTGGTGGTGAAAGGAGAGAAGCTTGGTTTTAGAGGTGTTAAAAGTAACAAGTCACTTTTTCCCCTCATTACACCACGTGCTCTAGATCAGAAGAGAGAGAATCGAGTGGTTCTTAATGGGTTGGGGGTTCATATGGTCGCTGAGGATCAATATAAGTTTTGTTGATATTAATTATAAAGGATAAAAGATTAACGAAAGATTAACATGCATGATATATCAACTTTATTTACGTTTTGATAGAACAACAAAAAGTAGAAGAAAAAGTTAAGAAAAGTGTTCAAAAGGTCTAGACGACGAAAGTGTTATTTTGTTCGTATGTGTGTGGACTTGTGTGTGAGTGAGTTCATGAGACTGTGTGTATAAGATGTCACTATGATTAGTAGTTTATGACTATGACGTGCGTTGTTCGCCTATATGCCAGTAGCAATGAGACTACAGCCAGAGTTCGTCTGCCCACCAAGAGTATGTGTAGCAGTTAGTAACCCCTTGCTGTGACTGACATAAGTTCGTTGGGAAAGTTGAGTCTCTCACTGGCGAACACGCCTGGATTGTCATTTAAATAACAGATGTAGAACAGGTGCTCGGCTCCCAGAGCAAACTATTTCTGATTGATTTAAATCCGGTATAGGCAACTAATCGAGATTGAGTATTTTGATAGAATTGACCAATCAGTACTAAGTATTTCAAGCAAATAAACATCAAATATTTACAGAGATGCTGCTATTGTTGTGCCGCTGCTATTGTTGTTATTGTTGTTGATAATGATGATGTAGTAGTAGTAGTAGTAGTAGTAGTAGTAGTAGTAGTAGTAGTAGTACTTCTGCATTGAGCTCACGAAGATCGTGCCTCAGGAGTGTCTGGTCTGCATGAAGTTCTCATTATTGGTCACAGAAGTTTCGACAGTGAATAAAGGAATAGAAGAGTAACAAACGTCGGCTGCCGAAAGTATTTTCTTTAGCTGTATGTCTTTCAGCAGAGATAGCCTTGTTGGTATCAAGTTGACAGAGGCAGGTGAGAGGACGACTTTCTTCGTAGATGCCTGGAAGCTCTCTGCCTGCTCTACAAATCTCAAAGGGTCTGGATGTAGTCCTTCAAAGTTTCGGCTGAAATTAATACACTCAGAAGTCTGATTGGTCATTGTGTGACCAAACAGCCTCACTAGGGCAGCTCTCCGCAAGAGGAAAGAAATGTTAGTTTATGACAGCTACAAAGACATGTCAAGCACAGAACTGCAAATCCATGGAGTGAGAATAACAAAGTTGTTTCTGCACATGTGCAATTGCCATTTCTGGACCAAACCTTCCCCGACTTCGTATGCAACCACTGGGTTTTGCTGTTATTCGTATCAGGGGTAAAACAGTTTTGCAGGTATAACGAATAGCTACAGCCAACAAAGAGGACTACGTGCGGACCATAAAAACCTGAGGCACGATCTTCGTGAACTCTTTACAGAAGTTCGATTCGCTCAACAACAACAGTTAAGGAATACTCTAGTTTCTCAACGAGGACCAAGACTATTTTCTTTGCCTATTCACACAGAAAGTTGCTAAGAAGTATACAACATAGTACTCGTTAGAAGGCTAGACAACATAATGAGTCGCCTTTTGAGATCGGAACCAACAACCTTGGCACTGAAAAGGGAATCAAATAAAACTACTAAACTATCTCAACTTTTTTTTAAATGAACATTTATGTTTCTGAATTTTTGAGAGGAGAATTGATAATTCGTATAGTACTAAGTAAAATTCAGTTCTAAGTGATAATAATCTGAAGGTTGAAGGTTCAATCCTTGGTGCGGGCGATACAAAGAATTATGAATTACTGAAGATTTCTCCCAGTCATGTCTGACGGAATGAGAGCATGCTACCCCCATGGATTAAATAAAGGGTTCCGTTCGGAATTCCGTCTAGATTCCCGAATTCGACAGAAATATTCCCGAGTTCGCAAAGATACACCTGAAGAAGGCCGGAGGTTACAACATCCGAAACGTTGTGATGATAACACTCAAGATGAGAATAGTAATCCGAATAATCGAAATTATACATGAACATTTATAATTAGCAAAATCTAAGTTGTTTGATTTTTGTTTGTTTGTTGGTTGTGACTTACGGCATATCAACCCATTTCGGGTTATTTAATGCCGAATCCAGTCATTTCAGTAAAAGATTTTATGCTTCTAATTCTGAACATTTTCTACTATTTATTTATGGTGTTTATTTTAACTAGTTATTCATGCTGTACATGTCTGTGTACATCATGCAGTTTCACGTCATGTTCAGGACAGATACTACCACTCTGAGTAAGAATGGACCTGAGAGTAATGGTAATGAAAGAGTGACTCCATATTACTCCTCAAGGTTCCTAAAATTGAAGCCTCATCTCCAGATTCAATTTGGTTTTTGACACGACAGTGTGTAATATATCGCTCCCCTCCCCCAGTGGAAACTATATATATTGTCTGTGTCTCTTTCTTATGAGAAAAGGTTGGAACTAGTCTAGCTCAGTCGGTTGGTTGGTACATTCATGTAGAAGGACGACGACAATTCAAACTTGTTTTTTTTGTACTAATGAGTCATTTATGCATCTACTGCCAGTTTCATGTTCAACCGAGGAACCACTTCTATTTAACCCATAGAAAGAATCCTGACTGGTACTACCACTTTGTGGATCTGGGTGTAATGGCAACAAAGAGGTAACTGCACGCTTTCCAAAGCTCCCAAAACTAGGACCTCCCCACCGGATGTAGTTTAATAGTGTAGAGGAATGTTTTTTGCGTTGTTTTGATGACGTATCTTTAACGTTTTCAATTATCTATCCGGTGTGTTCTATATTGGATTCGGAGTAGACAAAAATATATTGTTTTAATATAGACAACTTTTGTGTCAACCAAAAATAAAGGTAGGTAAAGAATTGGTGTTCAAATAGTCCAAGAATGTTCTCGGTGAAAAAAGAGTTGTTTCTTCTTCTTCTTCTTCTTCTTCATCGGTTTAACGTCCGTTTTACATGCTGGCATGTGTTGGACGGCTTTAAGAAATTGACTTCCGAACTAACCTATCTCTGACCAGGTCTTTATTTATCCCTCTTTACCTAAGGTCCATTTTTATCACTTTCTTCCATATTTTCCTTAGTCTTCCTCTGTGAACTGAACCTGTTCTACATCTACTAACCCAAGAATTCTCATCCATTCTTTCAACGTGGCCATACCATCAAAGTCTACTCTTTCTTTTTTTAAATGGAAATCGCTCCAGACAAGGCATGAAGCCACTTGATGTAAGGAGCTAGCAAGAACAAAAGATGATTACAGGAGATACCTATTGACCTTAGTCTTGTAAAGACCAAAGCTATAGGTAGGAGGTAAACAGTCAGCAGGAAGAGAGTTCCACAAGCCTGCAGTTCTTGGAGAGAAGCTACTGGAATAGGAAGCTGTATTACAATGAGGTATCAAAACAGCAAATTGATGGAGACCACTAGACCAACCAGTCAAACGAGCTAGAACAAAAGAAGCGGGAAATAGATCATATAATTCTGAAGAAAACATGCCATAATAGTATTTATAGAAAAGACTGAGACTAGCAACATTACGTCTGTGAGAGAGAGGGTGCAGAGAAGAAGAAGGGGTGCGGCCAATCAAATTACAGATACGTTTCTGCACCTTATCAAGAACCCTCAAATAGGATAGAGATTCACCTATGAACAGGTACCCCTCACGATCCTTCCTGGTGACGGCACCATTGTAAAATATGGTACTCCACTCTGATCTGCACCGTGAGTATCGTCGTCGGCCACTCGCGCACAGGTGTTTGATATCCCGGTCGCAGTGCCGAATAAAACAGATACCTCACTCTGCTCCGGTGTCACTGAACCACTTGTAACATAGATGGTTCACTCGTGTCTTTATCCCTGTACTCACACGTCTGGCCCTCGGTGCAGGAATCCTTCTAGACTGTGAACACCCTCTTTGGCGATGATCGTCAATAGTGGCTGAAAAAAAAGAATGTGTCGAACCTCCTCTAGGTCGGACGACGGCGATGATGATGATCTTGTGATTCTGTGAAGGCAAAGTTACCTAGCAGGACAATTCGACAATAGAATAATTCAACAACATCGGTTTCTTTTTGTATCAAATAATTATTAAAAACAATTAAAAGGAAGGATTAATTTTACACTTGAATTTTAGAGTCTCTTATTTTGATAAAATGTCTTTGTTTACTAAACTAGTTCGTCGTCTCTGTGTGTGTGTGTGAATTAATTGAGACATTAATCTCTGTTGGAAAACGATGGCTGAGCACGGGGGGGAGGGAGAGCTCCGGCTGGCAAGAGCAGCTAGGACTGCGACCTAAACGGCCGAAATCCCGGGTCCAACTGATTGTCTACTCAAAACAAAAAACCTTTTCTTTTCCCAAAAAGGCATATTGTAACACTCTCTCTTTCTCTCTGTGTCTTTCCTCCTCCTTTGGAGCCGGGGCGGTGTGTGATATACTGATTTACTCTCTTTCTCTCTCTCTTCCCTTTTTCGGGTAATTACAATTCCCAGTTTTAGGCTGTTTTCCTTCCTGTTATCGTAAAGGACTTATTCTCTTTCTCCCCCCCCCCCGCGCGTCTCTTCACCGATCTAGATAATTTGAATTTCTCTTTTAGACTTTATCTCTATATATAAAAAAACAATCATTCCTTCTCTCGCTGAGGAGGAAGCTTCTGCCCTAATTAATGGTGACAGCTTTTAGATGACTATTTCCATTCATCAACTGACCACCCAGCTAGTACTGATATGTTGGTGTCGACAATCCAAGGAATTTTTCCAGGTTTTTCGGCGCCATCCTTTTCCTTCGCCTGGATGGCCGATTTGGGTTGTAAATATACTAGTGGTAACTCTCTACCTCATTTCTACGTAGGGTCCTAATTATTGCCAAGATGCATGCCCGTGTGCCCTAAAGTGCAGATCTCTGTCGGTTCTATTGGTCCTGTCACACACCAGCACAAATATGACAACAGTACTCAATACATGCTGTGATAGTAGATTTGTAGAGAAAGTGTTTGGAGCGAGAGAGAATCGACTTTATGAGAAGCAGAAAGAGAAATTAATCTAATGTATGAACACCAAGAAAGATTTAATGAGAAAGAAAGATCAAGAAGTTTCAGAGTCGATTTCTCCTCAAGAGCAGAGCTATCCATGAGAATCTCAGTAAGAAAAGGGATACGCCTACAAGTGAAAGACGCGAGTTGAGTCTTAACAGGATTAAACGAAACAAGCCATTTCGTACCCGAATCCACAACTGAACCCAGGTCAACTTTGAGATCAGCTGCATATTTTGGCTGATCCGAGGGAGATGGGCAAGAAGCAACACCAGAATAGAGAATACTCTTTTGCATAGATCTCTGTATACTGTCCAGATTTAATCGTCCTCTGAGGTAATCAGAACCTATTATATATTTTCTGTAAGGATAAATAGCCATGTTTGTTTCAGCTGGCGCCGTGTGCGTTCATGTGTGTGTAAATGTGATAGGCATGAAGATGTGTGCGTATATGTTTTGCCAGTGAGAGAGTGTATGTATGAACTTGCTTTCGGTGAGAGACATGTATGTGCTGTCGCTATGTTTAGTAGTTTGTGAAAGTCTCTCATTGCCTCTGTTGAGGTCCTTTTGGCCAGGGGCTGAGGTTAGCTTTGATGGATATACCCACGTGTTGGGCATGGGTGTAAAACTACCGGAAAAAAAGAGAAAGAGAAACGCTGTGTTTGGGTTTTTATTCAGAGTGAATATTCTTGCGTCTGTGATTGATTGAAAGAAACTGCTGATTTGAACTTTTGTCCAATCGAGAGTCGATTCGTAAAAACAACATTCGCTACCGCTGCTGCTTCTAATAATAGCATACCCAGAACAATGGTGTTTGAGTCATAAGCATTATATGAAAAAACGAAGTATTATATTTAGACGGATCATCTATGTTACAATATTATTCTAACTTCCTACCTATGATACCTACAATGTCCATGAGAAGTATCTTATTATAATAGAGATTGTGTGTCTGCGTGTAACCAAAACTATGTCACAATTTCCCGAAGTTTTTGTTTTCTATCTCCTATTTCAGATGATATTCCTAAATAATAATAATAATAATAATAATAATAATAATAATAAGGCAGTGTCCATTGAAACAATCTATGTTTATTCCTTCACGTGAGAGTTTTGTTATTATTCTGATTCATTTTGAGCATTTGTTGAAGTGATGTGTGTGGGGGAGGTGACAAGTAGGAGTCTACTGAGAGTCGGGTTCGGGGGGTGTCTGCATACCAAGCTTCCAATCTTAGTACATTATATATATATATATATATATATATATATATATAGAGAGAGAGAGAGAGAGAGAGAGAGAGAGAGAGAGAGAGAGACAGCTGATATAGCACAAAGCTTTTACTCTGGAATATCTAAGCTGACCCAAATAAGCTAACAGTATATCTTTTCTTCCATCTTGTTTTTTTTTTCTTTTTATTTTTCTTTTTCCTTTTCTTTTTCCTTCTTTTTTGTTTTGTATTTCTTTTTCTTTTTTGTACAGATATCTTTTTTTCTCTTCTTTTTTTCCTTCTTTTTCCTTTCTTTTATTTTGAAAATGTTCTTTTTTCTTTTTGTACGCTTTTCTTTCGTATTTTTTTCTTTTTCACACACTTTCTCTCCCTTCTTTTTTATTTCATTTTTATTTTAGTTTTGTAGACATTATTTTTTTCTTCTTTTTACTTCCTTTTCATTCAATTGTTGTGGTTTCATGAACCCTGACCTCGAAGGGGCCCTAGACTGGACCCATAAGTGCAAAGAGAATCATTGACACTGATGGGTTCCAAAAGAGACGGCTGTGAATTGCAATTATTAACACCCTCTATTCTCAGTATCTAGTTTATATATATATATATATATATATATATATATATATATATACAACACTCTTTTTGCATTGCTTTGATGACGTCTTAAAATATCTATCCGGTGTGTTGTATATTGGATTTAAAATAGATGAAAATATATTGATTCAATATAGACAACTTTTGTGGCATCCAAAAATAAAGTTATGCAATAAATGAGAGTTCAAAGAGTCCAAGAACAATCTAGGTGAAAAAAGAGGAGGTAATACCTGGGAGGATGGTCTCATGCGTCAGAGCACATACATTACCATCCCAAAGGAGGTAATGCTTGATAGGATAGTTTCATGACAATAGAATAGATTCTACCCTCCTTTTCCCTGAATTGAGCATTGAAAGCTAGTACATTAGTCTGAAATCGTATAGTAAACTGATTTGAACATTAAAAGATAGTAATAGTATAATTTCGGCTTCAGACAGACAGATACCAAATATCCATTAGTAATAGATATAATAAGCCTACAGGAATGTTCTTTTATTGTTATTTTACCAACATTCTCCCCCTTTCCACTTTTCATTATCATATGATAAGATAACAAGAATATCAAAGACAGATAACTACGAAATCTATTAAACAATATATCTCAAAAGAGAAAAACCATTCCACTAGACCTAATATAAACTGTAGTATTTTCTATCTCTTATTTCCTTGTTATATACGGCATAATCACATTGACACATCGGTTCCCATTAGATCACCGAAGTTAAGCGACGTTCAACCTGGTCATTACTAAATGGGTGATTTCCTCATGATTTCATGCAATATACATCTATACTAATATGAGAAAGATATATTTGTTTGTAAAATTTGGTCGGAATGATCCCCTACTTAAGAAATTTGTTATAAGAATCAAATTAATCTGTTGGCTCAGAATATTCAAGAGTTGAACCATATTCAAAATTTCCCCCTTGAATTATTATTTGCCGACCTGAGAATGCACTCTTATATCCGGGGGTACAAAAAGGACTTGTTCCGCGCATGTGTGAGATTCAGAATTAGACTTTTACTCTTTCTGGCTACTGCTCATTACGACTCACAGCTATTGTTCCCCAAATATATTCTATAACATTGTTTTCTACTTGTCGCAGCTATCGTTCCCAGATATCATCAAAGGAAATCATATTTATTTTTACAACGCTCAAGCATCTCTCTTTGAATTATATACGCTTGCAATATATACCATTTTCGAATATGTCGGGAAATTTACCTGAAATTACCTTTAGTAACGACGTCTGTGATTTCCACCTCCCTTTTATGTATCATGTTTTATTATGTCCCTCTTACTTTCGTCTTTGGCGAATCTAATATATAAAGTTAAGACGATTTTTCCCCTGTACCTTTTTGAAGAATAGGAAAATAACCACATGCATTACAGGCTACTAAACTCACCACTATATTGTGCTTATTTACTCAAGCGTGTTTTAGTAAATTTGTTATTATTTTTCTCCAGCTAACACTAAATATTACTTTTGGCCCACCATCTTCACCTCTCCTCAAAACATACTCCATATAGGTGGTAGAAAAAGCTTTTCCCCCTAACACTTTAGTACTGACACTCCCTCCATCGATACCGGGAACTAATAAACAACATCTACTTTTTAAAAAAGTGTCCGTTAATATTTACTATTTGTCTGCTATTAATTTACTACATAATACAAAACATTATGCACACATTTAATGGACGCTCCCACTAATTCCGCTGATTTTCGAGAATATCGGATTACGTTATTTCTACATATTACGTATACATCTTCTGAATCTTACATCTTTCATACTCATAATATCCAAAAATTGGAAAAAAACATCGATTTTTTCGTATAGAAATGTCCCAAAACGTGTGACTGGTGGACCCTACATTTGGTCGCCTTCTGGCGGATCATAACATAATATGCATGCCAGCTTACAGGCTTCGTTTAAGTGACCTATTCTTCAATAGATTTTCTACTCGCTTTTGTGGCCAAGTGGTTACGAACATAGATCCAAAACCGAGAGGTTTAGTGTTTGATCCAAGTCGACTCACACAACTTCTTTTTTTTTTTACATTATTAAACTTTTGCCAATGCAGGAGGGTGGAGGGAACTATGGGCCTGTTTTTTTTTTTAATTCAATGTCATTATGTAGTAATTTTAAAAGAAATCAATGTAATACGTAGTACTTTAACTATTGTGAATATCATCATTTCTATCCGAACACACATGGTTTATTAGTGCTCTGCAGACTACCGTAATTATATTTGTGTGTTTCAGTAGTGCTTATTTTTCTTTTTTCTTTCTTCACAAAAAAGGGAATTTCTATACAAAGATAAGGGGAGATCGGTCTTAATACGGCTCTATAGGCTTCTTTAATTTTAAAAGTGTCCATTATCATAGATAGAGCAGGTGTTTAATCAAAAAGAAAAATTCTGGGAAAATACCGGTACCATGGGATGGGCAGGACGCCTCCTACAACCGTGTCCCCTTCATTCCTTCCTTCATTCCTTTCTTCTTCCTATTCCTCTTCCACAATTCCAAACCGAACATTACAATTGTCCGAGGTGACCTATTTGTGTTCTGTCGGATATTGACAAATTTTAATTCATTCATTTCTCCCGGGCAACGGGTCCAGCTAGTGTATATATATATTTTTTTACTAATGGATCATCACTTATCAAGACTAAAGGCCACTTGAGGATGATAAGAGGTTAATGAGGTGGAATGATTGTCAGTTGAGAGATGAAGAACATTATGAGAGGATTGAGAATGATTGCTGGGGTGGACCAAGTTTGAATACTTGTCTTAAAAAAAATGAAAGTTAAAATTGTATTTTTACAAAAACATATGTTTATATCATGAATGTTGATGCAAATGTTAAGTTTTTATAGGAAAAAAACAATTAGGACATAACATAATGTAAAAATAATTTTAGATAATTATTTTCAACATTAAGACTTAATATATACAAACAATCAAAAAATTATTTGAATCGTCAGTAACTGCTTAGATGTAAGGATATCTCATTCACAGAATGAGGTAAGTTGCATAGTAGATGTGTCAGGCGCGTCATGTTACATGGCAGTCAATGCTGAGCCTTCACCCAGCCCTCTATTGCCTAACTGCAGTTTAATGACAAATCCATCATTAGATGGATCTGCAATATGAAATCTGACCAAACCGAACACATTAGGTCAATGGATTTTCTGAAAGTACTATATTTGCCTAGAATAGAGGTTACGCTGGTATGGTCATGTGGAGCGTTCTGTTCTCCTGAATAAAGCATTCTAGAAGCATGAATGCCTTAAATCGCAGGAATGTTGGCCAGCCAAGAAACACTTGGAAGCGATTAGACAAAACTGCACAGAGTAGAATCTGGAGACAGCTGACCCGCTGAATCGTGAGAACTGGAGAGTGAGCTTGTGTAATATCAGAAAACGTCTGACTCCTGAACAACGGACAAGGGATGTTAAATGAATAGGAGAAGAATAAAGGGCTTATGGGTTCGGTTTCCTGTTTTCCTAATATCTAAAGACAATAAAATGTTTTAACATTTATCTTATACTAGACGACCCGTGAGCCATTGGGTCATACATTTTAGTGATATCAGTGATGGTTTGGGGGAGTGCAAATTGTTAGTTATGAGTTATATATAACAGGGTTTGCCTCAATCAGCCGATTGATCAGATCAGCCCTCTCCAACCTATCGTCTAGTCCAAGTAAGGGCCAAAGTGAAGTGCTGCAGCTATTGGCCTTTTAGTTCCATCGGTATCAGCTGCTCAGCCACCAGTATCCCATACATCACGGGTCACCACAAAACAGCAAACAAGTGGCCCCATTGGAAGGGGTCTTACCTTTCTGTAGAAGTTCAGTTGGTGTATTCTAGAGAAACTACATCTCATATATTATTCATTTGGATTCCTATTTGAAGGAATCCATGCGACCTTGTGTCTAACTCTGCCCTCGTGGGGAAACAAGTAAACAGAGACATGAAATGGAAAATATATCTTATACTGTTTGTTTGGGGACAATTTGCAACAAGCAATCCCCTTAATAAAAAGACAGACACTGTTAGTTTGTGGCATCTTTCCTTCCAGATTGAACAAAACCAAATGTTAATTCCTTTTTGTCCCAGCGATGGCGTCAGTCTGTTAAACATGAATTCAGTAGCCATAGAACAGAAGATTGCCTCAGGCCAGATGCCTGGCTGATCATCAAGATCGAAGTGTAGTATCTGTTCCTGCTCACACGGACTCTGGCTATCGCTATTTAGATATCAGTTCGTATCTTATCCCTTCTGAGGAAGGATTAGTATGTTTTGGGAAGGGGAGCATACTATCAAGAAACAACGACAGATCTGATATTGTATTAAATCATGACCCAATTTATTTTTCTGTCTGGCAGCAAGACGCTTGTTGCAGTTTGACTAATTACACCAGTCCCCATTGATGCTACGATCATAACTATTGCAACATCGTGCAGCTGTTGACTAACGCCACTAGTCCAGCTGTTGACTCGATCAGTTGCTCCTGCTAATGTTCCAGCTGACTTCGTCTGAATGTCAACTAACTCTGCTCGTCTAGTCGTCGTTGTTTTTTGATATTATGCTTTCTTTCCCAGGACCCTCTATGTCTTCCTCAGAAGAATAACGAACTAGAGGACTTGTGAATACCTCTGTCCTTCTTAGGACAAACCCCGTTCCTTTTTTGGACAATTTCTCTTTCAGTTCACCAATCTGTACTCGAACTTAATATGGAACGTCTACACCCTGACCATCATCATTGGATAAGCGACCAGACTTGTTGAGCTGTTCTTCAACTCCAGTGCAATGTCAACACCTGATCTTCATTGATAGAGAAGCGAGTCAACCAGACTGTGATGCCAGCAACAAACTAACTGTTTGCAATTTATCTGTTTATGTCCAAATAAACAGATTATTTTTATATTCAACTAAATTCCTGTGTTTATGATCCTTTTTTGCTCATTGCTGTATTATCTAACAAGTTGTAAAACTCGACAAGAAGTGGTGACCCCAATGTGATCACAGAGGCAACGATTGGCCAAAGAACATGGCAGAATACAAAAACAAACTGCCGATCAAAGTATCAACTCAGCTGATACATCTGCCTCTTTACAACGCAGCAGCAAGAAATCAAAAAGACCTGACCTATCATGTCTTTCAATGAGGATCCCGTTGAAACGATTGTTCACATACTGATAACATCATTGACTTAATACCTGGTAGATAAAAGTCTGGCTCAACACAATCAACAGCCTGAACCGACATCCTGATTATAGTTCGAGCATTACCAATTTCCTGCATCAAAAGACGTCACTATCAACTACTTCGAGGCATTAATTTTGTACAGAAAATGCCTGAAATATCGATCAACAAAGTCGCTACGAACAGCACCACAATTTAAAATGAGTACAGACGCAATGCGATAGTAATTAGTCAACAACTAGACGTTCGTTGACTTATTCCTTAACAAGGGACTCATGAACTTCAAGCAAGGTGCGCCGACAACAGTGCCGATCAACTTGAACTCATCATTTCAAACAACATTGCAGACCCACTTGCAAACAACACAAGCCGACAATGATGCAGATTCACTTGCACCCATCACTTCAAAAACTTTGCATACTCATTTGCAAACAACATAGAGCCAATGAAGATCATACCTCAAGATTGTCTGGTCTGCAGACTTTTGGATAACTGAGTGTACAGAAGTTGTCACTGATCGAATTTCTTCCAGTATTTGAAACTTTCCATAATTCACAGAAAGAAAACAAAAATTAAAGTAAAGGGAAATAACTCATGTTGTACACATTTTTTTTAATTTGAGTTTTTTTATTTGTTTTAAAACGTTCAAACTTTGTGTGTTATAACGCCGCTAAGTAAATAAAAAATAAGGCTTAATAAATTAAGTAAATAATATTTAAAATGAATATGGAAATGAATACTTAAAACAATTGTTTCAAAATAATATGTATGGCTAATAAAGGTGTGGCATATCAGGCGACATTAAAAGAAATCCAAAATTTAGGTGTTGCATATCATTTCTTTTTATGCAAAAGTATATTTGGTGCTTCTGCTGTTTCATCATAACATGTATAAAAAAATAGCTAAAGAAATGTATAAACTTTGTTATGTACTTACGTGGTAGCTTAATAGAAGACTGTACACCAACAATTATGCAAATTCATTCAGTATTTATTAAATAAAAAATAAAAAACGCCATCTTGTATCTTTCAATTACCCGATCTTATCCTTGGTCGCCATAGGACAAGGGAGATAACTCATATTTTTTTGGTTTTCTGCTAAATTGGTAATAACAAATGTATTTAGTTACCTCCCTTGTTACAAATTGTCTAACAACGTAAAATCGTTTTTTTTCTTTCTTTCTTCTAATTTAATAAATACTGGATGAATTTGCGTAATTTTTTCTGTACAATCTTATTTTCAGCTAACACGTAAGTGCATAAAGGTTATACATTTCTTTAAATATTTTAATGTTATGGTGAAACAGATTAAATATATGGTGCTTCTGCTAAGATCCTGAAAAGTACATAATTACGTGTGAAAATAAAAAGATCTATTTTACGTCACTTTTTCCCTTGATGTACAATGATTTCATTATTATTAAAATGAGCGACCCTGTAAGAGGTGGGAAAGTTATTTAATTTTTTTTTTGTGTTTATGCAGTTTACGGGCCGGGCTATTTTTTAGACAGGATTTTCAAGTTAAATTAAATTTTTATGGTACCTTTTCTTTATTAAATTATTAGCTGAAAGTATAGAATTGTTCATCAACATATTAAGAATTGGTTTCTAACTAATAACGTTATTATTTCGGCCCGGTCCGTAAACTGCATAAGTACCAATTTTTTGTTAATGATTGAACTTTATTGTACTCATGTCTATACTGATGAAATATTTTGAATAAATTCATTAAGAAAATATCATTAGAAGGTCGGTTATTAGTTCAAAGTTTTGCCAAGTTCTATTCTTGCTGACCAATTCTTCCTACAGTTTTTCATGTTGGTTTGATAATTATTTTATTTTATTGAATTTTATTAGAATCCCGATCCAAATTCTACTACCATTATTGATAATAGATATTTATAAGCTAAAAAAAATCGGCAAAATTCTGCCTATTTTAGCAGAAGGTACTGTTCATATAATAGATAAATGGGTGAATATTATAATGCCGGGGAGATTCGGTAAGAGAAAATTTTCCTAAATTTGAATAATATTATTGCTACTACTGCTAAAAAATAGAGGTTCTCTTGTAAATCCTAAAGGAATCTATCTCTGGTTTAATTTTTAATAAAGGGAGACAACTGGGAAATAACTTTTTTCTTACCTCATTCACGAAACTTAATTTACAAAAGAATATGGTTTATAAAAACAAGTCTCGTAATTTAATTTCCAAAAACATATTAAATAAATTAATTAACTAATAATTTTAAGAGAATTACGAAAAATGTTTAATTTAATTTATTATTCATCAACAATATTCTTTTTAACATTAAATTTCGGGAATGTGGTAAGAAAGAGTTATTTTTATTTCCCAGTTGTCTCCCTCTATTAAATAGTAGTCAAATAAATCAGTGTTACTTTGGGGACATAAAATAGAAAAGAGCCCAAATAGGAATCCCAATACGTACTTGTGTGTTAAAAATATTGAAACAAAGTTGGGTATTATTGTAGATTAACACCCTTCGCTAACCATCCCTAAATGAGATTTTACCTTTTTTTAGTTGATCAGTGATCACGTATTAAGACGGAAATAAAAACAACAAAACAATTAGTTTAGAATTTAGAGTTGGGCACAGTTTCGTTTATAAATTTAACGAACAATTCTATAGAAATAAATTTCTATATTTTATTAATAGAGAGAAAAACAACACTTATTTTGTAATAAGGGTTTTATTCAAATAGGGAGAAGCGAAAAGTCTGCTGCCGCTAAGTAGATGAATATATCTTCGGTGAAGATAGCATAATGGGATGTCGGTGACAAAGACAGAGGAGAAGATCAGACAATCTAAAGTCGCTGAAGTAGTCCTTTAGGGAACTAATGATATCAATGCGCCCAAACCATCTCACAGGGACACTGATACGCATTAAGAAATAAACATCATTTATGACTGCTACAATGCTAGCGTTAAAGGGCATTAACTAAACTTTTTTTCTTTTGATATGGAGGATAAATCCTGCGCGTTTTCTTTTTGCAGAGGACGGTTCTAGTTTAGGCGATTGCGTGTGATTTTATGACCTTGCCACTCGGACTTAAAGTTGGGTAAAAAGATTTGGAAAAGAACCGTAAAAAGCTAGAATGGCCTGGAAACGTGGGATCATTTTATGTTAAATTTACATACGAAACTAATTCCTCACTCTAAATTCTGAAATAATTTTTTGTGTTTTTGTTTTTCTTCTTTCCGCCAAGCTTTTCAAGGTGTTCACACGTAATCACCTGAAAAAAATAGAGGACCATATAAAGAATAAGGACCCCGGAAATTGAAAAGATGAAAAGAGACGAAATTCGGTCTACACCAGTTGACCTTATCGTTTTTTTGTAAATAAACAATTAATAACGCTGTGTTTTGGGGGGTTTCGTCAAAAACTCGCTTTACAGGGAAAGATTTATTTTAAGAAATATTTATTAAATATTTATTTTTAATGTAGGATGCGTTTTTTTCTTTATTTACAAAACTTTTTTAATAATCAAACGAAACATTGCAGAATTCTCGTTCTAAAATGTTTCCATATTATTATTTACTTGCCTCCCCACCAGGGCCGAATGCATAATAAAATAAAAAAATCTTATAGGGTGCATCTTTTTTTTTTTACAATACGTTTTAATAAACACAGATTCTATTTTTCGTGTCGTGTATTTAAAAAATATATATATATATTTAATATACCCCCTTTTCTTAAAATACACAACACGAGATCTCATCAACCATTGCAAGATTCAAATGACAGTTCCTTGGAAGGAACGAGTCAAGAGAATCCAAGAATTCTCGTCCTGATTGATTGATTATTATTATTATTTTAGTTTTTAAACCGCTAAAAAGAAATTTATGGAGTGCAATTTTCAAGTATATTTATTGCAAGTAAGCGACACAGAAACGTTCATCTTTCATTCCCAAAGAAAATGATCAGGCTAATTGCAATTTACCTGATGAATGAAACATGAACGTTTCTATGTAGATTACATGCAATAAATATACTTTCATGCTACTAAGGTCTACTCACATATTGAGCACTGTTGAAGTAAATACTACTTAAAAAAAAGAAATATATATATATATATATCTACGCACTATATTCTTCTTTTTCTGAGGTGTTAATCCCAAGCTACAGCGGGGTCGCAATGATGGATTTTTGTCTCCACTTGATATGATCACAGGCTTGGTCCGGGTGGAGGCCAGTTTTACAGAGATCTTTGTGCAGAGTGTCTGATTATCTCATTATCGGCCTTCCTCTCAGTTGCTTCCTGGCAACTTCTGATGCAAAGGCAAGTTTCGCGACGCTGTCGTTGTTGGCTTTCAGCACATGTCCAAACCAGCTGAGTCGCCATTCTCTCAATCGACGCGCCTTCTGATATCCTCATAGTAAACATGGTTGAGCAGTGTAATTCCAAATATGAAGCGGAGCATTTTGGTTTCCATAACGACAAGCAAGTTATTTGTTTGAACAGTGTCTGTCTTTAAAAACAAACAAAAAAAAACAAAAAAACATTTTTTTTATAAATCAATAAATGACGATACATCATCCCTAACCCATCATCCATTTAAAAGAAATATGTATTTATTTTAAATGACCTGTCCCCTATCAGCACGACACATAAACCCGCCGGTGTGTGGACATGCTCTGGTGTTCGGTAAGACAGGCCCATGCTAGGGGTTAACTAGCAAACCTAGAGACCAGTGTAAATCATCATGATAATCAACCGGTTTATTTGTTGAATCAGGCACAATTAATCCTCTGATGTGGTGGGGCCTGATTGTCCAGCCTCGATCTAAGTCTTCCCCCTCCATTTTTTGTGAAGCTCGACGGAATCCAAGACAACTTGGGTCTGCAAGAGGTGGTCTTCACTGCTGGCATGTTTAACTGTCGGGCTTTAGCAATCCAGCCATTGCAAGTGCACGTATGCTCCTTCAACATTGATTTGTCTGGGTTTTTTTCAATTTTGTATATGTAAACTTTTTCTTTCTGAAATTTTTTTTGAGTGTAAAAAATTCAAACTTTGATTGCTCAAGATGAAATGGCTGTAAAAATTAAGAAAAGGTTCACTTGACACTGTTTTTTGGTCTGATCAGAATACAAAATTTATTTATTATATATATATATATATATATCTCCGTATAAAACAGCAGGTTAAAATGTTTACCTTGTTTCATTCACATGTGTTCCACAGATGGGATGTTCTAGGAAAGAAACTTTGTTCATGGAAGTTCTGTTTGGTTTTTGGTACAAAGAGAGACAGAAAAAGAAAGTTCTTTGCTGTGAATGTTTTACAAGGGTAGACCAGGGATTGTAGCTCAGTCGAGCACCTACCATGAAAATAACGATACAGTAGAGAGAGGCTAACAACATCTTTTCTGTGTGAAAGAGGCTGTAGGGACAAGAAGAGATGATACCTCAATCAATTGTGAAGTCGGTTTTGTACTCTGTCAAGCTAGGAAAGAGTGCTCCAAGCGGCACCTCCCCAGATGACAGCAGTACTCCATCTTAGAACGTATTTGGCATTTATACAGGTAGAAGATCCGTCAGAAGTGAAGTACTTTCTGGAGCGGTAAAATTATCCAATCATTTTTCCAGCAACCTTAGCAACAGATCTGATGTAAGTCTTACATTTTAGGTTTAGAGTGAAAGTCAGTTCTCAGAGCTTATCAAAGTAGGGGATTCCTCAAGGAGAGAGCCATTCATTTCAACTAGGGATAAATGAAGATCCGAGAATTGGTGGTGAAAGGAGAGAAGCTTGGTTTTAAGGTGTTAAAAGTAAGAAGACCCTTTTTCTCTCATTGCACCAAGTCAGAAGAGAGAGAAAGTCAGAAAGATCTAGATCATTAATGATCTTCGAAGTGCTGCCAGATGCCAATGAATGTACTCAGAATATGATTTGGAAGATCATTGATGAAGATCAGGAAAAGGGTTGGGCCCAGAATAACCTCTTTAGGCACACAGCATTGTGATATATACTTCGGACTTTTGCCTATCAACAACTACTTTATAGACCTATCGGAAATAAAGCATTTGATGGTTGAGAGGACATTTCCAGATATTATATAGCTAACAAGTTTGTGAAGCAAACCTTTGTGCCAAACTCTACCAAAGACTTGATATATCAAAAGCTACCGCCCTAGAAACGAAGCCCCCGCAAATAAATTCACTGATCCTGTGCGATATCACAGTAAGTACGTCAGCTGTTTTGCAAGACATACTCCATATTGCCTGTAGCTAAGTAGATTGTTATGGTTGAAGTGATTGACATCTTTGTTCATATTTGACCTGATTCTAAATACACTTATGTTTAGGAATTAATTTTCTGCCATCAATTTCTGTGTTCATGAGCTTATCAGCTGATTTCGGAATTTTTTCCTTTACCTTTTCTGACATAAAATGACCTTTACTAGTCACAGGAGGTGCATATATATCTTGATTTTTTATGAACTGATCATAATGAATTTTGGAATATATATTCTCGGCAACCTGTTGAGTAACATGGGCACATTATTTTGTTGTAAACTTTATTATTTAGGGGGTACACTCACTCAAACTCGCACCCTTTTTACAGTTTTTTTAGAACTGTAAAAATAAGTTAGATGTAAAAAAAAACTGTTGAGTTTTATTAAGTAATACATTTTTAAAAGGATTGGTGTACGTGAGTGTCGATATGTATGCGCTTGTTAAAATCCTAAATTATTGAATATGCATTTATTGAAGCTATACCATTTAGGGGAATTCCACCGAAACTGTACAGTACCCAACAAAAAAAGAAAAAAACATTAAAATTTAAAACTAATGCTATATTTATTGCTTATACCCATCCTGCGGGTATTCTACTAATACATATATACACATATACATTATATATATATATATATATATAAAAATTAATAAATGTGAAAATGAGGTTCATTTCTCGCACTAACAGTAAAGTCAAAACGTCCTATTTCAAGTTAATTTAACTTTACACAATAGACGCAGCATCTTTTTTATATACTGCTTATGTATATACGATATAAGTCGCAAGGTTAACTAATTTGCATATTGGTTTTGATTTTAATATAACAAATAGTTGTTTCGCAATATTGTTTTATTTCCTGGATGAATATTTAGCATTTGTGTTTAAATGTTCCTTTCTTTAGGGGGGCAGACTTGATTTTCACCAAGTTGCGATCTATTTCTAAATTGCAAGTTAAAAAAGGCAAATTGATCTTTCTTTTTTCATATTTAAAAGATAAATAAATTTGTATCAAAATTACCAAACTTTTAATGTTTATATATATAAATAAACGAAAAATATTGTTTTGTGTTTACAATAAAGTATGAATGAAATGTTTATTATTTTAAATTAATGTTTCAAGTATTTCAAGTAGCGACCTTAGCAAAACAAGTGATAGGAGCCAGCAAAGGTAGCTAGTAAATAAAAGTTTCATGGGTCCAAACAAGAAAGTATTCAGTGGGCAGAAGAGATCGAGAAGGAGGCAATAAAACAAAGACAGAGAAAAGGGAGACACTGCGTCGGTCGAAAGTCAACAATTTAACTATTATCACTTATAATGCAATCAGCAGCAGTTGAGCAGCAGCAGCTCTTTAGAAACAGTTTTCTAAACTTAGTTTACGGGCTTATTTTGAAAAAAAAAAAAAAAAAGTAAAAAGAAAATATTTTTTTATTTTGCTTAAAAAAAAAAGTTAATATAAAAAGAAACAACTACCCTACCACTAACTCTAGGTCTGAGTGACAAGGTCACCTATTAAAAATGCTTTCTCTTAAACGTGTGGTACAATTAATCTTAAATTTGAGTGACAAGCCACCCCCTAAAAAAAACCCCTCTTAACCCTAACACTAAGTCCGAATGGCAACCCCCCTCCAAAAAAAAAAAGAAAAAAGAAAACCCTTCCTTAATCCTACTTAACACTAAGTCCGAATGGTAAGCCCCCACCCTACAAAAAGTCCTTTAAACCACGCCTAAAAAAGCCAAAAAGACAAGCATATGGTCTTAAAGAGGGGAAAATATCCAACCGTGTGAGGCACAGAAATAATCATAACTTACTTATTTTAGTCAGATTTAAAAAATTTTAAAAGATTCTTTCTTAGATCATCAAGCTCTTTCTATGTATGCCATTATTAAGATATTTTAAGCCATTTCAATTTTTTCATGTGTATTTGCTAATTTAAGCAACAAATATTTTTGATGCAAATGATTCATAAGGGGAAAAAAAAAAATTAATTACAATTATTAAATTCATTTTTCAAGCAGTTTTATTATTCTCCCATTTCTTGAAAGACAGAATTTCCTGTAAAAGTCCAGAATCGTTAGAACTCGAGAACTCATAAAACGCATTTATGGAGTACAATTTTTAAGTATATTTATTGCAAGTAAGCGACACAGAAACGTTCATCTTTCATTCCCAAAGAAAATGACCAGGCATAAAACGCATTAGAAAGAAATTCTCTACCTAATTTTAACATGTGAAAAGAATTTTTTTGATGATAAAATTACAGAAAAGTTAACACTCGAGAACTCAGACCCCACCCCTCCCCAAATGGTGGAAACTGCCATCTTTCAAGTGTGGAAATGATTTGTAAGATTTTTTTAAACGGTCAAAAAATCTTACAAATCGGTTCCACAAATTAAAACTAGTCGGGTTCGGTAGAGAATTTCATTCTAATGTGTTTTATATAAATTGCGTTTTTTTTTTGTAATTTCTCTAGTGTTAATTATTCTGTACTTTTACCAAATTTTTTTATTACAGCAAAACTGTAACTCGATTAAATGTATTGTTTTCTATGTACATTTACACCTCATTTTACAAATTCAGAGATGTGAGTAGACAATGGTGAAAAAGTCTGAAATCGAGATTACACATTGTGTGTGTGTGTGTGGAGGGCAGTGTAGGAGTTTTTTTTCTAAAAAAAAAATAAAACATTAGAAAAACTAACTCCCCTACCCCTACCATGAATCGTTTGAAGTCTTAGCCTTCATGGCAAAATTAGCATTTTCAGTTTTCAGAGAGAACTGTCATAAGCGGGAAAAGGAAGGCAAGACAAGATAAAGAAAGATAAAGCAATAGAGATGAAGAAAAAGAAAGAGGAAAAGAAAGAAAATTCAGCCAAAAAGCAAAGTTAATTTGGCATAAATCAGCTACTTATTTTTTAAATAAATAAATAAATAATAAAAAAAGAGGATTTCAACCAAAAACGGAGAACATCAATGGAGGCTCTAGTGATTTAAGTGGAAATCTGCTTTTTCTGGATATAAAAAAAAGCAGAATACTGCTAAAAACGAGGAACTGACATCCCTGTAAATTATTGTCAATAAGGAATCGGTTTGTAAAGGCGAAGTATTCTTGTAATTAAATGAAAGCAATGAAGTGGCAAGTTATGTTGCGCTTGCCCTTGTAGAATCTTCCATTTGTAATCTGGTAGGCTCTCAAATCATTCCAATTCTTTTTACAGTGGACCATTTCATTGGTATTATGCAACACAAGCAGAAACAACAAGACTAACTTCATTCATTGGCATTTTTTTTATTACCCCCCCCCCTCCTTCATAAGATACACAAAATAATGTACAAGTCAATTCCTGTTTAGGGATTTGTTCTTTATTTTCTGCAAGAGAATCACCAGCTCCGACGCAGCCAAGCCAGTGGATACCTATTACTGCTTGCAGACTCACCCATGCATGGCCACGTGTAGGTTTCTTTTTCTTCTGTTTCATGGAAGGGACTGGGTATTTATGTGAAACACCGCATTCAATTTGAAATCATATATACAACAGACAGGATTTTTTTTTCTTCACATCATCCAAGTTTGTTTTTTGTTTTGTAGTTTTACTTTTTGTTTTTCTTAAGTGTCTTTTAAGGCTGACTTAAGCAAGAAATGTGCGGCCCTTTTCTTGCAGCTATTTTTACATTATTAACATTTAAAGTCACAGATAGGAAAGGTTTGGAGAGAGAGAAAAAAGATGTCGAAGTATTTTTTAAAGAAAAAGACAATATTGAAAAAGAAAATGAAAGAGGCTGAACTGAAAGAAAAAGAAAGAAAAAAACATTAAAAAAAGATTGAACTAAAAAGAAAAAAGAAAACTAGGCACAAATTGTGTATCTTTACGCATATGTGTACATTTGAAATATTTACACAAATGAGAAACATCTATTATGATAATTTATTTTGTTTTATCACTATCATTATAAAAAATAAAGTGGTCGCCATAGTCAAGGGCAACTCGAAGCCTTCCTTTTCATTAGCTACTACATTACATTAAAGAGTAGGGGAGAGCGCCACTCATTTATCAGGATTACTCCACTTACCCTTAATCCTCACTGTATAATGCTGACTGTTTAAGCAAGGGGGGCATCAAGTACTATTTTTTCGAGTCTTTGGTATGACTCGACCTAGGATTGAACCTCAATCTCCCGGTACATTAGTGAACGCTTTAACCATTATGCCAAATGGGCCAGTAATTAAAATTTTTCTTATTGCATTATTTTTTTCCTCTCTCTCTCTCTATATATATATATATATAGGTTGTGTAGTGAAAACTTAACCAAGGAAAGCTTTCATACAGTTAGCTCAATAGATTTTCCCCTTTTCAGATCCAAGGATACTAGTGAGTTACTCTATAGCAAAACTAAATTAATTTTGATTCCGACCGGACCAAAAACGGTGTAAAGAAAACCTTTTATTATATTTTTACAGCCGTTAAATCTCAAGTGACTTACAATTAAAGAAGGTTTGAATTTTACACTGAAAATTGAATCTTCAGAAAAAGTTTACATATACACAACTGAAAAGACAAATTAATATCGAAGCAATGTCCGACTTGATAAGAGACAAGTGCACGTATGCTCCTTCAATATTGATTTGTTTGCTTTTTTTTTTTTAAATTGTGTATATGTAAACTTTTTTTTCTCTAAAATTTCTTTTTGTGAGTATAAACAAATTCAAACCTTGTGATTGTATAGTCTCTCGAGATGAAACAACTGTAAAAATATAAGAAAATGCTTTTTTAACGCTGTTTGTTGATCTGGTCGGAATACAATATATATATATATATATATATCTGTATAAAACAGCAGGTTAAAATTGTTTTCCTTTCTTCATTCACATGTGGGAATTAGTTCCTGATTTTATTTTCGTAAAGTCATCTACTCACAGGATGAAAATTGCCAACATGCCCTAGTTAAAGTGGAGCAATATCATCAACAGAACTCAAACAGAACACACTAAGTCAACAGTCCACGCCGGTAACACGGCACGATCGCTACTTAATTTCTAATTACATTGAATTAAATTGTTAGTTTTTGGTGGCGTTACGTCTTAGTTGAATCAAAACTCTCTGAAAGCAGAAACACTTTTAAAATTTGATATTTTATTCACAAGTACCAAATATAAAAATAAAAAATATACAGACCTTGCACACCGAGCTTCTGTAGGAGCTACACACAAACTAGCAGCATCTAGGACTACAAAAGAGAGTTCAATGGAAGGGGAGGGGGGACAGCGGTGACCCGGTGAGAGGATGAGGGCAGAAAGAGAGAGGGGTGAGGACCTGGGCACAAAAGTGTAAAACTTTTACGGGTCTTCTCTTCTTTTCTTTAAAGTTTTTTTTCTTTCTTTTTACTGACAGTTATTTTAGAAGGCAAAGTTAAGATCGAAAGAAGAAGAGTCGGGTGAGGAATGGATGGGTAAAAATAGTGAGCAGGGATGGAATTCTCTTTTGTGTGTGTGTGTGTGTGTGTATGTGTATATATATATATGTGAATGACATTTTTTTTTTTTTTTTTTAAATGTAAAAATTTAACTCTTCCTCCCCCCAAAAAAATCATGCACATTTAACGTGCAATTAACGATAGATTAAGTATTCAAATCCTATTGGATGCCTACAATAAGTTGTGTTTTGTTTGTTACATACATACATGCACACACACACACATATAGATAGATATGTATGCTAGCATGCATATATATATATATATATATATATATATATATATATACACACACAGAATTACACATACATATGTACGTTAGTACGAATATATATATATATATATATATACACACACACACACATATGCACACACATAAACACATGTGCATACATAATATATGTATAAACAATTTAAAACTAGAAACAGCACAGCAAATAATTTTAAAGAAAGCAAAGAAAAAAAAACAGCAAGAAAAAAAATTGTTGTTGGGAGAAAAATATTTCAACTGATAGTGGGAGAAAAATGTTTAATAATCTGAGGAAAAAAGTAGAAAATTTGTAAATTGTTTTATTAAACAAGGGAACAGGAGGGTGAAATGACGAAGAAGGTATAAACATTGGAATTTATTTTGTTTTCTTTTTTTTTCTTTTCTTTTTTTTGGACTAGCTGAAATCAGTTAGTTAAAAAGTGAATTCCTATTTACCTGGCTTTATTAGATTTTTTTTCTCTTTTCCTTATTGGTTAGTTTGGTCTACTTTAAAAGAAAAAAAGGCAATTCAATCAGTTTAAAAAAAAAAAAAAAAGGTCATCATGGGAGGGAAGGGCTTTTATTTTTTGTTTTCATTTTTTTTTTTTTTTTTTTACCAAACATGGCACTGAGAAAAGAAAAAAAAAGAAAAGAAAAGAAAAGAAAAGAAAAAACAACTCTTTCCCAAAGAAAAAAAGATGGAAAAACGAGAGAAATAGGGTTAAAGGAAGAAGGATTTTTTGGAGGCAAAAAAAAAAAAAATGTTTTTTTTCTATTTTTCAATTTTCTTTTCTTATTTTTTCTTTCTTTTTTTTTTTTTGGTGTTATTTCATTCCCCACCCCCACTAATTATGTAATAATTAGAGAATTTTAACAGCCAGAAGAAAAACGGTTTGAAAAAGGTAGAGGGCTGAAAAAGCTATCACAAGAAATGCTGTTTTTCATTTTATGTTTTCTTTTCTTTTTGTATGCGTGTGTGCGTGTATGGATGTATGTATGTAAAAAGTGTTCAAGTGTTGAAAATTATGTCCAAGTAAGTAGTAGCAAACACGGAGGAGGAGTAGATGAAGAGGAGAAAGAAAGGGCAAGGCTACAATAGAATGGTAGGAGAGGCTGGTTTCTTTTTTTTTTCTTCCTTCTTTCTTTCTCTTTATTATCATCCAGTTTTAAATTAAACTTTTTCAGTTTTTATTAATTTCTTTTTTGTGCTTTTGTTTTTATTTTGTCTTATTTTTTTTTTTCATGTTTTTACACTGTCCAGACGAGAAACACTTTGTACAAGGGAACGGGATAATGTAATTGTGCTTCATCTTAATTTTGTGGCTGATCTTTTTTTTTTTTTTTTTTTTTTTTTATCATTTTTAATTTTTTTTATGCATTTTAAAATTTTTTTTCTTCTTCCCTTTTTTTATTTCCATTTCAATAATTCCTTTTTCTCTCCCTCTTTCATATTTTTCTTTTTCTCTCCCTCTCTCTCTCACAGATAATATGTAACATTTTTACTTCCTCATTTACTTTCGGAAGTACTTGGCATAATTTATTCCACAGTTTAAATACTCCATTAGTGCTACATATTTACATATTGTTGGCTATTTACACATAGAACATATGTATGAAATATACTGGGATGATGCTGGGTGTGATCGTGTTTTTTGGATGGGGGGAGGGCAGTCTTATTTTTCAGGAATTTCTTTTTCTTTTTTATATTTGTTTATAAGGTCAACGCCACCCGCGTCACTTGTGAGCAACAGTAAAATGGATGAATCGAATGATGAGGCGCGTGTGTGGTTATGTACAATGAATCGGTAACAACTGCAGACAACAGCACAGCGAGTGGGTTTGGTGGAATCGGAGTGATGATAAAATGGTTCTGTGAACAAGAGGCGGAACGATCATAACAAACAATCAGTCTTTATCTGTGGTCACGAGATGAACGGCGTCGTTTGTTGTGCCACACTTGATCCGATAGATCTAAAAGAGAGAGAGGAAACAATCGATAAATTAACAGTGTCAATACGATCATCTTTCATTTTATGACAACAGCAATTAAGTAATGAAAATGCATTCACACTCAGACAAGAAATGAAATGCAGACATCTTTTCTTTTTCTCTTTTTTTATATCAATCGTTTTCAAATAAATTCACATAAAGCAATTCATGCCATCCTACAGAATCTCTAGTAATCCTAGCAGTTTAGTAAAACAAAAATCTGCAAATGGTAATCATCAAATGATGTTAGCTCACACACACACACACACACAATAAATCCAAAACCAAATTAATATAGTTCAATATAAAGTTGGTATTTAATAGCATTTAATCCAATAGTTATCAATACAATTTTTGTAGAACCATATAGTAAGATTGTAAGAAAATAGAAATTTAATGTAATCAGGTTTCATTCTCAGATCTCATCAGGTCATTAACTTTTTTGCCTGATGAGATCTGAGCATGAAACATGATTGCATTTGTGGAGACATTAAATTTCAATCTCATCTTAGTATATGTATAGATGTGTGTGTGTATATATATATATATAAGGATAATATCTCATAAAATGGAAATTGGAGAAAGAATGTAGTAAAAGACAAAATGAAAAAAGACAAAAAAATAAAATAAAAAATCCAATCTTGCATCTTTACGGACACATGAACCTATACAGAAGGGTTCAGTTCAAAATTCTGTATAGGTTCAAGAGTTTAATTTGTTTTTCCATTTTGTTTTTTACTACACACATACATATATATATATATATATATATATATACACACACACACACACGGTTGATAATGATGACCAAGGATCACCACAAATGTAGTCATACAAGTTTTTTATATGCTTTTGTTGGCTGTATGTCATGTAAGAATTGGTCTATGGTTTTGTCTCTCATAGCACTTTCTGTTAACATTGTCAAGAGTTTGGTACTTCTCAGCAAGAAATCAATGACTACATTTACTCATTCTTACAAGCATATGAAAGACTTATAAAAAATCCAGTGATCTTTATCCATAAATGCATATAAAGAAGGATTAACTCTTCAAATTATATATATATATATATATATATATGAGGGAGTTTTTATAGAGGAAATTAAATTTCCGACAAAAATGAAATGGTTAGTATATGGAATGAATTGATAAACAAGAAAACAAACTATTGACACAGAAACAGGTTTAAAGAGTTCATTGGTTCCAATATTTCGATTTGAATGGTTAAATCTTCATCATGACAGAAGAATTTTATCCAGATAATTAGATATTAGATGGACGCACCGTTTTTCTAAGTCAGCCGAGTGGTTAGGAAACACACAGTGCCCAGCACATTTCTCACTAGTTTATCAGTGTAAATATCCACTCCATCAGATAAAAATTCTTTTGCCATGAAGATTTGATTATGTAATTCAAAAATATCCAAACTTGTTAGAGAATAGCAGTTGTGTTAATGGAAAGATTGGGGTCAGAGGAGTTTTCACTGAACCGAAGTTACACAAACCACATGATTTCCGGGCAGGGCTATCTTCCTTTTTCCTCAGCCAGCGAAAGTTGAACGAGAGAAGATGTACTTGCGCGCCGTCTCCAAAACTGGGGATAGCAGGCAAAAGCAACAATGTAGAGAAATCTATTTATAAGCATCTTATCTCTCTCTCACACACAAGTTTATGTGCTGCCTTTAAATAAACATTTGTTTATAAACTAAAAAGTGTCGGTATGGTTTTGTATCAACAAACGAAAAGCAACTGGGGCTCACCACTATGATGATGTACTCATGAACTCTTTAAACATGTTTTTGTGTCAGCATTTTTAATTAGTTTGTTTCCAATCTTATCAACTCATTCCATATATACATTATATATATATATATATATATATATATATATTGTGTGTGTAAGTAAATGAATAAATAAAATATTAAAACACAGCAGCATCTGCAACTGACTACTAAAATGTCAACCCAGGCCCTTAAAAAGAACTTGTCCGAAGTGGACAAAATTTTGATGTGATCACAATTACTTTTTGTATTACTCTGACTACTATTCTCATCTGAGTTGTTATCGTCACGTTTCAGCCGATGTAACATCCGACCTTCGTGTGCATCTTTTCAAACTCAAGAATCTATACGGAAGGGTTCAGTTTAAAATTCTGCATTGGTTCCAGAGTTTAAAAAGATGCACCTAAAGGTCAGAGGTTACATCCGCCGAAACGGTGTGAAAATAACAACCAGGATGAGAATAGTAGCCCAAATAATCCAAATTATCAATCCTCATCACAAAAAATTCTGAAACAATTCCTATTCGATCAGAATTTGTTAGAGAGAAGTAAAAAAAAAAAAAAATTTTAATGGCTAATAATCACTAATAAAAGTCAAAAGAAATCTTTTTCTATTTAAACAGCAGAATGAGTTACACTGTTAGCAAAATGAGATGCATGGCAAGTGAATGAGGAAGGTCCACTTTTTTGAACGTGAGGAAGTGGAGGGGATAAATTACAATAACCAAACCCCAAAGACACAAGCATTTACTCCTAGCATTCAGTAATAAACTAATTCTTTTTTTTAAATCTAATTATCAAACGACTAATGGGGGGAAAAAGAAAAAAAAACAAAAAAAAACAGATTTTTGTAATACGTTCAGGTCAATTAAATTGGAAATAATTTTACAATGTAAAAGTAAATTTACAATTTAAAAAATTACAATCAAATCATTATTTACATATAAAATATACAATGAATGAGTTTATTGTATTATGTTATTTTAGAGAGGATTATGCAAAATATTATTGTTTCATTGAATTGATAAACTTAATCTGTTCATCTATGATTTAAAGAAGAAAGATGCAGATAAAAGAGTAAAACAATAAAAATGGTAGCCATTTTGTTTTGAGGTAGAAACCAAATAAAAAATTGGCTAACATATTTTCTCTCTAAAGTCATGTATTAATCTTGATTTAAAAGTATCCAATAGACAAAGTACATACTGAATAAAATGCTGACGGGTTAGATGTGACAAATAGTCATGTCTTATTTACTAGAATCATGATGGCAGCCACTAGAAAGGAGACTGGTATTGTCGCCCACACTTCATGTCTTCGTTCTTGTCCTCTTTTGAATATTAAACTGCATAAAAATTGTCAAGATCAGTAATTATTAATTACAAATTATTAAAGTTTTATTGTTAAGCAGATTAAAGAAAAACATAAGAAAAAAATCAACAGAAAAAAATAAAACAGAATTATAGCAATGACATTAGAAAGGATACTGAAATTAATTTTTTTTTTTAATGCTCAAATAATGTATTCTGTTTAAGTGGCTTCTTATGTAACTTTGTTTTAAGTAAATTAAAAAGTTATGTTTCATGACAAAATCTGTATTTATCTGTTATAGAAGTTATCCAGGTTAATTATTAATTTTTATAGGATATCTGTTCAATACAAGGAAAACATTTCATACAAAAATTAATTTTTAATAAAAGTTAATTACAAACCTTCCCCCCCCCCCCCCCCCCAAAAAAAAAAACTGGATAATATTTCTATTTCAGAGATGAAGTGTTATTTATATCAAGCATATCAAACTTGGGCTGCTTTCGGCCCTTTGCAAATACACTTGTGGCCTGCATAAAATAAACTGTTTTCGTCATTTAACGGTCAACATTGCAGGTTTTTATAATTTAAACTGAATAAATGTGCATCGTTCATTGAAAAATGGCATGCTTTTCTTTTTTCAGAACGTATTTTTACACTTAAAAATGAAATATCAAATTTTATCAATTTCAAAATTTATTTGTTGCAGTCGCATACAAATCTTTGCGGTTTAAAAATTTTTTTCTTCTTTTGTTAAACTACTTTTTTTTACTTTGCATTCATGAATGTAGCTAAATTATTTGTGTGTACATTTTTAAGTAGGGTTGCGGAGTCAGAGGTTTTGGAAGGAGTCGGTGTCTGACTCTTAAGAATGCTAGGAGTTGGAGTCGATGTCAGATTTTTCAATCTCCAAAGAATCAAGACAGATTAAATATTGGAAGACTCAGAGTCAGAATTTTGGGAATCCTAGGAGTCAGACCTTATATCTTCCGACTATGCAACCCTGTTTCTAAATCTACGTAACAAAAATATTCTGCATTAATGATCCCACATGGACCTCAAGTGGTCCCCGAGTTTGATATGCCTGATTGACATGTTTCGGGTGGTTTTCCTCATCTTGCTTGTTGCCATTTTCACAACATTTCAACCGTTGCACTCTCCAGCCTTCTTCAGATGTCTTTTAACAGAAGTAACCTCGTGAGAATTTTAAACTGAAGCTTTTATTTAATTCACTAGGGTAGAGAGATGCTTTTAAAATCTGCTATCAGTGAAGGAATGCAGAATGAGAACTATCTAACCCAGTGGATTAAATAAAGTTTGAAATTTACAGAAGATTACTATGAAAAAAATAAAGATGCCCGAAGAAGGGCAGGTCGTGCACAACTGAAACATTGTGAAAATAGCAACAAGAAAATGAGGAAAACAGTCAAAAACGTAAATAATGTACATTTACTAAAGAAGTTATAAAATATGGAATCGTCACGATTCATAAACTTCGTTTTTGCTATTTAATTTAGAAATAATTTTTATTTTTTATCTTTATTAATTTGTAATAAGAGAATTTTTTTTTAAATAACTGATCACGCTCTCGTTCTAAAATCTTCCTGGCATAAATTACCAAATATAAATTTGATGATGTATATAGATAAAAGGTAAAAAGATTAAGCTATATGATTAAAGGTGGCAGTGGTAAAGTGAGTAGCTACAATGACTGGCGACCTGGGTGTGCCAAGTTCGAATCCAGTCAGCTCCATAGCATTACTTTCACTTATGGATGTTGGGAAGCTTACGTGATCCCTCCTGTAAGTACTTGATTCTAAAAAGGGTCAGGGAAACCAATCCCAACAACAGAATCAAGCTGCTCAAAAAAGCCGTACCTGATGCAGATACATACGGATTTACTTCAAATTTTACATCATATAAGGATTTTTTTTTTTTTTTAGAGTTTGTGTACAAATAAATTTCATAAAGTTCAGAAAACCACTAAGATTATCAAATGGGAATTATTCATAACATACAAATTTTTTTTATAGCCAAAAATTAAATTTATTAGTCAAAAAATACTTTCATTTTATATTTGCTGCCATCAATGTTATCATTTGAGCAGATAGTAAAGATATTTAGATCATTTATGCTGAATCGATCTAGATTTGAGCCACATATGTAAGATTAATTTGATTAAAATGAATAAAAAGTAAAAATTTGACCCCAAACATCAATAATGTTTTTAGGGTTAATAATCAAAGTGTACGTTTCAATGAAAAGAATATTCTAAACAGAAATGGTTTTATAACCATTTCTAAATAATTCTGTTGAAAGTGTTAAAGCAGTGTTGGACCATGTGTAAATTGAGCACCCCCACTTATCACGGCAGCTGAAAGAACTATGTTTAGCATGGCACTGTATCCGACGTCACTTAAATGCCATAAACTTCCCAAAATGTAAACGAAACATAGAACACGTATTTTAAAATTTACTTGGTCTGAGGTTAACATTTTTCCATTAAAAAAATCCATAACAATCTTTATACTATTAAAAATTATAGTGTTTTTGGAGTTTGTCCGTTCATACACAAATAGAAACATGCAATTGGTCAACAAAAAGAATAGGCAGAGTACATATTACTAAAGCAGTAGATTTTACGATGCCAATACCCAAGTTTGAATCTTATGTAAATTTAAAGGATTCTTTTTTAACAAGATGTTTTATAAATTGAAAGAAAATTAACATAACATAATATAATATAAAAACACTATATTAATATTTTTTTTTAATTAAGTAACCTTTTTTTTTTTGATAATCTGAAGAAAAAAATAGACATAAAGGGTATTAGTCTATAGCAAATTATTTTTGCTTAAAAATATAATTTCTAGTGTAGTTACTTACTCTCTCATGCATATTTTTCCCCCATGACATTTCACAAATATTTCACTTGGTACTCGCTATAAAGTGGTAGAAGCTATGTAAAGATGGAAATTGATATACCCAGGTACTGTACCAACATGGCTCCAGAAATGCGCATACACTAGTTTATATATATATTTTTTTAAGAAGTAAAAATTGTTTTTGGATTTTTTTTTTTATGGTAACATGTTATCCTGAAAGTAAATCAATTCTAAAATACGTTGTGTTTACATTTAGGAAAGCATTTGATTGAGGTCATATAAAGTATTATGTTAACCCCATTCCTTTAACTGTCGTAATAAGGTGTATGCTGAGTTTATATATGGTCCGCAGTGTTATTAATGAAATACTGTACTAGCATAGACATACATTTCAAAAACATTGATAATGATTAAAATGTAAATAAAACATTCTTCATGAAGTTAACAAATGCTTTCATTCATCATCAGACAAACTTTGCTTAAAATATGCGAACAGATATTTCAGATTTGTAAAAAGCAACGAAGCGCTAAAAAATCTTGACCCGTTCCATTCCTTGATCGCTAAAGCATTAAAAGGTTTTAAAATAGACATTAATTCACTGATTATTCGGATTAGACACAAGACTAGATACAAAACACGTTTTCAAAACCATTATAAAAAATTTGGATTATTCGGACTACTGTTCTCACCTTGGATGTTATTCTCACGTTTCGGCTGATATAACTTCTGACCTTCTTCAGGTGAGTCTTGTCGTACTTGGAAATCTCTCCGGAATTTCAAACTGAACCCATTATTTAATCCACAGGGGTAGATTGTTCTTATTCTGTCAGCCATGACTGGGTAGAAGTGTTAATTATTATGTTATTCTTAGTTATCATTGCCTGTAGTAAGGATTGAACTTTCAACTCCCAGAAGACTGTCACTTAGAACTGATTGCTAACCCAACGCTTTTATTCATTATGCCACACAAACAATCTACCACTGTGGATTAAATGATATTCCGTTCAGGTTCCGAAGTTGGACATGAAGATTTCCAAGTCTGAAAAGGTGTACCTGAAGAAGATCGGCGGTTACATGATCCGAAAGGTTCTGAAAATAACTACCTAGATGAGAACTGTAGTCCAAATAATGCAAATTATCAATCCTCATCTCAAAAATTTTTAAGCATAATTATTAGAAAACTGAAAACAGTACAAGTTTAAAAATTGCAAGGAAAACAAAGAAAAAAGAAAACTGAATCTTGGGGAGACGAATAAACTTAATATAAAAATGTGTAACGCTTTCTCAATTTCTATTTACAAGATAATCTATTCTAATGAAACATGAAATGAGAACAATTGAAACCTTTTAGCTTTGACATAGAATTTTAAAGGAATAGTTCAGTTGTAGTAGTAGTAGCAGCAGCAGTAGGTGAGGTCACAGTCCATGCTAATAAGATGCATTCTTTTAAGGCAGAAGCACAAACAAGCATTTCCTGTCACCTGCAAAAAGGTGTAGGATTCAAAAACAAAATGATTGGCAAGTTATGACAAATTGCGCAAAATGCATTCGTCTTTCGTCAAAATAAATATAAAGCAACGCAACAAACCAAGTCGGCCAAATGTTCAATACAGTGGATATTAAAAGACAACTTATTTCCAAAAAACACGAGACAAATACACAAATTAACAGCTTTTATTTCTATGTTACAATTATATATACATATATATATATTTAAAGAAAAGTTTAGTTAAAGAACTAAAAGTGTTGTTTATATCTATCGGAGATTACATAACACAAATATTTTATAAAAATAAATGAAATATTACAAATGTCCAGGATATAATTAAATACTGCAGATAAGCTTAAACTAAAAAAATGTTGCACCATTTCCATCCTTCTGGACTTTGCATTGTTTTTGAAATTATTGCGAATATACTTGAAATTGCCTGAATTGGAATTAATAAAGAATATGTGCTGAGGAGGAAAGTCATTAAATTGTCAAGTTTTTACCCTGGTGATAATAAAATTGAATTTCTGAAATGCATGTACACGTGGAGAAATATTGGTGAGTGTTGAAATTTTTTAAGCATGATTACAAAATAGTAATGTCATAAATTTTGTATTCTACTGAATTATATATATATATATATATATATATATATATATATATAAATTATTAATGACAATATATGTATTAGCATATACCATCAGTTCCTTTTACTTTGTAGTCTCCTTAAAAGATTCAGCTCAATGCTTGTCAATTATTGATAACAGAGCAAAATATAAGTCAGTTCATATTATATTCCAATAACCATGGTTTTATTTTATTATTTTAAAATTTTTTTCACATTTCCAAAAAATCTAAAATTTCTGTGAGATATAATTTTTACGGTCCGTTTCATTTGTCTTGTGCCAAACAACATTTTTATGTCAATATCGTCTCTGCAACACTACAAAATCATCAGAAAAAAATTCACAAAAAGTAAAAAGTTCTTGGATTAAAATGTCTTGAAAAAAACTTACCCTATACAGTAGTTCATTTTAGGGTGAAAAACAAAAAATAAACAAAAAGAGAGAGCAAAAACTCACACGGCGTATTAGTGAGCTCTCCCACGTGTGAGTTTTTGCTCTCTCTTTTTGTTTGTTTTTTGTTTTTCACCCTAAAATGAACTTATATAGTATAATTTTATATTTTAGTAATAATAAAAATAGAGTGCTCAAGTATGTTTGTAAGAGCATAGTATATTTATTAAATACAATACTATCCAGTAATATTTCCATTGATAGCTGCAGTTTCAGGAGGTATTCACAATCTTGACATTGGGCTAAAGAATACATTTGCTATTGACTGACAAATGGAGCACATGTGGTATTCTTTTGCCCAATAGACAAGATTTCCTATACTTCTTGAAACCACAGGTATCAATGGCTAATCGAAATATTACTGTATAGTATTGTATGTAATAAATTATATATAATTATTTTTTAAAAATAAATATTGTTTTTATTTTTAATAAGTAAATATTTATTTTTCATTTTGTTTTTTTATTTTAATGAAAGAGAATCATCATCAGATGCCATGTCATTGTTCTTCACGAAACTGACAGTAATGTCATTGCTTGTTTTGAACAGATTTTAAACATGTTCTTAATACTATTTGAATTTAAATTTTCTCTTTCATATTGTAGTGTCCCAATCATTTATATTGAGAAAGTGGTATCTTCATTAAATTTAATCATACCTATTTTGTTGGCTTCTTGTTATTTATTTAGATATATATTTTATTTAAATATTATACATCACTGTGTCTGCTGGGGATACCCACCCGGATTTCATCGATCTGGTCATTTTCGATTTAGGAGAAAATTTAGCTTGTTCTTATTCCAGAAAGATTCAGCAGCCCCGTTCAGAACGAAGAGTCTAAAATCGCAAGTTAACAGTGAAAATCATGTGGTTCCCTTTTAATAATATATCCAGATGATTTTACTTACTAAAGAGTAAAGAAGGTTTAGTTTTTTATTATTTAATTATGTTATTAATTTATTTGGTAAGCAGTTTATTGAGTAAGGGCATGTGGATATATTCGCTCTCAGCTTATTTCATGTATGTGAAAGTATCCTCCATTATTGATCTGTAGTCGGAGTCTTTTATTTGAGCTGTATAATTTGTTTATTTACTCAGTGTTTTTTTTTAAGCTAATTTTTTTTCAACGTACATAGCTCAAACTAATCAGTACAAGATGAAAATTCCTGAGAAAAATAGTAATGCCAGATAAAACTAGAGTAACAAGAATAAACTGTCATGAAATAATCTCTTCTCTTTAAATAATAAATCAACTGATATTAATGGCTTCTACTTTAAAATACAAACCCAACAAGTGATGAATTAAGAAATGCTAATGTTTCTCCAGCTTTGAATACAAATAAACCTTTCCATAATAATTATACAAATGAAAAAATTAAAAAAACTTTTTAATGAAATCGAACAAACTGGCATTTAATCTTCACAATTCTGCTCGACAAAAGATAAGAATTAACATTTTTAGCTTTAAAGTTGAAAATAAACAAGATATCAAGCAAATATCGCTTGAATTAAATAAAAACAAAACAATATTGACCTACAATTATTGACTAGAATAAGAGATGCCCAGAGAGACAAAATAAATTATTTGCCGTTATATTGAAATCTGTGTGTATTATCACCATACAATGATATTATGGGTGGACATTATTATCACAGCAATGTCATCAAGGGAAATAAGCTAAATCTTAATTGTTAAAAGATTTGTTTTATTATTAACCTTAAGTGAAGTCAATTTTTTTATTTTCTATTTCATATAAGTAAAAAAAAAACACTGTTTCAACTGTTTTTGATAAAAGCAAATGGTGAACATTACTATTGGCGACATAAAAGATTTTAAAGAAAATACAGTTGTGAAATTAGTTAAAACAATTTATTTGGATTTATCAACTCATGTGTGATGTATTTTTGTTAAAAACAATTTAATATTTAATAGAAAATATAAACATGTGAAATTATCTTTAGGATGTAATTGGATTAATGAAGGACACCAATATAAAGTTTACTTCTGGAAGAAATAACATCCAATGGATGACTGATTACTACTAACTGTAACTTTTTTTTTTTTTTTTTTTTTTTTTTTTTTTACTAATGGGTTACCACTTATCAAGGCCCGTGGGTCACTCAAGGATAAGGGTCAAAGAGATTGTTAGTTGGATGATGATCGCCTCTGCAAGAGGAGCGGAAATGATGGGCAGAAGATTACTTAAGAGAAATTTGATTATCCAAAAGGACATCTCAGCAAGTGTTTGTTCACATTAGACCTGAAAACAACCATGCTGTAGTCAGTTAGGAAGCAGACCCGTGGTATCTTGTTTTAGTCTTTGGTAAAGAGTAAGAGAAAGTAAAGTTCTTTGCTGTGGTTGTAGCTAGATGGGTTCTTGCTGTGAATGTTTTACGGGGGGGGGGGGTATTGGGGCTCAGTCGAGCACCTACTATGAACATAACGATATAGTAAAGAGAAGTTAGCAACATCTCTTTTGTGTGAAAGAGGCTGTAGAGAGGAGAAGAGAACATCACTCACTAGATCGCAGAGTCGATTTTGTATTCTGTCAAGACAGGAAAGAGTGCTCAGAGCGTCACCCCCCCCCCCCCCAGATATGACAGCACTAATCCATCTTAGGACATTTCACATGCTTATATTTTCTATTAAATATTAAATTGTTTTTAACGCAAATACGTCACACATGAGTAGGTAAACCAAAATAAATTATTTGGGACTAACTTCTCATATGTATTTCATTTAAAATCTTTTATGTCGCTAACAGTAACGTTTACCAAGCAGATTATTCATAAAAGAACATGAATAAATAAATACAGCTTATCTCCCCTTTTGAAAGCAGTGTGATAACAGCATTGTCTGTAATAATATCACAATGCAGTGATAAAGAAGCCACTCCTTTCTAAACGAAAGTTTTCTCTTATAATCTCATTTTAAGTTCTATAAAAAAAGCTATTTAAATAAAGCAGAATATCTCAAGTAAGAATTAACCAGAATAAGCCATATATTACATATATGCAATAAATAATAATAAACCATATGTAATAATGATAAACCACATGTAATAAATAATGATACACCACATGTAATAAATAATGATACACCATATATTTTACATAAACCAAATAAAATGATGAAAATCTAGATGGCCACTCCAGAAATGAAAACAACCAATTAAAAGCAAAACTGATATATGCGAAAATATTATTAGAATTACCCCCCCCCCCCACATTTGTTCAATTTTTTCTCATTGTTTTTGCTAAGGCATATACAGCATAGTGAATGTCTCAATACTTTAGTTAATCACGGGATCCAATTTACTTAGAAAGCAACTAAAATTAAAATCCAAACCAGAAGATAAAAAAAAAAGAACTTTTTTTTCTTCAAAAATAGAAATGTTATTTAAAAGAATTATACTATGAATTATTTGGATTATTCTCACGTTTTGGCCAATGTAATCTCCGACATTCTTCAGGTACATCTTTTGAGATTTGTTAATCTTTATCTCAAACTCAAGAACCTATACAGAAATTTAAACTAAGCCCTTTATTTAATTCACAGGGTTAGATTGTTCTCGTTCCATCAGCCATGATCAGGTAGAAGTGTTAATTTTTATGTTATTCTTAGTTAGTATTGCCTGTAGTAAGAATTGAACTATCGCCCCCCCCCCCCCAGACTGTCACTTGGAACGAATTGTTAATCAACACCTTTAAACTGTTGCATCACGGGAACAATCTACCTTGTGGATTAAATAAAGAGATCAGTTTAACATTCCGTATCGGTTGCAGAGTTCGACAAAGATTCCCACATTCGAAAAGATGCATCTGAAGAAGGTCGGAGGTTACATCGGCTGAAACATTGTGAAAATAACAACCAAGATGAGAATAGTAGTCCAAATAATACAAATTATCAATCCTCAATTAAAAAATTTGGAAACAAAGTTCTAGGAAAACTTTTGTAGACGACATAAATATAAAACAGTGACTTACACTTTCAAATAACAGCTGATATAACAAAAATGATTGCAATAAAGATATTATAATAACAAAAATGACAATAACGATAATACAAAGAATATCATCTACGATAGCTTATATATAATATATCCTACTTGAAGGCCTAATAAGAAAGATTTTTTTTTAAATGAGGAAATTTTCATTCACCACATGCTAACAAAGAAAAGTGATAACATACATTAAAAGAATTAAAACATAAATGGACTTTAGTCCCTACTCTAAAAATATAAAAAATTGAAAAGTCTTCATACTGGTGCAGAAGTATCCACTCCCCGTGGTAAAGCTAAGTTCTTAGTAGCAGCACAGCCAGGCCCCGGGGTGGTGGTGTTGGTGTTGGTGGTGGTGTGAGGTGGAGGAGGAGTAGGAGTAGGAGGAGGTGCAACTCTAGGAGGTGTGGCACTTTTATGATCCTCACACCCTAATGGACATCTGGACCGAACGCCAGAGAAACCTGAAAATAATATGTTTGGAAAAAAAGAAAAAAAAAGAGAAAAAAAAAGAAAAAGAAACGAAAAAAATAATTAAAAAATTTTTTTTTTTTTTAACTTATTGAATTATTTTGAAAATATGATACTTGGAAAAATACAACTAAAAGTGTGATATATATCCAGATGTTTTGTTATGTGGAAAAGCCATAGAGTGAAAGCATGTCAGGAAAGCAATAAAAGGAGACCCGATAGAACTTTTCCGCAAGAGAGAAAGGGAGTGGGGGGGGGGGGGGGGGGCAAAATAATAAGGATAGAAACAACAGGCAAAAGTAGAGATAAAAAACTCAAACGAAAAGGGAAGAAAAGCGAGAAATGTGAAAGATAAAAAAGAAGTTGAAGAAGAAGTGGAGTGAGGAAACCAAGTTCATCAAGTAATTCCAGTTATTCCATTATTCACATGTTTCCGACTGTTTTCCTCATCTAGGGTGCTGCCATTTTCATGTTTTGGCCATTTTATTTTCCAGCTTTCTTCAAGTGCATTATGTCATAGTCCGTAATCATCTTGGAATTTCAAACCAAATCAGTTATTTAATCTAGCATGTTAGATTACACTCATTCTCAATTTCATGTAAAGTCATATGGCACTACTAAACCGTTTGTAAAGTTCAATGAGAAAATCCTTTCTATCCACATCAATTATATCGTTGACACGTAAGTAGACAGCTAAATGAATAGTGATGTCTCTCTGTAGTAATGACAGTGATGGTGGTGGTCGCAGAGATGTTGATCTTTCCCTTTTTTTCTCTTTATGGCTGTAATAATGTAACATATAAAAATTTAAAAAGCCAATAACATATTTGTTCAATGGTGTCATGCTACTTGATGTTTTATTCTTTTACAGCCTGGGGGAACGAAGAAAGAGCTTTGAAAAAGGTGTCCGAACCCAATCGACTCAACTGCCAAAAAGAAAAACTTTTTCCTCTTCATCGCTACATGTCACTTAGAACTTCCTGTTCATGACGTCATATACGGATACGTAGCTCGGTAAACGTTACTATTGGCGATATAAATTATTTTAAAAGAAATATAGTTGGGAAATTAGTAAAAAAAACAAACATTTATTTTGGTTTACCTACTCATTTGTGATGTATTTGCATCAAAAAAACTTATAATATTTAATCTAAGTTATAAGCATTTTAAGTTCTGTAATTATTGGTTGTGAGTAAAGTAATAAGGAGTCCGATTTCAATAAATAAAATGTCTGACACGGATTAGTTTATTCAGAACCAATAATTACAGAACTTAAAATGCTTATAACTTCTATTAAATGCTTATAACTTCTATTAAATGCTTATAACTTCTATTAAATATTAAAAAGATTTTTAATGCAAATATATCATAAAATACGTCATGAGTAGGTAGACCAAAATAAATCGTTTTTGAACAATTTCTCAACTGCATTTCCTTTAAAATAATGTATGTCGCTCATCGTAATGCTTCTCTATAGCCCTAATCTTTAAAATTCTAATGGAATTTTCCACTTCTCTGCTTAATCTAATCCTATGTGTAAAATACCGTTTTTAACACTATTTTTACACACCTGCATCTAATATTACTACAGATATCTAGTATCAGTTAAATTTCATGTGACAGAATTTAAGAAAAGCATTAACTGGTATGAGATATCTAAAAAAGACATGGAATACAGGATAAGAACAATCTATCCCGAGTAGATTAAATAACGTGTTCGGTTAAAAAAATTTGCAGAAGGTTACCGACTATCACCAAAGGTACCGTAAGAAGGTCAGAGAGTACAATGGCTGAAACGTTATGAAAATAGCAGCGACCAGGTTGTTGAAAACCGCTTGCAACATGTGAAAAATGTAACATAATAGCTCATATAAGAAATATCAGCAAATAATTCAAGCTTACAAATCGTTCGCCTGAATGGCACAAACGAAAAACCTTAAAATGTAATTCAAAGTTATTTTTTAAGTGAATGCAAAGCGAGCGACAAGAGGGTAGCAGTTGGTGAGGCAAAAAAAGGAAGAGGAATTGGCAAGAAAGAGAAATAGAATTGATATGCAAAAATCAAGATGCTTTCGACAGGCATTTAAATATTTACTAATACTACTACTGCTACTATTTCTACTAACAACAAATACTGAAATTAAATAATAATCACCTAAACAGATCAATAAAAGAAAAAATATCTAATGTGTGGAAATTTTAAAATGGCTACTACTAGTTTTAAATGGAAGTTATTTACAAAGATTTCTCCCAATAGTTGTTATCAAGGGCAATAACTCTACATAACTAAATATTTTACATAATTCAGTATGCCATAATTTCTGGCTACTATTTGGGTTAATACCTTTCCCAAGAGCATTAGTGGTACATAAGTGAACATCAGATTTACCAACAAGATTTAAACTTTGCTTGCTAATTCTACAATCTGTTGATAACAAACATGCCCCTCCTCCTTTAAAAAAAAAAAAAAATTATGGAAAACAATATCTACGAGCATTTATTTCTGAAAATAAGACATAAGTTTAAAGTTCCTAATAATCTATAATCGTATGTTTCTGCAGCTCTCCTGAACACTAGCCCAGTCGAATAATACTAAACTAGTAGTTACAATGGCAGATACCTATACTCCCAATGCCATATCTTCGTCTTCTCCAAGTTTTCCTTTTCAAACAGTCCTTTTTCCATTTTCTTCTCTTTATCTAACATCTGTCTTAGAATCACTTATTTAAACCTATATTTTATATTCTGCACCTATACCCATATTGTCACTACTGGTTTAGTATTAGTAGATTTGGAAAGTGTTCAGAAGAGATGGAGAAAATTTCATAGGTTATTTGGGGTACTCCCTACGTACAAAAGTTTGATTTTCACAAACTGATACTTGTGGAGATGTAAGGTATAACGATAATATATATATATATAAATATATATATATATGTATATAAATATATATATAAAAATATATATATATATATATATATATTAATTAAGTTCAAATATTAACAAAATGAACAAAACCATTACTTTTCAAAAGTGCTCAATATATATTAGAGCTTTTATATTAAAATAAACATAGTTTGAGTATCCGACAATTGTTTCAGAACCTCCTCGGCTCCTCCTGAAACAATTGTCGGATACTCAAACTATGTTTATTTTAATATGTATATATATATATATATATATATATAAAGTTAGGTATGTGCATTATGTTTATATATTTCTATGTATAGGATCCACTTCTAAATTAATAAACCGATCATTATTTACTTTAAAACACAACTGCTAGGCATAAGGATGGGTAATGTGGGCTAAATTTAGTTTTATTTAGTTTTATGCAAAGAGGGGGGGGGGCATTTGTGAAAATTTAGATACCTCCAATTTTTGAGAAATTTTAACAATAGGCATTAGATATCAATTAATATATATTCCCCAAATTTCAGTTTCTTTGGAGTATTTTACAAGTTTTAAGAGACATGATGTGGGCACAACCTCCCATTTGAAAATTCAAATATTTCAGATGTGCATTAAATTTGATCCATAGTCATTAGACACAAATTAAATAAAATTCCCTGAATTTCAATTACATTTTAGTAGCATTATATGTTGATTCCAATCTTCATAAGGGGATATAAAAATGGTGCCAACTGTTCTGTTTGGGAAATTCATTTTACCCTTCCTGGGACGGATATCCCAGTTATTATATAAAAGTAAAACGCACAAAAATAACTCTAAAGCAATATCTAACAGAAACTGATTCATGTTAGTAAAATGCTTCCCCAGAATGTTTAGACTGTTTTCCTCATCTTGGGTGTTGCTATTTTGACAACATTTCGGCCATTTAACTCTCGAGCCTTGTTTAGGTGACTTTTGTGATTGTCCGCAACCTTCTGGGACAAAGACGAAAGGCACTTGAAGAATATCAGAGTATAGCAGCCAAAATGTTATAAAAATATGGAAACGACATTAGGAAAACAGTTGGATTACATGAATTATTCAGACTACTATTTTCATCTTGGTTGTTATTTTCACGTTTCGGCCGATGTCACCTCCGGCCTTCTTCAGTTGCATGTTTTCGAACTCAAAAATCTATATTGAATTCCGAATTTTTTCATTTTAGACAGCTCTACTTGTAATGTCTTGTTAAATTCTCATTTTGGTTGTCATTTTCACAATATCTTAGCTGATGTAACCTCCAACCTTCTTCAGGTGCATCTTTCCAAACTTAGGAACCGATACAGAATTTCAAAATTCCATATAGGCTCCCAAGTTTGACAAATATTCACAAGTTCGAAAAGATGCACCTGAAGAAAGTTGGAGGTTACATCGACCGAAACATTGCGAGAATATGAGATGATTCTGAATAATCCAAATAATCAATTCTCATCTAAAAAATTCCGAAACATGAGGAAAACAAGTCTGAAACGTAGAAATAGTAACAATACCTTCTTTTTTTAAAAATATCGTCACCTGAGAATAAAATTTTTTATTTTTCAACTTTGGACAGCTTTTCTATTTCTGTATTGTTATTTTTTTAATACTCATTATATTGTAATTATTTTCATAAATTGCATAAATCAAATTATAATATTATTTATTCAAAATATCATGCTAACTGTATTTACTATTACACAATGCACACAAAATTTCAAGCCATTTTCATTATCCGACTATGCCAAAAAGGTTGAAGTGAATTTCAGTGAAAAAGATTAGCATAATTAGTGGTGTGAATAGAAGAAAATAAAACAGAAATGACTGTAGTGAGTGGTTGACACGAGAAATACAGGTGCAACAGCGATTTCTCAACAACTGATGCTCCAGCACCTTTTTTTCATCTAAATAAAATCACGAGAGGAAACTTGATAATCCCGCTGCTACCAGATCAGTTTACAAGGCAGTCAACGGATGTCTTTGTGTAGCATGCCATCAATTTATTTACACTGAACCTGCTGGTGATAATTTTCCTTTATTTACAAATTATATCAGTGCTTCTTGACATAATACTGCCCAATAGATACGCTAAATAAAATCCTAATTTTAGGAAATACATACTTGTTATGGCGATTAAAAACCGGTAACCAAATTTTACGGAAAATAATCAAGTAGTTTTTAAATATTATTTAAGATATTCAATTCATCGAATTTCTATTGCTACATACATTCCGCAAATAGAAATTCACCATTTGCACCAAAAGTGTTAACCTCTAGCGACAGAAATGAGTTACTGCCCCTGATCGGCCGTGATAAATAAGAAAATGGCGACTCTGGTTACCCGTTTTTAATCACCATAATAAGTATGTATTTCCTAAAATTAGAATTTTATTTAGCATATTTACCGGGGGGGGGGGGGGGGGGGGGATGTCAAGAAGCACCATTATATTTTATTTTGCTTAAATTTAACCTTAGTTATGCCTTCACAGACAAATTCAAGTGACAGACATTAATATCTTTTCATCATTTCATTTATTCACTTATATTTAATGTATATTTAAATTTATAACAATCCCTGGTGGTTTAGATAGGCGGTAGATGCACAATTATGCAAGCTAGGGATGTGTTGAATACTATTTAAATGGTCTGGCAAAACGGTTAATCCGGCAAGGCTCTGGAACTAAAGGTGCTGGAAAATCGATGTTGTACCTGTATAATATTCCGTTATAATTGCAATCTTCATATAAGTTTGGCATTTAACAAAAAAAATGTTATGGAAATGAGTCAACAGCAAAGCACAGTTTGCAAACATTTGTTTTTGAGAGGGAAAATTGCAGGAAGGAAAGCGGAAAAGAGAATGTTACTGTGAGCAAAGATGGTGAGATGTAAATGGTCAGTTCATGGAAAGTGGATAAAAAGTTTAGAAATCAAAATGCTAAAATAGGTTAATATGAAATCTCATTCTGGAAAAATAAACAATAAAAAAAACAACAATAAAAAAAATCATCTTTAATCATTTAAACCATAAAATATCTTTTTTTATTTTTATGTAATTTTCATTTTTTTTATTTTAGTATTTACATCGTGGAAACATATTTTTGCTCAATATTACAAATGGCAGAATCTAAACCAATTTTTTTTTAAATTGACATTCAAAATTATTTATTTTCTGAAATGTTAAAATGTCTGAAAAGCAATCCTAACAAACATAAGCAAAGTCTAATTTCAATGAAGTATTTTCAATTTTACAGTACTTATCTCAACTAAATACCAAAGTGTAACAATAAACCTTACCTTACTTATACTTTATTTACCGATTAAAGTTTAAATGTATAAAGCATGTAGATAAATCTTAATCTTATTATAATGGATATTATGTGTCTGTAACCAAAAATTTCACTACCTTCGTCACAATTCCCCTTAAGTTTTCAACTTATTTTAGATGATTTTGTTTTTAAATTTTAATCATAAAAAAATGGCTTATATCAATGAGGCACACACTTTAGAGCGTTTTGGATAACTGACGGCAGTTGATGTGGCCGTATCAGTTCAGACGTCGTTGTGCGGCACCATTTCTGATGGAAGCCTTTACAGTGAGACCGGTAATTTTCTCTATCCGATGCACTGCAACCAGGATTATGCCGTTTTGACATTTCGTCATTGACCAAGTCTTGCAGCCATACAAAAGTACAGGTCAGACATGTGTTGTATGCTGCCTCTCTCACATACGATGGGATCCCTACGTTTTGTAAAATTGTCAACAGCTGCCTGAAGACTCTCCATGCGGAGTGATAATAAAAAAGTATACAAAGATCTTCTTTTTTTTTTTGTTCACATTATTTAAAGATTTTATATAATCCACCACAATTCCATATTTCAATCTAGATAGCTTAGGCAAATAATATACTTTTATTTTTAAAAAAAACTTCTTTTCATGGAGGTTTGGACTTTTTAAAATGATTTTATTGTCACATCATTTTTGCATAAATACACATTTTTATTTTTCATCCATTGCTCATATTTATACAATGTAAAAGAAAAATAATTTTGTTATATTTAATTTGACAAATGATATATCTATCTATTATCCTGGGATGTGAGAGGCCGATGGCAAAACATCTGAAATGGGGGGGGGGGGGGGGAATAGGGGACAATTTTCCCTACCGACGCACACTCTGATCTACAAAAAAGATGCCTGAGCAGCCTGGTTGCTGTTCCCCGATAGGGACACCTCAGACGATTAGCAATAAACCAACCCCTTCTCAGAGAGAAGGTAGTCTTGGAAGGTGAACCTCCTGGGACTGAACAGAACCATACCTCAGCCCGACAGCAACAGAGGACTGATTGTTGAGGACGTATCCCCAACTGGTACGAACAACACTTCCTCAGCTGTACCAGGTAAGTATTATTATTAGCAAAGTTTTTATCTATAGTTAATTCTAATCTTAGTTTCGTCTAATAAATAAGAAAATACAGTACAAAGCGTTAGAAAGCTTTAATACAACTCTTTTTTTTTAGATGGCTTTACGTATTTTTCCACTTTTGGTGCCAATAAGTTTTGATTTGATATATGTAAAATATGATTCTAAATTTATATTACTTGGATTATTCGAACTACTATTCTCATCTTGATAGCTATTTTCACAATGTTCCAGGGGCTATATCAGCCGAAAGGTTGTGAAAATAACTGCCAAGATGAGAATAGTAGTCCAAATAATCCAAATTTTCAATCCTCATCTCAAAAATTGTAAAAAAGAAAAATCTCAAATTTGTTTCAATATGGCTGTGTGCAGTTACAAAATCGTTAAAATATTGTAGTGAACAATTGCAAAATAGGTCTAATATCGCTGTGTCTAGATAATGACCCAATCAAATGATTAAAAATAATTTTCTTTGTATTATTCTGACTACTGTTATTCTCTTGGATGTTATTCTAACATTTCATCCGATGTAAGTTCCAACCTTCTTCAGATGTATCTTGTCGAACTCGAGAATCTTTACAAAATTTGGAACTGAACCTTTTATTTAATCCACTGGGGTAGATTGTTCTCTATCTGTCAGCCATGACCTGATAGAATTCTTTTTTTTTATATTTTGTTCCTAGTTAATATCCCCTGTAATGAGGATTGAATTTTCAACCTCCAGAAGACTATCATTTATATTACTTAACAACTTTATCTGTTGCACCACGTGTTCAATTCTAGTACGAGCTTGGGAGCCTCAAACTTAATCTTGTTTTAGATGTGTAGTATTACTATTTATTATATATATAGTCTCGGAAGTTTCTCAACCATTTAAAAAAAACAAAAAAAAAACCCTTAAGTCCCAAGTCGTTCAGTGGAAAATCACTCATGTAAGTCAATTTAGTTTTTACAGTTATTATATTAGTTTGCTTCTAACATTATTTAAGGGATCATCAGTTGTTTAACTTAGTTCACGCCAAACAAGGCAAGTTGCCACTGTAGGCGTAAAGGGCTACTAAGAATAAGGGTGAAAGTTTAGGGGGTCACCCTAAATTGAGAGCTGTGCTGCAAGATGCTTGTTCACATTAGTTTTATATTTCTGCATGTTGGTACAGTCAGGGAAACAGGGAGCAGGGAGGGAGTTCCAAAGGCCGGCAGCTCAAGGAAAGAGGCTATTGAAGTAGAAGGCTCTTCGGCATCTGGGGACCTCCACAGTGAATGGATAAGATTTAGCTGATTGTCGGGTTGGTCGAGTGTATTTACGTCGAGGGGTACCATAGCAGCAAGTTCATTGGAGCACATTCCATTGAAGTACTTGTAAAACAAGCACAAGGATGTAACATTGCGGCGATGGGACAGGGGTCGAGCCTGGTGGATAGTAAGGGACCTATGGGATTAGAGACTCTTTTTTGCACCTTGTCTAAGAGGAATAGACTAGTGGATGGTGCACCAGCCCAGATGGTGGTTTTGTAGAGATATAGGATACTGTCAGGTGTGAGAAGTTTACTAGAACGGTAGAGGGAACCCACTTTCTTTGCAGCAGCCCTGGCAATGTCTTCTATGTATTTGTTCCAATTCATGTTACCCGTGAATGTTAGGCCAAGGAGTTTGAACGTTGGACTCTCAGATAGTGTGCTATTTGCCATGGCAATCAGTCGTTGAAAGGCTTTCTTGTAGTTGTTGAAGAAAAGGGGCTTTGTCTTAGCAACATTAAATGTTACCATCCATTTATGAACCCAGTCCACTATATATATATATATATATATATATATATATATATATATATATATATATATATATATATATATAAACTGGTGTTCTAATTGACTATTTATAATTAATGGTTCTCATATTGCATTAAATTCTATATTAGATCTACTTACTGCCACCCAACATAAGTACCCAAAAATACTTTCCTGTGACATAAAGATTCCCTAAGTTCGACGAGATGCGCCTGAAGGTCAGAGGTTACATCAGCCGAAACGTTGTGAGTATAACATCCTAGATGAGAACAGTAGTCTGAATCTAGATAATACAAATTATGAATCCTCAACTCAAAGATTCCGAAAAATAATTTTCTTGGATTGTACAAAAGATTAAATGGGAAACAACTTTGTCAAAACGCTAAAAAAGGTCCATCTAGTAAACAAAAATATTTTTCCACAAATGTGTCAACGAGTTTGGTTTTTAAGTTTTTAATGATAAAAAATAGCTAAAAATATTTTCAAAGAAATCTGTTTTTGTTTAAAATTAGGTTTCATAATTAAAAATTTATTTTTAGCATCATAAAATAATATTTAGTGCAGAACTTGATATTTTGTTAGATGAAAATGTTAACAATACGATACTGAGCACAAAAAGGAATAGTTTGCATTTTAGTGAAAGTGCTCACCCTTTGGCCGAGTGGAACCGCGTGTGGATCGCTTCAAAGGTTCAATTGGCAGCTCTTCTTTGTGTTCAGTAGTGGATGTGGCAGCAGCATCACACAGCTTATTGCGCACTCTCACAGGAGAGCGTTCTCGGATACCTGGACAGAGCAGAAAATCAATTTTCAGTTGCATATGAAAAGCAAATCTTTTAATATTATTATAGAGAGCTGAAAGGAATATGAAATGAAGAAAATGACTATAATACCAATAATTGTAGGAACGCTAGAAACAGTTTCGAAAAAGCTTGGAAAAATTGGAATCAAAGAGAGGATCAGCCAGTACCACACAAAATGGTGGTAAAGGGTCAAACGAAGCTATTTCTTGCTTGTATATGTCTAGATAGCTACTTATAATTTGTGTTCAAAGTTGCAGACAGTGGACGATACCTTTCATTACACTGTATAGAGGGTGAGATTTGAAGTCAAGATACTTCCCGGTGACGATTGGCCTACACTATACTTTGAACCCTTGCTCTGTGTGAATTATTAACACATCTCGAAAGGCAAGCTGGTTGTCTTTCTCAAATTATATTGTGAACTGTACTGAACGTGAATGAAATGTCGTTATAAAAGCTATTTTCACAGGAGAGCAAAAAGGGTCAGACAGAAGACAAGATGAAGAGACAACACCAAAGAGTTGACGGAGAAAACATTTGTAGAGATTGGGGCACTGGCAAACAACCCTGATAAATGTAGAGTGATGGTGAAGAACGCATCAAGATAGCAACCCACAACGGCTCAGTCTAAAGTTCATGATGAATGAAACTAATGAAATACGAAGGTTGAATGACTTAAAATTAGATATTTTTCTTTAAATGCAATGTATTATAATAAGAAAAAATTGTATATTATACAAATATTTTGCTTTAATAAACAAAAATAAGAAAAATGATGTTTTTACTTTTAGATTTTATTAAACGTGAGTGGCTAATGTAAAAAAATCTGAAATCGAGATGAACTTCGTAAACTCACACGTATGAAATTTAATGTAAAATGATACCTCGTTTCCGGGGCCATTCTAGCTTTTTAAGTCATGCTGAAAAATTAGTAAAAAAACATAAAAAATAAAATATTTACTCTACCACTGACACTAGGTCTGAGTGGTAAGCCCCCTCCCCTCAAATAAAACTTTCCATAACCCTACCACTCACACTAATTCCAAGTGACAAACCCCTCTAAAAGAAAAAACTTCCTTAACCTTACAACTAACCATGAGTTCGAGTGGCACCCCTTCAAATAACCGCCCTTAATCCTATTACTCACCATAAGTTCCCCCCTTCCAACAAACAAAAAACATTGTAAAACCACATGTAATCGCCTAAAAAAAAAAAAAAAAGTAGACATCCCCCAATAAAATGCACAGAATTATCTACCATAGAAAAAAAGGGCCAACTGCCCTAAAACGCTAGAATGGCTTGGAAATAGAGGTTTATTTTACGTTAAATTCATATGTGAAACGGATCCCTCACTCTAAATTTTTAAAGTAATGTTTCATTTTTTCTTCTTTCCGACAAATTTTTCAGGGTGTTCACTCATAATCACCTTAAAATAAATAGAACCTCATTTTTGGGTGGTGTGTAGACTAGCGAAGTGTGTTAATCTACAATACCTTTTTTTGATATTGACAGTAACCTCTAATATGTTTAAACGAGACAGTAAGTTATTCCTTGATGACAAGTCTTCTACCTCTCCTATTCATGAATAGTCTGAAATACATTGTTAGAAAGAGAGAGAGAGAAAGAGATAGAGGAAAGGGAGGTAAAGCAAGGCAAGACAAAGGGTGACGGAGAGAGGAAGAGTAAAAAGAAAAAAACAGTAAAAGAGAAAGAACGATATATATATATATATATATATATATGAGAGAGAGAAGAAGAGAAATAAAATCTAGTCAAAAAAGGGGCATAAAGCTGTAGCCTTTTCTTATTAAAAAAAAGAAAAAAGAAAAAAAACGCATCACTGACTAAAATATTTGAACCATCAACAAACAAATATCTACTATTAGCAATACGCATGAAAAAATTTAAATTGCTTAAAATATCTCAATAATGGCATATATAGAAAGAATCTTTTAAAATTTTTTAAATCTGACTAAAAATAAGGAAGTTATGACTATTTTTGTGCCTCGCACAATTGGATATTTTCCCCTCTTTAAGACCATATGCGTTTCGTTACATTTTATACACTAATTTTTCAGTAAAAATGTTATATCTTTGTTAAAACACAAGATTAAGCAATGAAATTTACCATATAAGTGTATTTTTGTACAAGGAATGGGAATGTGCCACTGAAAATCTCCAGAAATTAATGGTTTCCAAGTAATCTGCACTAAGTGCACATAAATATGCTGCAATACTTTAAAAATACCATGTATCCATTAAAAGAAAGAAGTTAGAAAACTCAAAGTTGAATTGTAATACATTTTATGTACAAGAAACTAAAATCTAATACTAGGATTGTTTGAAAATGAATATATTGCAAGATTTCTTTGGCATTATTGTAGATTAACACCTTCCGCTAACTCACCCCCTTACCTCCCCAAAATATGAGATTCTCCTTTTTTTATTTAGGCAATTACATGTTAACACCCTGAAAAACTTGGCAGAAAGAAAGAAACAAAAAGAATTATTTTAGAATTTAGAGTGGGGATCAGTTTCACATAAATATAAAATAATCCCCTATTTCAAGGTCATTCTAGCGTTTTAGGATAGTTAATTATTTTTTCTATGGGAGATAAATCCTGTGCATTTTTTTTGTTTTTTTTCTTCTTTTGTTTTTTTTTTAGACGATTATGAGGGTCTTTGTGAGAGGAGGGGGCTTACCACTTGAACTTCAGGTTAGTGGTAGGGCTAGGGGCAATTAAGTGTGAACACCCTGAAAACTTAGCAGAAAGAAAAAAAACAATTAATTTAGAATTTCGAGTGGAGGATTAGTTTCACATATATTTTATGTAGAATAATTCACCATTTCTGGGTCATTCTAGCGTTTTAGGGCATTAATCAATTTTTTTTCTATGGGAAATAAATCCTGTGCTTTTTTTTATGGGCGTCTGCTTTTTTCTTTTTTCTTTTTAGACGATTATGTGTGGTTTTAATGGGCTTTTTTGTAGCATTAGGGCTTGCCACTCGGACTTAGGGTTAATGATAAGGTTAAGGAAGGGGTTTTGTTTTGAATGGAGGTTGCCATTCGGACTTAGTGTTAGGGTTAAGGGAGTTTCTTAGGGGGTGGCTTGCCACTCATATTTAAGGTTAATGGTACGATACGTTCAAGAAGGCATTTTTAGCAGGTGGGCTTGTTAGTCGTACCTAGAGTTAATGGTAGAGTAATCATTTATTTTATAAATTTTACTAAAAGGCAAGAATGGCCGGGAAATCGGAGATCATTTTACATTAAATTTATATGCGAAACTGATCCCCCACTCTAAATTCTAAATTATTTTTTGTTGTTTTGTTTTTTCTTTTTTTCGCCAAGACATTAAGGGTGTTCACACGTAATCGCCTAAAAAAGTAGATTCTTAATTTTTTTTTTTAAATTGGCAACTAGAAAGTCATTACTACTAGAAGTTCGAAAGTTGAGTGAAAACCAGTATTTCTTGAAGTATTTTTTATAAAAGAACCAAATAGGATTAACTTTTTTAAGCACAAAAAGTATTTGTCTTATTTTCAAAAGTTCGTAAACGAATTTTACAAAGCTTTACAAGACTAGGTTGCTGCTGATTGATTGTTATATCAGCAATACTAGCAGCCATTGTTGACTTTCACTCAAAAAAAGGACAATATTTTTTTCGGATAAGGTAATTTAAAATTACTACTACGGAAAGACAAAACATACAATTATAATTTTAATGCATAAAAAAAGATAAAAGATTAATTTATTTACTAGTTGGTACGAAAAATGTAAGAACATTTTCTATATTCATATTTTCAAATTCTTAAAATTCGTTCTAGAATGAAAATAAACAAAAATCGCCTCGTGTTTATACCTGCTAACTATTACTGCTACTACTAGTCAGTTTTTCAAACTATAAATAGAAAATTTTTTTTTTTTTTTCGGATAGGGTAATGAAATATTATTACTACCAAAAGAGAACACATATATACAATTATAATTTTAATGCATAAAAAAGTAAAAAGATTGATTTACTTACTAATTGGGCGACGAAAATGTATTTTTCAAAAATGTTCAACCCACGTCATATTGAAGGATTATTTTTTAAATTTCAAAAAAATGAATGAGCCGATTTACTTTGTACACTCACAAACATTAACAGTGATGTTTCTCCTGATTGGTTTCCAAATTTCAGGACGATATTCCGCACAGAGCAATGGTACGAGAATTTTAAACGAGGGGGGGGGGGGGGGGGGGTAAAAAAATAAAGTGACGTAAATTGCTGAAAATAGCGTTAACATTTTTTGGCCTTTATTTGCTCAAAACTCTTAAAATATATATCATGTATATTATTCATGAATGCATGTGAAAGGATATTCATTTCCTAACAAAATGATGGTATTTTGAGCACTTAAAGTGCTTTAGTTTTTAAGATATGACTATTTTAATAGAACTACCCTGAAATCTGTGATTATCCAAACAATTTTCTGGTCGATGTGTACTGCTACTACTATAGATATGAATTTAATATGAGAACAGTTGATAAAAAATAACACAAAAGAATAAAAAAACTTTTGAATCTCTTCCCTTTCACTTTTTTTTTAATTACCAGTCCAAAACAAGTCAGTTCTTTTTTTTTTAATTTGTTTAATTATTCCTTTTATATTTGATTAAGTGAATTAGAGAAGATTTTTTTAATAAAATTATCAATATTTTGGAAGTTACATGAGTTTGAAATCTATCCTGTTATTATTCCTAGTATTCTCAGTACAGACATTAGACAAACATATATATGCAGAATTGAAGGAAAAATAAAATTAAAATCTCAGTTTATTCGTTTGATTTGTAATTATGCCAAAAACTGTTTCATTTACATTTCTCAGTTTGTAAAGTGAAATTTTACTTTCAAATGAAATCATTTACATTCATTAGAAAAAATTGATCTTTTTCTCAGTATCCGTTTCAATTTGCAATTTTGAACACAATACAGAAATAAACTATTGAAAATATATTTTTTATATTTTGAAAATAGTAACTAAAATTCACAGTTAAAAGATTTATTTTGAAATTCATGACTTGTATTTAGAAATAAACATAAGAAAAACAAAGCTAGACTTATCGGCATAAAGAACTAAAAGTTCTCGAGACTCATAGAAAACAGGGAATTATTGGCGAACTAAGCGTCTCGGGCAAGTAAATTTAGTTTCAATGATAGAACACAAATATTCAGGATTGTAAAAGAATGTTCAGAATATCTAGCCTATGAATCCTCAGGATAATCAAGGAAGAGTTTAACAAACATAAATGTGTTGTTTTTTTTCTTATCATAAACTAAACTGGAATTACAAGGGAGAATAAATAATATAAATAAAAGATAAATACAAAAATTTCATCACAATGTCAGACAGGTGAATGAATGAATGAATGAAATGGGCAAATTTCAACAATGAAAAATAAAATAAAAACACCATTAAATAGATGCTTAACATTAACACTTTCTAAGTGCTAACTTCACTTGTGCAAGCTTTATTTTTCAATTTTTACTATTTTAGTATGCTTTTGATGTCTTTGAGGATCTGGCTTGTCCCATTTATTATAGAAAAAAAGGGTGCTTATACAGATTGAGGGCACATATAAAAAACGCATTTCCAAATAAAAAAATTAGGAAAAATTATTGAGTAGAATTTTAATTAAAAATCAGAAGGAGGTAAATAAAAGTAAGAGAAAAATGTACATTACTGGATGGGGTGGGGTCGAAGAATTTATAAATAAATAATTTTTAAAAATATAAAAAAATAATAGTTATATATAAAGCTACAAGTACAGGATAAAAAGAACATCAAATTTTAAAAAAATGGAATGAAGAAAAAAAAATCTTTTTTTTTCATTCAATCAATTGTTTAAAACAAGCAAACCAAAAAAAAAAGATGAGAGATAACTTACTACTTGAAACATTACGATCTGCAATAGGCCTGCCTCGTCGCTTCGTTTCATGAAGAGTCTCTTTGGAATCTGGAGTTTCTACTTTGATGCCACCCGCACTTGGTTTTGTGGCACTGTTCTTCTCTATTGTTTCCTGGTTGTTGATAGAGTCCAAACTTGGAATACAGTTCTCAGAGACTAGGTTTTCTTTTTTATCGGTTTCTGTTAGATTGGCATCGACCTCAATACTCGTAACTGCTGCCTGAGAAATATTTGCATTGCTGCTAGCCAATACCCGATCTGTTAACGTCACGCTGTGCTCAATGCCATCCATTTGCACGGGTGTCTCTGTTGTCTCTGACTGTTGCTCTTCTCCACGCGGACAGTCATTAACACAAGCACCATCAACAAGGGTCAGAGTTGCTGTTGAAGCATCTACATTTTGTATGTCATTACAAACTATAGATTTATTTTCTGAAGTCTTTGTGGTGGTGGTGGTGGTGGTGGTATGGGTAGTTGAGGAGATGGTGGCACTCATGACATGTGTGTCAGCTGCATCAGCCGGTTGCTGCGATGGAACATGATCCGTCATGTGCAACGGTGCAGTTTGCATGCCGCTGTCAAGAGTTGCACCCAAATCCGTCAACTCATGATCAACACTGCCGTCAGCCTCACCACTTGCATTGATTACTGCTCTGTTGGCGTCAGTGTCACGCTCCCTGAGAGAATGTTCCGACGAAGAATGTGGCTTTCCGTTACCCAAGCTTGCAGGCCTGGGTAACTGAAGGTACTCAGGGTTGGGATGGGACGCATTGGTTTCGGTCTGACCACTGTCGACTGCCGCAACAGCATGGTTCAACGAGTCCACTTCCATGCTGGTGTGCACTGCATCTCCCGTGAGAATTGTGCTACCTAATGTAGACGATGATGACTCCTGGACCGAAGCTCCTCCTAGCACCGGTGCGGCCACCTCCAGGCACGTCATGGCACTATCCGAATCACTTATGCTTTTCACACTAATTGAAGAACAGCTTGTTTCCATTGGACTATTTTCAGATGTCTTATCACACTCTACCATGCGCAAACGCTTACCACTTTTATCTGAAGAATTTTCAATAGATCTCTTACCATTATCCTGAACAGTTGAATGTACACCTTCACTCTGACTGATTTCTGGCTGGGACTGGTCAGCCCCGCCAGATGTAGATGTCGTGGTTATTGATGATGTTGCAACTGTATTTATTGACGTAGAAGTGGGTTGTTCAGTAATGGGCTGAGACGCCTGACTGGAACAAACCCCCCCTTGTAAACTAGAGATGTCTTGCTGAACTAAGAAGTTATTTAAATTATCAATAGAGGGCATTGCTATATTTTTATTCTTTCTAATATCATTATTATCATCATCATTACTATTATGTGTTTCTCCACTTAACATATTATTATTACTATTATTATTACTATTACTAGAATCAGAATTAATAGCACCACTTTGAAGCCCTGCATTTTCCAAGTTTAGACACACGCTTTGACTAACAACACAAGAATTACTTAACTGTTGCGGTTCATTCGTCAACACGGCTAATGTTGACGACTGACCAGCCAGGGTGGCTGTAATCAAGTTAACTTGATTGGTTACGGCAGTACCATAAGATGGGCTAGTTGCCTCAATTGACGTGATGGCAATATTGGCGGAACCAACACTGTCTACAAACGAGACAGACGTGCCATGGATCATATCAGCAGTGTGTGAAGAAGGGGTCGGGGTGGTGGTGAAGGTTTTAGTGGAGGAGGGGGAGGAAGAAGAGGTAATGCTGCCTTTGCTGGCCGATGAAGTGATAAAACTGACCAGTTGGTCATCAACTTGTGGATCAAACTTTCTACTTAAGTCACCATGTTGAGACTCCGGGACAACAGTCGTCAACACCTTTGTTGTCGTCGCCGACGGTGTTGACGTATTGGTTGAAAAGAGGTGTTGTGGCAGGACCTGAGTCGTGTTGAGACTTATAGGCACATCGAAGGAATTTGGAAGTCGCTCGGAGCCGTCTGCAACTTTGTCTTCGACAAAGTCTACAGTCAGCTGCTGAGCATCCAAATTAGATAGGCTGAGCCGGTTTGCTCCAAAAACCATGCCCGCAGGAGATGCTGCGGATATGGATGCCTGAGTTGCTAGGTTTTCCCCAGTGTGGACCTGGGGGAAGTGATGATGGTCACTTGAGGTGATGTGTGCCATGGTGGAGTGCACAAAGCTAACCTGTGGAGGTGGTAAACTCTGCGTGATATTATGCATAGTTGATAACTGGGTGGGGCTTGTGTGAGGGGGAATTGCCCAAGAGTTCTGACTAGAAGAAAGTGATGAACTGAGAGAAGAAATAGAGGCATGTGATGAAGTGAGGATGTGATCAACCACGGACTGTGCCCGTGGCGACCCCAGAGATGTGTGCTTGCCGTGATGTGGACTAGAACGGGGGGACGTGGAGGTGCTGGCCGTCTGCTGCCGGATGGAGCTGCTGACAGGAGATTTGCGGACGCGAGGTAGAGAGTGATCACTTGACGGAATGGGCTTCACCAAGCGCTGAACCGATTCAGTGAGTCTCTTTGGTAACGGCAGATCGGGTGCATACAAATGTGGTAAACAGTTAACCGTGCTTACAGCTGTCGAGCTGGACCGTTTTGTATAAATGCTAGTAATGTTGGACCCTTTCGCTGAATCTTGGCAGCTCATATTTCCCACCGACTTTAGGGAGTTGATGGTGCATATAGGTGCAATAGTTGCTGTACAAGTGCTATTGTTGTTGGTACTACTACTACTACTGCTGACGTTGCTAGACGTAAGACAAGGATCTATAGTAGCGCTGTTGGAGGAGAGAATCGCAGACAGCCCGCCACTGGGGATGTTGCTCAAATCCGCCACAGTCACTTGTACTGTAGTCTTTTCCATCACTGTGCATTTATCCGACACGCTTGGTGAAGAGGTATCCTTTATCGAGCCGCACACAGAGATTTCAATCTCTTTTGTTTCACCAGGCTGAGACAAAAAGATGCCACCATTTAGTCCATTGTTGCAGTCAACCTGCATTTTGCGTTGACTAAATTCTTCGCTCACAATCGATTTGTTGATGTGATCATTAACATCGGAGGGCAACAGGTGTGAAAAGGTGGCATTGCTTTTCCAAGCGGAATACGTTCTACTCATCGGATATAACAGCGTCGTGGTTGTGTCCGTGTTTATTAGAGAGTTGAGTTTTTCATTACCACAACTGGAAAAATCTGCGCTCTTGCTTTCTGTTAATTTAGACAATTCATGGGACAGTCCGGCCTTGTCCAAATCGTTGGACAATGCTGGGAAAGTCAAAGTAGACAGCGCGTGGTGGCAAATCGGCTGAGTCGTATCAAGCGATTCTGTTAGCGTTAGATTTTTCCCAATATTTGATTTAGGAGATTGGTTCAGCACTGAAGTTGCTGATGATGATAACGTTGTGGCTGTTAGGGCACAAGTACTGGCCACAGGTAAAGCGTATTTCCCCTGTGACGATACCACGGAGAGATTGCTGCTGGTAACAGATCCAGTGGTCAAAGGCTTCAACTGCTCCTTAGATATGCTGCTTTCTCCGCCAGGCAAGCCACCAGCCATCTTTGCACATAAAGGAATTATAGGATTGCACCAAGTGGTGCTTGCTGCCAAACTTCCTTGCTGACTGGCCATTGTCGTCAAGTGTTCAGGTGTCACTGCAAATAAAAAGAATATTTACATATTTATACATTTTGCTTAAGAAAACATTTACAAAAATTCACCAGCAAGACAATATCTATCCGTTTTCTTATGTGTTGGGGCCATTTCAATATAATCTTAGAAATATCTAAATAAAAAACTAAAGGCCTATATTGTGCTAATATTATAATTTTAAAATAAATCTAAGATGGCAATAGTTAATACGAAAAAATGTGATGGGCAAATTAGTTTTTCTCGAATCAGAGTAAAGTCACTTTCTGTTTAGTTGCCCTACTTTAAAGTAAGGAATCCAAACAAACAAAAGGTGTGACACTCATTAGCTGAAGGAAATAAATAGGGAGTGATGAGGTAAAAAAGCAAGGAGTCTGATTGCTTAGAATTTAGAGTATGCACTGATTAGCTATAAAAAACAATCCTAAAATGTATTGTAAATCTATGTAATTAGCCTGATGATTTTCCTTAGAAATGAAACAAACGTTTTTGTGTAGCTTACTTGTCAAAAGTATATTTTCGTACACTGGAGCTCTCTCTCTCTCTCTCTCTTAAACAAAGAATGCCGAATTAAAACAGCACCAGCAAATCATTGGGAGCTCAAAGATAGCGGACACTCATCAATAATCAAATGGAAAATAATACGACAGGCCAGTACATGTAGAAATTTAGACGACCCGTGTAGATTATGCCTGAATGAGAAATTTGAAATCCTAAACTTTAAAGACCCCCAAAATCTATTAAACTGTAGAAGTGAAATAGCAAACAACTGCTTACACAGAATAAAATTCACCTGAAGTTAACAATACATAATAAATAAATACATGAACAAATAAATAAATAAAAAACTAAACTAAAACCTAAAATAGAAATACAAGCCAAGCACGTGTTAAAATAAGGTCACCCATTATTTCGACACAGCAAAGAAACAGAAATGGGCCACCCTATAGAAAACAGAACAATAGAATAGGAAATAGGAAGTCAAATTAACCGAAACTTTGTGAGAAGCCCAACGATTGGCTAAGAGAATAACAAAGAATCTGATTGGTTAACTAGCTAAACTAAACACCATGTGTATATATAAAAACATACATCAACACAAACTCCATACATTTTAGCCTGACGATTCCCCATGGGGATGAAACATGGAAGCCTCTGTGTAGCCTAATTGCCATAAATATATTTTCATAACTTACTACCTAGCTCTACTCACGTATTGAGCACTGTTGAAGTAAATACTGAAAATTGATACATAAAAGATTATATCTCCTTATAACATTTATGTGGATACATGAAATTTTATATATATATATATATATATATATATATATATATATATATATATATAGAGAGAGAGAGAGAGAGAGAGAGAGATTTCTTTGTAATACTAAAGGAAGTAATTCAGTGAGAAAAATTTCCTTTTTATAAAAGGAATCTGGATTTTATAAAAATGCATTTGTATACGTGAACACAAAACTTTAATTTGATTTTTTAAATGAAATGTTTTAATTTGAATTAAATAATTTGAAAAATCAACTTAATTGAACAAAAAATGGTGCTAAATTTTAGCTATATCTTTTATTCAATTACTTTCTCATAAATATACTCTAGATATGCAGAACAAACATTATGCAGAACAAAATGATACAATAAAATAAATGGTGCTTATTTTGTAGAAAATAATGAGCATAAAAAAAATAATATCAATTTATTTGGTGCTTATTTTTATTGAAACTCAAGTGAAATATGGCAGTTCAAAATAAAATAACAGGAAAACTTAAGTATATCTATCAGTTTTCCTGTTATTTTATTTTGAACTGCCATATTTCACTTGAGTTTCAATAAAAATAAGCACCAAATAAATTGATATTATTTTTTTTATGCTCATTATTTTCTACAAAATTATAAATTTTATTTGACTAGTTTTATTTACTCATCTATCATGTAATTAGGGAACGCATTATAAACTAATATCTAATTTATATTAATTCTTCACAAAAAATAATTTAGAAGAAATTAAGATTTTAATAACTGCTATTTTATATAGAAAAGGACATTCCATTTTATAATTCGACACACAAAAATTTGCACTTGTAGTTTTTTTTTTATCTATATAAGGATAAAGAAGTTATGATCAACAAGAATATATATATATATATATATATATATATATATATATACATTTTTTTAATGGAAATCGCTCCAGACAAGGCATGAAGCCACTTGATGTAAGGACAAATGTTGTAAAGACAAATGCCTATTGGCCTTAGTCTGTAAAAGACCAAGGCTATAGGTAGGAGGAAAACAGTCAGCAGGAAGAGATCTCAGCCTGCAGTTCTTGGATAGAAGCTACTGGAATAGGAAGCTGTATTACAATGAAGTATAAAAACAGTGAATTGATGGAGACCACGAGACCAACGAGTCAAACGAGCTGGAACAAAAGAAGCAGGGAATAGATCACATAATTCTGAAGAACACATGCCATAATAATATTTACAGAAAAGACTGAGAGTAACAACATCACGTCTGTGAGAGCGAGGGTGCAGAGAAGGGTAGGGTCAATCAAATTACAGATACGTTTCTGCACCTTATTAAGAATCCTCAAATGGGACAGAGATTCACCAGCCCAAATATGACAACATGACAATATGACATACATGGTCTAATAGTAGATTTGTAAAGATAGAGAATAGCCTCAGGTGTGAGAAAGTGTTTGGAGTGATACGGAGAACCAAATTTACGAGAAGCAGAAAGAGCAATGGATCTAATGTATGAACTCCAAGAAAGATTTGATGAGAGAGAAAGACCAAGAAGTTTCAGAGTCGATTTCTCCTCAAACGCAGAGCCATCCATGAGAATCTCAGGAAGAAAAGGGGCACGCCTACAATTGAAAGACACGAGCTGAGTCTTAACAGGATTAAACGAAATAAGTCATTTCGTACCCCAATCCACAGCTGAACGTAGGTCAACTTCTAGATCAGCTGCATATTTCGACTGATGTGAGGGAGATGGAAAATAATGTGTTTTATTTATTTACCCTGATTCATATTGTTAAGATAATGTAATGTTAGAAAAATGATTTTTTTCTTATTTTAATTTAACCCCGCCTTTTTGGTCATTTCCTTCTTTGTAATTGTCATCAGGTAAATGAATGAAGATAAAAAAAATGGTTTGTCATATAATCCAGCCTTGAATGCATTCAAATTTTCTTATCCAATTAAAAGAAAGAAATTATGAAATTAAAACCACCAGAAAACATAAAAAAGTGCCCTAAGAAAAGGATAAGTGCTTGTGTATCCAACAATGTTTGTAAATTTCACCAATGATTTATTTTTAATAGGAAAATGTTTTATTTCTGTACCTGCATTCATATAGTTATTAAGCCAATATATTTTTTTTATCTCTAGTAAAAAAAATGATGTTAAATGCCAAAAAGAAATTCTAATTGACAGTTTAATAACGTCTAAGTTATTCTCTAAGTTCAAAGTTTAATTAAGTAACATGTTTTTTGCCAGTGGAAACCCACAAGAAGTCACAAATGCAAATGTACAAGTGTATATTTTAATGTGATGTGTAGCATGAATTTTTCAGTACAGAGAAGTTATTGATGGACACCTTTTTTTTTTTTTTTTTACACACCTTGTATTAATTTGAAGAAAATGACAAATGTCTATAAAAACGAAATGAATAAACTTAGCATGTGTGTGCATGTACGCGATGACACAACAGCATTAAAAAGTCACTTTAGAATTCATAGTGAATGCAAGTAAGACATGTAACAAAATATATTTTGTTAAGTAAATTGTGTATTTATCAAATAGTAAATGAATAAAAAATAAAAAGTAGAACAGAATAATAAATACTTATAAAGTGAGCTGCCATTAGCAATTTTTGTCTTTAAGGCCGCTTATAGCAAAGCACCGAGACAAAATTCTAAGTACGTTGTAGAAATCAAATTATTTTAAATAATATTATGCTATGCAAATAATTTCAAGAACTAGTGTAATATTTAACGTAAACATATTTACCTGATAGCAGAATATTTTAAGAATTTTTATTAATTGTCTGCAATAAAAATTAATTCTCCTGAATTTTAACATTACCATAAATGAAAGCAGGTCAGTAATCACCAATTATACTGGTTTACGATAATGAAGGCAAGTCTAAAAGTGGGTGTTCTAATAAATATCCTGAACCAAAATTTTCTTTTCTTTATATCTAAAAACTTTTAAAGTGGACACATAGATCTTTGCAAAACATAAACAATGGTACCTAATTTATTTTGGTAGCTTAATTAGCGACCGAATTATGGCCGTTCAAAGTTTGTTGGAAATTATAAAATTTGTCATTTTGCGTGCTCGTGGTCCTAAAGCAAATTTTCATTGAGCAAGTGAAAAATCCTTACAAATGTAATGTCATCTTGTGGTAAATGAAAATCCATCCTAATGGAAGCAATAATTGTTAGATCAAGCCAGCCTAAACAGTGGACTAAATCCTATGAGCCCCCCCCCCCCCCAATAAAACGTACAAAAAGGACACAAAAGCACAATTTGACTGTTCGTATAAGATTCTTTTCAACAGCTAACACATTGAATCTTCATAATATGATTCATGGCACAGTAGAGATAAAACTAGATTCTTCTTTTAATAGTAAATCAATTTTTAAAAAATCAGATTTGGACTATGTAATAACAGACGGAAACACAATTTGATAATAGGGTAAATATTTCATTCACTAAAGTTTTCAACTTGTTAATTTTGTGAAAGACAACTTAAAACCCTACATAATACCCATCATATTGACAAGTGGCTCTTTTTCTTTAAGATGGGACTGTTTTTACATGCATAGACACACATAATATCGTGCGCATTAAGTTGAAAAAAATCAACATAAAAAATAAATAGCCTGTCAATGAAAATAGTAAACTAACTTAAAGTAACCGAGAAAAATAAAACTATTAATGATACAAGAGAAAGAATTGTAAATTTAGAAAAGATGAAATTTTTGCTTACACCCAAATTTTATCAAAATAACCCAACAAATAAATGAGTTATCGCACGTTGAAATTGAAGCGAATTTCACTATATTTACCGATTTTCGCACACACTTAACTGGCTGGTTTGTGATACCTAGTTGTCACACGCATGGGTGGTATGCAAGCATATCGGTGGACAGCTGAAAACCTGGACAACAACCATCAAGGAGGACTTGGCTGAGCTCTCAGATCCACAAGTGGTTAGCCTTCAACATTGGAATCACGATTGGCTAGCCATCTTGTGACCTTGCTCAGGATCACAGTGCATGGGCTGCCACGATTCGAGATGTAGTGCAGGCCAGGGAAGCCTGCTCAACCCGACCAGGGTGAATGCTGTTTCAACAACAACTTAATTTTAACCTAATTTTGGAGCGCTGATGTCAGATAGAATATCTGTTTTCACTCTTCACCTCTAATTTTTTAGATATACATATTCATATAAATATTTAGGTCGATACTTTTTCGATGGCATGCCTATTCAAAAATATATGACATACGTTATTAATGTTTGATACTACAGCTGTATACTGTTCAAATTTTCTTTCTCTCCCTCTTTTCTTTTGTTCGTGTGATCTTTTACTTGTGGCTGGGTTACCCACTCAGCTTTTTGATCTCCCTTTCACCTCTCTTCAACAGATTTTTCACCTAGTTGTTGACATGTCAATAAGATTGTTTGGATTTCACTTTCGATTCAATTCGATTCGATTCCTTCCTCCCCCCCCCCTCTCTCTCTCTCTTTCTACCTCTCTGTATTTTTCTTTTTCTCTCTTTCTCCCTATCTCTCTCTTTCTACCTCTCTGTATTTTTCTTTTTCTCTCTCTCTCTCTCTATGGTTCTTTCTATTCTCCCTTGTTTTCTATCTGATTTAAAGGTATGTGACATGCAACATATGTGGCCATTTACCAGTGATGTCATTGTAGGCCTTTATTTTTGTGGTCTCAAAAGATTGAGATTGTTTTTTGTTTTTTTTATACTAGTATTGCAGCAAAGTTAAAATTATGGTACCATGACAATCCTAACACATGTAAGTGTAAACTAAAAAGGTTTTCACAATAAATTTCATAAATATGATTTGCCAGTTTCACGTGTCATTGAGGATGATCAACCCAACACTGATGCAGAAGAGTCATTTCTTCAAAATGAAGACCTGAAGGAAGCTCAGGGGCTATTGACAGGTCTCCTTGATGGGACAGATATTGAATAATTTTCTGTCATCAGAGTCTATAACCAGGATTGCCCAGAGAATCAACCATGTGAAGGATGCAATGGTTGACCAGCGAACAGCAAAATTGTGGATTATATACCTTGATATAGGGCTGCTGCAAAGAAGGTGGGCTCCCTCTAACGTGCCAGTAAACTTCTCACATCTAACATTATCCTATATCTCTACAAAGCCACCATCCGCCCATGCATGGAGTATTGTTGCCACATCTTAGCTGGGGCATCATCCATTAGTCTCTCCGTCTTAGACAAGGTGCAAAAAAAGAGTCGCCAACTAGGTCCATCACTATCCATCAAGCTCCAGCCCGTCCCATCGCCGTAATGTTGCTTCCTTGTGCCTGTTTTACAAGTACTTCAATAGATTGTGCAATGATGAGCTTGCTGCTCTGGTACCCCCACAGCGTAAATTCACTAGACCAACCCGACAATCTGCTAAATCCCATCCATTCACTGTGGTGATCCCCAGATGCCGAAGAGCTTTCTACTCCAAAAGCTTCTTTCGTGCTGCTGGACTCTGGAACTCTCTCCCTGCTCCCTGTTTTCCTGACATGCAGAAATTTAAAACTAATGTAAACAGACATGTTGCTGCGCAGCTCCCAATTTAGGTTGACCCCCCCACCCCCCACCCCCCACCTTCTCCCTTTTCTCTCAGTAGCCCCTTACGTTTACAGTGGCGGCTTGCCTTGTTTGGGGTGAACTATGTTACAAAAAAAATTTTTTTTAATTCTGCAATTGTTTATCAAGGCAGAGCGCACTGGAAACTGGGAATTGCACCTTGACACTGTAAGGAAAATGTTGCCAATATTCGCTGCAGCAGGACACATCCTATATGCAAAGTCGGCCTGCTTGTACTTGTAGCAAATGGAGGGGCTACCGAAAGCCATCTTGAAGTGTACCAGAAATTTTCTGAAGGAGTCCATGTGATTAGATGGAGTGATCGCTACTGGACTGGATTGTCAATGGATCTGGTTATTGAGCAAGTGCTAATGAGAAGCATGAAGACGTCTGGAGGTCTTACTTATGGCAGAGGAATGGATGAAATTCAATGATTGGTTTGGACCCTATCACTGCCAGTGTGCGCTGAAATCAAGTTTACAATGCAAAAACTAGCAGGCATTCGTTATGGCACTGGTGACCAGCACCAGGAGGCTACTTCAGCAAGAAAATAGCGAGATGTGAGGGATACATGCAAGCTTCTTGCGTTTCTCCAGACATATGACCCTTTCACGGAAGATCTGTCCATTCACAGCATTTCAAGTGGAGTAACTGGAGACAAAAAGGTGAATGTGGACAGAGGAAACTCCATAGGAGAGGCAATCATAGCTTCAATGGTTGGAGAAAATGTTTACGAATAAACTTTTAAAAGAAAGGATCAGACAATTACACTTGGGTCAAAAGTTTCGCTCAGCAAGATGAAGTTGAGACGCACTCACAAATCCTATTCCAGAGACTGTGTGTGCTATCTACCAATGAACCCTAAACTCAGCAGCAGCAAGAACATTTACAGTATTAGCTTTTTTTGATTCTTTCGGACTACCACAAGAGGCAAAAAAAAACGGCTTTGGCAGACGCAATATGGGAACTAACTTCCCCTGTACAATCAGGTCCACAGTCTTCAGATCCACAGTATCTCTTAGATGGTAGAGCACTACATCAACGCCTCCCATGGCAAAAAGGTCACACATTTGATGAGCTCTGTGCCCAATACCGCAGATATGTCACAACGAGACATGGAAGAACATGCATTGTCTTTGATGGGTATAAAAGTGGTCCATCCATAAAAGATGTGACTCATCAATGCCGAGCAGGGGGCTCTGTTGGTGTTAATGTGTCACTGACCCCTTTAATGGTGTTAAAATTAAAAAATGATATTTTCCTAGCTAATCAAGAAAACAAACAATTGTTCATCAACTTGCTGGGAAAGAGTTTGGAGGAAGCAGTTGTAAAGTAGTCCATGCATCTGGAGACGCTGATGTATTGATTGTGAAGACTGCTCTAGAACTGGCACAGAAAGGAGAAACCATTTTGATAGCAGATGACACTGACTTATTAGTCCTTCTATGTTATCATGCCAATAGAGATCATGGTTACATCTTCTTCACGCCACAACCAAAGGACAGTGCAAAAAGTGTGAAAGTCTGGAACATCAAAGAGATGAGGAAATCTTTGGGAGATGTGGTCTGTTCCAACATTCTTTTCATCCATGCACTACTGGGTTGTGATTCTACATCCAGTGTTTATGGAATTGGGAAGGCAGCATCTCTTCGAAAGGTGATGAACAATAGGGTAGGTCGATTTTGGAATCGTGATGATGCGATGGCAATGATTGTTGGGGTTTGGCATGATAAATTACGACACAAAATATTTTTTCCCAAATCGTTACCGTTAATTGAGAAAACGACTTTAAAGGTTGAAAATTAGCGATTTTGCATGTGTTTTCGGTGATCAGTGAAATATTTCCCGCCATAAAAACATTCCGTACCGTTGGAGAAATAGAAATGTGTAAATATCATTTAATAAAGATTTTGTCAACTAAATTATTTACATTATTTTCAATAAATCAAATAAAAATAAATAAGGATCATAAATAATGAAAAATATTCATTTGTAAAGGCAAAATTGAGATTGTTAGTAAGTACTGTTTACTGTTTACCAATAAAAGATTACTTTATTTTTTTTCTCTCGTGGAATTCAGGATTTGTGATTTTTCAGTAGAAAACAAATTAATTTAATTATCAATAAAACACCATTAAACCGAAAAATGCCTTCATTTTAATGATGAAATAAAATAAATGTAATGCTTTTATTAATAGTGACGCTGGAACTTTCTTTGGGGGGTATTATTTAAATTTACACCGTTTTAAATGCGTGTTTTTTATTGTATATCGAATGTATGAAATATTGACGGCTGTTGGATTTTAATTGTAAAAATAATTAGTAATTTTGTATTTTTATGTAAGAAACTTAATTATTTGACATAGAAAGAACAAAAGCTTGTCTAATCTATATCATTTTATATTTTAAGTGTATCTGGCGTTTCAAACGCATTTGTTTTTCTCCGTCAAGAAATATTTCCATTTTTTAGGTAAGTAAATTATTTTTGTTCTATTTTTTTTTTTTCGTGTTTCAAATTAAATTTTATCAATGAAGTTTGTATTAAAATACCATAATGTTTCAGTTTTGTATCAGAAAAAACTAATTTTTGTCACATTTTAAGTTATTACCCATTTTTTTTATTTTACGGACCATTATTTTTTCTGTGTAAAATTATCGATTATGTCGCTAGAGTAATCAGGTTTTTTTTTTACCCAATATTTTAGATTTTAGAGTATTTTTATTTTTAGTGTGATTGTCATGAATTGGGTGATCATTTTACATTAAATGTATTTGGGAAAGTGATCCCCCACTCTAAAATCTAAATTATTGGGTAAAAAAAAAGGATTTTACCATAACTCAAACAGTATTGAGTCTGTTTAAATAGTCCTGTCATTTTAAGCCGCACTTTTAGATGCAGCCTAACCCTAACTCCAACAGACTATCACTAAAGCTAACCAAAACTCCTTACCATAATTGTCAGCCATTTTTTTTTAAATATGAAACTAGAAGATATAAATCAAACTGTTTTAGACTTATTCATTTATTTTCTTCTTTTTTTTTCAGATAAAAATGTCTGTAAAAAGACGTTCTGTTTTAACTCACAGTAAGAGTTCCAAAAGATTTGCTGGTCCACCTTGTCCTTTGGATAAAACGGAACCCCCAACTTTACGACAAGTTATCCAGTTTAGTTATTTCCTTGAAAATACCTATCCCCACTTTTCAAATAGTGATATTTCCAAATTGATCGCAAAGGAAATAATCAATATTTGGCAAGCAGTGAACCCACAATTGCCTTTGTTATGGGAATATTATATAGGGCAGAGGGTGAATGTATTTTGCTTCAAGAGGGCCAAACTGATTAACAGGAAAACTCTTACTGCACCCAAAGTGAAAATAATTAAGGAACAGCTGGATAAATTATTTGATATTTTTTCATGTTGCTGCAAACTGCCTGTCTTAAGATGTGATGACTTTGCTGTAAAGTGCAATACAGAAAATTGCCAAACAAGGCATATAGTCATATTAATTCTATGGTTGTTTTTTGTTTGAATTTTTTAAATTGAACTAATTCATGTCCCAATTTTCAATATTTAAATTAATTGAAAAATATGAATTTACTTCTGATAATCTTTCTTTTTCTAGTAAATAATATTGTGATATTTTCCTTAATATTTGTCATGTATGCTAGATCTGTTATTAAACACATAAACATTTTGACATTTCAGGTTCCCATTGAAGAGAGAGAATATTTAAAAGATCAGAGAGAGAAAACAGGACCAAAAGGCAGTTTCCAACTTGGACCTATTGACAAAGATGCTGTCAAAAAATACAAAAAAGATTCAGCTGAAGCAGATAGATTAGACAGGCAAATTGAAAGACAGCAACAAGATTCTTCACATGTTGCTTCCTCTACATCAGAAATCTTTTCACAAACATCTTCCAGTGAAGAAACAACCGATGACAGTTTTGAGCCAGGGAGACAGTCTAAGTGACCTTACAGTCTTTTAAAAGTCCCGAGATATTCTATGGAACTGATTAGAGGTGATATATCTTCTAACCTTGGGGCTTGCCTTGCTAATGCCTTTCTATTAGACTTACAACACATGGGCCTTCTTCATCTAACCATTAATTTAAAAGACATTATTATAGATAAATCAAAAATAGATAGAGAAAAGGCAAGAATGAAAGTAACCAGCCATCAAAAACAACAAAAAGGAATATGAACATCTTATCTGCATTGGAGTTGATTGCAGAGTTGATAAGGACACTTTGTATTAAAAGGAAGTTACAGGGGAAAATGGTGAAAAAACGATTAAGAAAAGCAAGGGACCAGAGCGCCACTTAACATTTACCAGAGAGACAGGAACTGCAAGTAAATATCTCACCCATAGAGTGATACCCAACATTGGTGCAACTGGTGTTCTTCTAGCAGCGGATGTTGCTGCTGTTCTAGAAGAGTACAACAGTGTAAATACCGTTAAGGCAATTCTGGTGGACAATACCAGTACAAACACTGGTTGTGAAACCGGGATGGTTACAGCTTTGGAGAAAAAACTTAACAGAAAGTTACATACCATTGGCTGTTCACTTCATCAAAATGAACTGCCATTTAGAGCCATCTTTAAGTTAATTGATGGAACTACAAGAAGCCCTACCATTTTCACTGGTCCTTTAGGGAAACTTTGTGGAACTAATTACCAGGATTTGCCCCAGGTAGCATTTCATAGTATTAGTGGTCCTCTGGATAATTTATATCTTACTGCAGAGGTAATGAATGATTTAAGTGGTGACCAGCAACTACTTTGGGAATATGCTATAGGCATTTCTACAGGGAAAGTGAACTCTAGATTTGCTGCCTGGAAGATTGGGCCTCTGAATCAATCAAGATGGCTGATTTTAGCCATCAGGTTAATGTGCTTGTGGACCAGAGGTGCCTATCTACCAGAACTCTCGGATAAATTACACACCATTATAAAATTTATAATTGAAGTATATGCAGTTAGTTGGTTTGAGATCAAAAGGGACAATACATTTTTTAATCAACAATTGTATATCTTCAATATGATCCAGAGAGTCAAGCAACAGTCGACCGAAATTCAGAATGTTGTATTAAAAAGTTTACGATACAATGCTTTTGCTTTGCTTCCGGAAAACATTCTGTTGTCGATGTTGAAGTCAAATGAATTGGAGGTGAGGGAAGAGGCCATAAAAAAGATCTTGTCCATTAGGTAAGTAAACATTTATGTATACTTAATTATTTATGTCAATTTACAAGAATAATTTTAAGTTTCATTAAAATTACATAAAAAATATAACAAGTACAGGTAAATTTTCTAATATAAATATTTTTTGTTTTGTTTCAGAAGTAGCGAACCACCAAAGAAAAGATTGAAGAAAATTATTGCCATCAATTTTGAAGCCACACATTGGTCAACTTTGATTGACCTCTCACAAAGTGGGGTCTGTGAACCTGCACTCACAGAAAGGTTTTCAAACAATGAACTCCTAGAAGCTTCAATGAATGGAACAACATTGGAATTTCCAAATTTACCTGCACATTCACAAGGCGTGGAAAGAGCTGTCAAGTTAACAACTGAAGCTTCACAAATTGTATATGGACAGGAAGCAAGGCACAAGCACATTATAACCAAAACATTGTGTCACCAAATAAGACCTTCATTTACTTCGAAGGGAAACTACAGGGAACAATTTAGTTCTATTATAACATAATTTGGTAAACTTACAGTATTGTCCTCACAACAAAAATTACATAAGCTAAACAAAAAATAACTTCAATGCAAAACAAATTTAAATAAATATATCGAATCGCATACTTTAAAAAGCAAAATTAACGGTATTAAAACTAATTATTATTTATCGTAGCTAGAAAAGAGTCAGCAGTTAAAACAAGAACATGGTGCTACATTTCGTGACAGTCTCAATCCAATATGGTGGTATTTTCAAAATCGTTTACACTTCAGGTGAAAGACAAAAACAAATGAAATTAAATTCGGTTTTCACATGCTTAAACTATGCAGGTTTGTAGAGAATTTCATTCTGATGCGTTTTTATATAAGTGTTGTTTTATTTTTTTATTTAGAAGTTATGGCCTGAGGACTACACTGTAAGCTTACCCATAATTTTATATGGTACAGTAGGTTTTAGCACATTGTTCAATGAACAATTCAAATTTAAAACATTTGTTCCTATAATCTGTTTCCAGTAGTATTATTGTATAATACACTTTTATCTATATATTTTTAAAAGTAATTATGACCAAAAATGTAAAAGTGATTAGCCTTTTTTGTAATTTTGTACAATTTCTACAGTTCTCATTTATTGAATACAGTTAAAAAATGACATATTTTACTAGTGGTGATTCATACTTAGAATTCTGGTTTGAATATATTTTCTATTCATTGTATCTAACAAAAAATATCAATTTTATCTGGATTTATTAGTGAAATAGTAAAATTTTGAAGTCAGTTTGTCAGCAAAATCCTGCGGAAATTAGGTATTTCTGAACATTTTCGTACCCGATCTTTAAAACTAAATGCTCAGTTAAGTTTTAAAGTTAGGAATCTAATTTTTGGTATCAGTTCTCACAACACCAAACCCCAGCTTTCGCCACTGTAGCAGCGTTGATTTTCTAAAAAAAGTGAAAAATCGACCTGCCCTAATGAACAATAGAAACTTCCTCAAACTGGCAGAAATGTTTGGCAAGGATAGCAGTGCAGAAGAGGTTATTGAAGCTGGGGAGAAGGCTTTAGTGTGCCTGTACAATGGTAATGATGGGGAAAACATCAATCATCTCCGACTGGGGCACTTTAAGGAAAAGGTTGCAAAAAGCTCAAAGTATGTTGAGGCCAAAATCATTGCCACCAACAAGAGCAGCTACAAAATTCCACAGCCTTTGAGTTTACTTCCAAATTCACGAATGGAAATGTAGAAACCAGCTAAAACCTGACGAGTGGAGATGGAAACTTTCAGATGGTAAATTACAACCAATCAAGACTGACTTGCCAGCTGGTCCTGTAAATTTGTTGGCTATAATTAGGTGTAATTGTACTTCAGGGTGTACTACAGCAAGATACAGTTGCAGGAAATATGGCATTGACTGTTCAAACTTGTGTGGTAATTGCAAAAGCCTCCACTGCAGAAACTTACCACAGCCAGATCTTAATGATGATGAAGTTACCTTTGACTAGTTCTTGACAAGAAATGTTCTTTGGTCCGTTCATGAACTTGTTCTGTGGTGGTTATGCAAGAGCTTTGCCCCAGCATTCGACCAACTGACCATTCCTTTATTGTAAATTGTGTTTATTTTGTACCTATTTTTTTATGAATTGCCAGAAATTAATGTGACAATTGTTGCCTTGAAAAAGGCTACTTAGTCTGTTTTTGTAATTTTTATATTCATATTTGTATAAGAAATTTTAAAAAAACATGAAACCAATGGCAGGGGCTAGTCATTTTCTGGTGTTAGTTTATTATTAAGCATATAGCTACTACCTATCATTACAATTTAAAACACCATGAAAATGTCAAGCTGGCTTGGGGTGGGCCCTGTGTGGGTTTTATGCAAAAAATATTTTTTAATTTCTAATTTAATAAAGTTTTTTTGTCATGAAAACGTTTATTATTGTCAGGAATAATAGACATACTTGTCAGGAAATGTCAGGAATTTTATGTCTCAAAATTTTCATATTGTTAAGTTCGATTTTAAAGATAGCGCCCCTGACCCCTTTCCGCAAGGCTAATTTTGGTAAACTTTTTTTTTTATCTGAAAGAGGGGTTATTCATGCCCAATATCCAAGTTAAAAATCTTTGTTAGCAATTTGTTTGAGGTTCAACCACATTTTGACTGGACTATAGGGTAATTCAAAATTACTACTACCAAAATACAATTATAATTTTAATGCATAAAAAAGTTAAAAACTTTATTTATTTACTAGTTGGGGTATGAAAAAAATTTTTTTCTTAATGTTCGATACACGTTATGTTGAAGTTTTATTTTTAAGATTACAAAAACAACAATGGATCAATTTTGTACTCCGACATTAATTGAAATTTATATTTTACATGATTGTTTTCCAAATTTCATGACGAAATTCCCCATAGACAAATTTTTAAAAGAACATGGAGTTAAAAAAAAAAGTGATATAAATGGTGTTAACATTTTTATGATTTTATTTGTTGAAAACTCTTCAAATATATGATGTAGATTATTATTTATTAATGCAATTAATGCATGTGAAAAGATATTCATTTCCGAACAAAATGGTGGTATTTTGAGGACTTAAAGTGCTTTGGTTTTTAAAATATGACTATTTTAGTAGAACTACCCTGAAATCTGATTATCCAAACCGTTTTATGGTCAGTGGGTATTGCTAGTTTTACAGTTCTGGCACACAAATTGATTATCATCTCTCAACCTACCTGTAATGCTTACAAGTACCAGAAAAAAATTGAGTTGCACCCGGCACCCTTTCATCTTAACTTATCAAAATCTATACTACTAATGAAAATAAGTTGTGTGTTGTGAAGATGAATAACGACTATCCCAACAAACGGAATCTCAGTATCATGGGGAACTTCTACTGGCTGCTTACGTAGAATATCTCGGAGGCAACGTATATAAGGTTGGCCAAAAATTTACACTTCTGACACCCTGTTGAACTATGTGTAAATACTGTATCATACAAATAGAATTTTAGTTCTGTCAGTTTTCTGTACCTTTGTTTTTCTGTAATATGTCTCATCATATTCTATGAAATAAACATATGAATTATAATAAAATCATGATACGGAATAGAGCAAAACTGTTTGAAAATTTAAATTTAAAATGAATTAAAAAAAAAAGAAGAAACTATTCAGAAAAGGTTCTCAAATTTAAAAGAATTTATTTCAGAATTATTAGTGGGGATCAAGGTAGAAGTGCCAACATCGCAATCCCTGTCAAGTAGTACCTATTACTTATGAATTATACAAAACATTTCAAAGCATTATATATAGTCTCGGAAGTATCTCAACCATTAAAATTATTACTTATATATATATATATATATATATATATATATATATATATATATAGTCTCGGAAGTTTCTCAACCATTAAAAAAAAAAACCAAAAAAACCCCTTAAGTCCGAAGTCGTACAGTGGAAAATCACTCATGTAAGTCAATTTAATTTTTACAGTCATTATATTAGTTTGCTTTTAACATTATTTAAGGGATCATCAGTTGTTTACCATGAAAAACTGTTTCGGGAATTTAAAAACAAGACAGTATTTAATTTCATGGCTTCCCAGCAGAGTTGATCAGACCCCACTTCCCTTAAAAGACAAAAACATAAACGTTCCGTAGACTAAATCTAAGTTTTGTTCCGTATAAATGTTTTGCTAACTTATATTAGTTATTAAAAAAAAAGTCCTCCTTACCTGTGTTGTTCGTCTGTCTAATAAAATTTATCCGTTACTTACAAAAATGTTGCTGCATTTTAAAGTGTTTAGACGAATCTATTACACTACTTTTTAGGTGATTAATGTATGTTTAGTTTTAGTTTTATATTAAAAATATAAAAAATATCAACGTATTAAAATATAAAAATTTTTTTTTAATTATATATATATACATATATATATACTTTTAGTCCTTTTTTCTCCCCCTCCTCTGCCTCCTTTGTTGTTTAATTCCTTGTCATCAATTTTAAATAAATACTAATCTTCCTTGCCCACTCACAGCGTTCATAAGCTTAACTGTCGATTTTTCTCTTCTTTTTTTAACTCACAGCATTTCCAATCGGCGTTCATAAGTGAACTGTCAATTTTTTCTCTTTCTTATTTTTTAACATTTCTTTCTTTCTTTATCCCTTTCTACTGTTTATTACATGTAATTATTTTTTATATAATTAGTATATGTGTTATATATACGTTTATACATATTCTACATTATTTTTATTTAGATAGCTTTGGATTTGCTCTATCAATATATTTTGATTAATTTGATAAGACTTAAAAGCATCAGGATGGCGAGTAATTGCCTTGTTTAATTGTCTAAATATTTTATTTTGATCGCCACCTTGTTTAATCATTCTTATTATTAGGTCAGAAATTGGAGGCATAAAATCTACCAATTTTAAGGTAACACGAGCAATCCTCAGAAATTCGGACATAATACTCCCGTAAAATATATACACAGGGCAGGTACTATTTTTATGTGGCATCTGCACGATACGAAAAGGGAATGAATTTCTTTTATTAAACAGTTTATAGATAAATATTTTATCTTCAATTTTTATATCCAAATCAAGAAAAGTAGCTTGTGTTCCCTTATGTTAACAGTTTAATTTTAACTCTTTAGGATATATTAAATGTTTAGTATTTGCAAACTCATCGCTATCATTAATGCAAACAAGGTCGTCAATATATCACCTACATCCATGATAACTATACGCTCTAGATATATCATTTTTTATTAATGATGATATATATATATATATTCAAGTCTATGTAAATATAGATTTGCCCAAAATGGAGAAGGATCCAAACCCATTGGAATACCTATTGTTTGGAGTAGTACTTTATTTCCTATTTGAAAGTAACTCTCTTTTATAAGGTGACTTATAAGCATTGTCAGGCTAGTTTTGGACACACTCGTCTTACCATTTTTAGTTTTACACCAAAAGGCTTTAGATTTTGCAAAGTCTATGTATTTACCTTTTCCTCCTGCAAAAGCTAAATCTATAGTATTACCTAATTCTTTAATAAGTTCTTTATGTGGTATTTTTGTATATAATGTACTAAAATCATATGTCGAGATTGATTTAGCCTGTTTACGAGAATTAATACGATCTAATTTTTCATTTACTAGATCTGAATTATTTACCACCCAAAATAGGTTTATATTACTATAGAATTTACATTTTTTATGGAAATTATTTATTTGATTTATAATTAATTTAAAGACTTTAGATACAGCCTTACTTAAAGGTTTAGTGATGCACATTTTTGAGGCAACAATAAAACGGGTGCCAACTAGTGTTTTATGCATTTTAGGTATCCAATACAAACATTGAAGTTTTTTGTACTTTTCTTCTAATTTTAATCCTAATTTTTCACAAATAACAGTATTGTTTATAATAATATTATCGCCTTTACTATTACTTAATTTATAAGTATCTGAAGCTTCACCTATTATTCCTCCTTCTACCAATAAGCGTTGTACATAATATTTTTTACAGATAAAAGCTATATTATTTGTCGCCTTATCAATAGGAACTATTACAAACCTACAAGCTCCGTAATTATTTGTGGATTTCTAAGGAGGGGATTCGTTTTTTTAGGGTGTTTAAATTCTTTTAAACGTTCTACTTTTTTATTTACGAATCTAAGTACATTATTTTTCCATGCGTCAAATGTAGAGTGTAATAGTTTATGCTTTTTTGCTATGGATCCAGTGAAATTATCTAACGCTTTATTTATTTCCTTAACACATTTCGCATCATTTAAACATTTAGGTTTTCTATAGTTTAGGCCTTTACTTAGGAGTTTTCTTAATTTAGAATTTTTAACTATTGCTAGATTACCGGTAATTATATGCCCTATGTCATTATTACATAAAGGGGAGAATTTACATTCACATGATGGTATATACATTTTATCATTATCATTTATATTTAAATTCTCTACAGTTTCTTTATAGTTAAAAACCTTATTCCGTATAGTTTGCCCTAGTTTATATGTTACTATTGGTTTCTGTTCCTCTTTTTTTAGTAATCCAGGCAAGGTTTGTATCCACAGGTTAAAATCGGGAAAATCTTTACTGTGTTATATAATAGTGCTCAATAATAAATAGAGCTATTCATATATAATAAAAGATTTATACAAACATATGGCTACATATTGAGACATGTTTCAACTGCAGTTTTGATAAGCTCGGTATCATCAGGCCAGAAAACTAAGTTTCTGCTCTTTATGTTTTCATTTTGAATTTCTTCAAAATGTAAAGAGCAAACAATTATTTTTCGGCTTGATGATACCGAGCTTATCAAAGCTGCAGTTGAAACATGTCTCGATGTGTAGCCATATGTATGTATAAATAAAACTAATATATATATATATATATATATATATATATACATTGTTTTTTCTAGCCAGAGTGAAGAGCTGTGATACAGTGAAGAAACAGTCTGCCTGTGTATGACTAAATATGCCCCTGTTCTTGGGTTGAGCTCTCTGGTAAGTGAAATCAACAACTGCCACCAGCTTATAATGCACTTCATCTTTGTGTAATCAAATTAGATTCTTAGGCATTTGACAATGTTTCCATTGAGATTTAACTTACTTTCAGCAGGTGCCAAATGATAGCTAAGCGATTATTGTCGTCAAGACAATTTATTTTTGATCCCGGCTCGAAGTACTTGTTTCTCGAGCCACAGGGAAGACATGTGATACAGTTGATGACTATCTATATATATATATATATATATATATATAACGTTAATACAACAAAAGATATAAGAGGCAACTAATATCTTTAATTAGTGAACATCCGGATAAAAATAAAGCTCAATATACTGGATAGAGCATTAATAGCAATAGATAAAGTGAAAGAATGGAATAAGGTGTGAATCAAATTTTATCACAGTTCAATGTTCAGGCAAAGTTCTTTAAAGTCCTTAACTCATGAGTTTTCAAAGAAAATCTTCTCCTCAGAGGACCATTACCGCAATGACATTACTGCAGGTAATAAAAATTAAACTTTGAAAATATATAAAAAAATATATATAAAAATACATAAAGGTATATAAAACATCAAATATATCGGCCCAAAACATACTTTTTTGTAAACCTATACAGTTCATCCACGTCAACAAGTTTAAAATAGCTCCAGGCAAGATATCAAAGAGGTTGAATAAGAAATAATCCAAATGGTGAATGGTGGTCCAAAAATACAAAAACTTATCCAGGCGGGAAATTCGTTTGCTATCGATGCAGTAAAAAGTGTATTTAAGGTGTATGCAAATTAATAAAATGATAAGAAAACGATAGGGAAAACAAATCATATGAAAAGTTCAGAAAACTCACTTGGTGTTGAATATTATAATGTCCAAATTCAGGGTTATTAAGAACTAATAGGAGTCATGAAAACCATAACTTCCTGGTTGTATGAAAGCTCTGCTAAATCCAATTCGAATAAAATTAAATTGACCCGATGTATTCGGCCATTTTTTCTTCCGGGTCCGATAAAAATTACTCCAAAGAAAAAAAATTATATTCAAAGGTAATTAAGCTCGCGCAAGCCCAGTAGACAGTGTAAGAAATCCGAAAACGAACACTTCTCCTTGATAAGACAACAGCACGAACGTAAATGAATATCAGCTGATTCAAACCGCACAAACGGATGTTACATGTCTTCAGTTAACAAGGAAAACGCCCACACATATTGAGGGATGTGTAAATTCAGTTATATGTATACCGGATGTTATATGTCTGGGTCGACTCAGTTATGTATATATTTGAATATTAAAAGTCTAGGTCACGGAGACGGATTTGTAAATTTAGGTCAGAGTCTCGATATATCTCCTCCTCCAAATTTACTACTTATTCTCTGCTTTGATTATATAAACCAAATTTACACATCTAACACTATCATATAATTTAAAAGATTTATGAAATTAATAATTAAGAAGTTGTTAAAACATTTAGAATTTAATAATTTAAAACTTTAAAAATCTAGACCCCTGCAACTTAATAATTTAAAAATTTAATAATTTAAAAATCCAGACTTTTGCAACTTAAAAAAATTAGAGAGATTTAAAGAGATATTTAGGCATATTCAATGTCTAAACCTTATAGGCTGGGAAGATTTAACACGCACATCTCCAAAACTGGATACTCCGAAGCCAGTTCTGACACTCACTCAAACAGCTACGGTGGGTTTGGTGATGGGCTGAATTGTGCATACTTGAATTTCCTCCTATGGCGACATTTGGAAACTAATTAATTTCTAGAGTTGATTAAATTTAAACGTGTAGGTGCTGTGGCAATCATCACGGCCTCTGAATTGCATAGACTGCAAGATCTAGATCCTGGGTTATAAGAGTTTGATTTTTTCAGGATGGACCATTTTATACTGTGTTAAAGAAGTTTGCCTGAACATTGAACTGTAATAAAATTTGATTCGCCCCTTATTCTATTCTTTCACTTTATCTATTGCTATATATATATATATATATATAATATACATACAGAGTGACTAAAAAAAAACGGGCCCCGTGTACACTTTATGTGATATCTCCTTTATTTATTCACCGAATGCCCTTATTTTACAGGACATGGCAGAATCAACGACCGTGAGTACACCAAGACCTCAGTGGGAGCTGGGACAAAGAATACACTGTGTTAAATTTTACTACAAGACAGGTTCGTTTAAGAAAACCCAGGACAGTTTCATGCATCAGTTCGGATGTGAAAAGGCTCCACCCAAAAGCAGAATTCAGAACTGGGTGGACCACTTTGAGAAGTATGGGACTGTGAAGAACTTCAACGCTGCCAGTGAGAACCGTCCAAGCAACTCGGCACGTCCCAAGAAGCGGACAGCCGAGCTGGTCGAAAGTGTGAGAGAGTCTCTCCAGGAGAGTCCGAGACGCTCTGTCAGTAAGTGAAGTCAGTCCCTCGGTATCTCCCGTGAGACTTGCAGGAGAGTGCTGGTGAACAATATGAGGGCTTACCCATACAGAATACAGACGCTGCAGACCCTTACAACCTCAGACAAGAAGCAGAGGAGCGCTATGGCAGTCAAGATGCTCGATAAGATCGAGGAGACACCAGGTTTCCTTAACCTCCTTTGGACCTCAGATGAAGCCCACTTCCATCTTGACGAAAAGGCTAACTCCAAGACAAATGTCTTCTGGGGGTCCTCCAGACCCAATGAAGTAGCCACCAAGCCTCTGCACTCTCCTAATTGCACGGTGTGGGCTGCAATCTCGGTCAGAGGCATCATCGGACCAATCTTCATCGAAGAATCTGGTACAGCAGTGACAGTCACCAAGGAGCGGTATGTGGAGGTCCTCAAAACCTTCAAGAGTCAGCTCCAGACCCTCTACCCGCTGCTCATAAACAAAGTTCTGGTTCCAGCAAGACGGAGCAAGTTCTCACACCTCAAACCTGTCCTGAGATTGCCTGAAAGAGAACTTCAGAGGCCGAGTGATCAGTCTCAAGACTAATTTTGAGTGGCCACCCCATAGCCCAGTCCTAAGCCTCCTAGATTATTTCCTTTGGGGCCATCTTAAGGACAGAATGTACACAAGGAAACCCAGAACCATCACGGAACTCAAGGAAGCCATCAGGGAGGAGATGAGAGCCATTCCCAATTCAGTCTATAAGAACGTCATGGACAACTTCGTTCTGCGCCTCAAGAAATGCACGGAGCTAAAAGGAGTCCATCTAGAACACATGCTGTAGAACAAAGAAAAAAGGCCAAATACCCTAGTGTTTTGATATGATGTTGTGAATATAATAAACTAGTTATGCCCCAAAATTCATTTCATTCGGACGAAACACTAAGAAACGGGGCCTAATTAGATTTGGGGCCCGTTTTTGGGGGGGGTCACCCTATATATATATATATATATATATATATATATATATATATACAGGGTGTCTCAAAAAAATGTACTCACTCGTAGAATGACGAGAAAACTTTTATTTATGAACATAGAGTGAAATGAAATAGCATCGAATACATGAGACAGATGTAATTGAAGAATCATGTTCGCAAATGTTCAAACTGATGACCATTATTGTTCAAACAAAGCTGATAACGCGCACCAAGGGATTCGAGGTTTTCTCGTCATTCTAAGAGTGAGTACATTTTTTTGAGACACCCTGTATATATATATATATATATATATAGATATATATATATATTTCAAATATTTGTACTTGTGTTATTTCAGACCAATCATCCTGAGGAAGTGTTGAAATAAAGACGAAACGTTGATGAATACATAAATAATATTTTTGGTTTTCCTTTTTTCATTTGCCATATATATACTAGGTATACCTACCCAGCATTGCTCAGGATGCACTGAAGTTATTTTACTTTATTCATTTGCACATTTTGTTTAAAACTTATACAGAAAAAGAAAGAAAATTTTGGTTTTATGGGAAGCAATTCTTTTTATATTCTTCAGTTCAAAATATGAGTTATTCCCCTAGCTAATTTTGATTTTTTGATAATAATGGAAAGATGTGTTCATATTACCAATTGTCCAGGTGGGACTGTTTTCAATATATCGTGGTGAAGTACGTTATTATAACGTCAATAATATGGTAGAATAACAAACGAAAATTTGTTAATCACAATCAAAATATGTGTCAGCTTAAATGCTTTTTGGATATAACTATTAAAATCTCACAAAATAACTATGTCAGATACGAAAAGAAGCATTATTAGCATGTAATAAGTTTATTTACATGCCTTCTAAGATGTATGGTAGTGCTTCAATCAATCAATCTCTCTCCATCCCTGACAGACACAAGGTCTTTTTTTTATGTCAGTGAGATCCAGTTTTTCAAAAAGGAGCACCTTGGATGAGATTATTTACAGATTTAGGAGGGGATATATATATATATATATATATATATATATATATATATATATATATATATATCGGATTATGTTGTTGTTTGTTTCAAACTTTATTCATGTACTTGTTTACTTACGAAAGATCTGACAAGAGTTTTACCTCGATTAGTTATTTCAGTTTCAATAGTAAGATCTACTTCACAGTAGGAAATCAATTGTTGTTGGTAAAAATAAATTACTACTTCCCGAGGTAGCTCAGCTAGTAAGTAATAAATACAATTTTCTGGCACTGTTCAAAAATGAATATCAAATGATTGTCTGCCCTTTGTCACATCCTTTTATTTCACTTTTAGAAGTGTAAGAATCTCATAGCTGATACGACTTTCTGTTTTATAACTGACTTCCATAATAAAACTCATTGAACAAGAATTTAGAGTAAAGTATTTCTAAACATAAATATATTTTTTTAAATATCACCCACAAAAACATTTTCTTTGTTTTGCTAGAAAAATATACTAGTTAAAATTGTTCCCTTTAAAATAACAAATTTTTTTGACTGTTTTAAAGTCAATGTTTACTTTTATAATAGTAAATCTACCAAGCAGAAATTCAGTAAAGTAAATTCGTATGAATCAGAATGGTACAACTTGGTTGACGGTTTTATTCTGTTGTCCGCATTCTTGCAGGAGAGACCACATAATGGTTGCCAACATCTCTAAGTGAAAGTGGTATTATGGAATCGACTATATTCGAACTTGACACACCCAGGTCGTCAGTCCTTGTTGTTATCCACTTAACCACCGTCACCTCCCTAAATTCAGTGAAACAAAACTTATCTTTCTTATCGGATATTATAGTTACCTCCCTTGGAAATTATAAGAGCTTTCTACTGGTATAAACAATGTTTTCATTTTGAAAGGGAAAATTGAATAATCTAATAATGTGCAAGATCAGAACCATTAGACTACTAGAGCCCTTTTTTTTTTTAGGCCAATTTAAATTAGACCAAATATTGTTTTTTGGAGACAGACGGCACCAAAATCCGACTACGGTAGTTTATAAAAACTGCAGTTTTGAAGCAATAACTTAACAAATTTTTTGAAAACTTCACCATGTAAGGTTTTTAGGGCAAGGATTCCAAAAATGATATTTAGAAAGGCTAAAAGGGAAATAAACACTTTTTGGCCAACGTTGGTTTCGTGTGGACGTTTTGAAAAATACTACATAGGAGATTTAAAAATTGAAAAAAAAAAGACATAACTGTGATAGCGTGAAAGAATAATCTTTTTTATAAAAAAAATATGATTTAACTATTTAAAACATCTAAAAAAAAAAGTTCTTATGAAATTTGGCATAATTAAGAAATCTATCCTCAAAAAAGACATTTTACAGTATTTTTAGTGAAAATCTGAAAAAATTGCACAGTTTATACATGAAAATTTTAATGTATGTTCATATACCTTAAAAATATCAAGCCACTGCACTATACTTAATGTTTGCTTCCTTTGAAATAGTATTGGAAGCCACATTTATCTCCTAAAAAGTCTATTTTTTCTCGTTTTTCATGTAAATCCTTCAAATTTTTGAACAAAATTGAATTATTTTGCCATAATACTTTATTTTCTGATGAAAATAATTCTGTCTTTCTAATGATGGATTCTTCCATTCTTATTATGAGTAATGTCTGAAAGTTTTCATTTCAGTGATTCACTGTAAACAAAGTTTACCTGTTATTCAGTGACCGTATATTTTATTTTACATGCGGTCCAAAAATTTTAAATTATAAGACCACAAGCGGTCATATTGGCTTCTTATTATACTATTAATAATTCTCTCACAAAAAAGTTGATGAGTTATCGCAGAAAGGGGAATCCTTGCAATTTGAAAATGTAAAATTTTTCAAAACATCTTATAATTAGAATCTTTAATTTTCGCTTTTATTGTTTATAGCAAAGCAGCTGATCTAGACCTTTTGGTGGCATTGATAAAAGGTAAGCTTGAAAGAAACTTATCAACTCGCGAGGAAGTCCAACTTATGACATTAGCCTCTGCCAGCTGGTCCCGTAAGAAGGTTCCTGAGCATTTCAATATGTCTGAATATATTGTAAAAGAAGCAAGACGTCTCATTGTGACAAAAGGAATTATTGCACTTCCTAAACAAAAGCAAAGCAGAACCCTCTACGATAAAGTTATACGATCAATGAACTTATTCCGAGGATGATGAGTTTTCACGGATGATGCCAGGTGGAAAGAACTGTTAGTGTTAGTCTTGGAAATAAAGTCCACAAACAGAAATGTTTATTACTGTGTAATTTGAAAGAACTATACATAGCTTATAGAGAAAAACACCCAGATCATAAAATAGGTTTGTCCAAATTCTGTGAGCTCAGACCTACGTGGTGCGTTACAGTGTCTTTTTCAGGGTCACATTCGCTTTGTGTTTGTACACATCACCAAAACACAAAATGAATGTGTTTTGTTTGGTAATAAACATTTGAGAATAAGAATTAAGGAAGAAGAAAATATTCTAACCCTTGCATCTACGTTTACTATCACATATGAAGATCTAATGGAGCAAAATTTTTGTCACACAACACGTATGAAGTGCATGGTTCATCATTGTGAAAACTGTCCAGAATTTTCTGAATTGGAAAACTTTGTGAGGACTTGATTGGAAGAGCTTGAGATTGATGAAGAGGTCTGCTACAGTCAGTGAGAGAATGTTGACAGAACTCTATTAAAATCTCATTTATCTTCTGTGGAGGATTTCATTGAGTTACTGGTTTATAGCATTGATAATCTAACTACATATTCATCCATTGCTAAAAGCCAGGCCCAATGTCTGAAGAAGAGGAAGGAAAGAACTTGACAGATCAGAATCTTAATTCTTCTAGACTTTGCAGAGAATTATCATTACGTTGTTCAGGACAAGATACAAGGTTACCACTGGAATAAGGTCCAATGCATTCTTCATCTAGTGGTGATTTGTTAAAAGGAAGGTCATGAACTAAAACATCTATCATTTTGCATAATATCTGATGATCTGGACCATGACACTTCTTTTGTGCATCAACTTCAGGAACTGATCAGGAAGACTCTTCCACATGTCAAAACGGTGGAATATTTCAGTGATGGGTGCACTGAGCAATATAAAAATTACAAGAATTTTCTGAACCTTTGCAACCACAAAACTGATTTCAATCTCGATGGGACCTGGTCATTCTTTGCTACCAGCCATGGTAAATCTCCATGTGATGGTATTAATGGCACCGTGAAAAGGACCATTTTGAGGGCTAGTTTGCAGAGACCCATAGACGATCAACTTTTGACATTAAAGGCTGTTGAATTCTTCTGCAAAATAATTTACCAGCTATAACTATAATTGTCATTGAGAAAGGAGAGATGGTGTTAGTATGGGAGAAGCTGAGTATGAGATATGCTAAGGGAAGTACTGTCCTTGGCACAAGAAGTGTCCATCATATGGTGACTCGATCTGAACACATTATCAAAGGCAAGCAACTATAATATGGTGACTCAATCTGAACACATTATCGAAGGCAAGCAACTCGGTACCGACACTCTGCCCTTAGTCATTCATTTTCTCAGGTTTCTATCACACCTGTAACTATTTCTTCCTTGAAACCAAATGATTATGTTACCTGTGCATTTTATAGCTTTTGGTGGTTGGCACTGATTGATTCAGTTAATACTGAAGAGAAAGACTTGACCTGCAAGTTTATGCATTCTAATGGTCCTACAAATAGATTTCACTGGCCACAAAGTGATAACAAAGGTTATGTTTTTATCACTAAAGTGATCATGGCAGTCCAGACTCCACAATGCTCAGAAAGTAGAAGGCAATATTTTCTTCTAAAAGATGAACTCAAAAAAAGAGGACTCAAAATTATTTTTATTGTATTCAGCGTGTACTTTTTTATCTTGATGGATTGGAGTGAAATTTGATGGAAACTTGCACATAGCTGAATTTTCTTTATTATTAAGTGTTGCACACTATTTTAAGCTAATTAAATGCTTAGTGTGGGGTTTTGGTTTAATTTTGACACTTTAAATAGTCATAAATTAACTTTTTGTTTGTTGTCTGTCTTAACTTTTTCGAAAATTTGTGTAAATTTTTTTATAAAACATTAAAAATTTGCACATTTCCAGCATAATTTTCTTAAGTGTGGAAAATTTCCAACAAACTTTTTTAGGTGTTTTAAATAGTTCAATCATATGTTGTTCTTTGAATAAAAAAGATTACTCTTTCACGCTATCACAGTTATGTTTTTTTAAATTTATTTAAATATATTTCAGTTTCGTATAAAGTTAACGAAAATTTAGAATACCAACGCTTTTGCATGAGCCGCATTTAATATGAATCCTACAGAATAATTACCGAATTTATGAAGAAAATGTTAAGTCAATGCTTATGATGAAAATATGCTAATTTGTGAAACTGTATACATTATATATATATATATATATATATATATATATACACACACATACTGTTTAGACCTGAAGAGTCAAGTATATTATAAAATCTCAAAATTTCTTAAAGTTGGACTGAAATCTTATGCGAAATAACAAAGACTTGAGTTTTACACATCGATAGACAGTAAGAATGTATTTGCTTAAATTTAAAATTCATATTATACACAGGGATATAATTTATTCTCGTTTTTAGTTTTAAAAAACTCAAGTCATGTTATACACAAGAACATATGGTAGTTTATTTGATTAATGTGAAATTAGAATTTTGTTTTTATTTTATTTTTTTCAAAAAAAAAAAAAAAAAAACTTAAATGCAAAAATTTATGAGAACGTTCATGTCACACTCAACGCGATTGCTTACGCCACGCTATGCAGGAAAGTTCATTAATTTAAAAATTAACGTTAACATTATCAGTTCATCCAATGCAAGCATGTAAGATAAATCAACTTACAATTATATTTCTATATGAAGAGGAAAAAAAAAAAAAAAAAAGCACCGTAATTGAACTGAAGAAGGCCAGAGGAAACAGCAACCGAAACATAGGATTATAACTATCAACATTGATGAAGATAAAAGGCCGAGGAAAAATAATATAAATAGTGATGGTATGCGTTAGTGAATATCTGTGCACGTTGAATACAAATGTTCTGAGTCTACACCATGTTTATTATGACGTCATCCCCTAACATCTAAGTCATGATGAAGAGAACAAACAACTTTGCCCTAGTGTGGATGTATATAAATACGGACTTATTGTATTAATCTTTTTTTTTATTATATCAACTTTAGGCGAATCCTAAAAAAATCTTGCTGACATTATTTCAAAACAACTTTTTTATATTTCAAAATTTTGCAGATTTTATTCATCTCCTTCCCACGGCGGAAAGATTAATTACAAGGTCAGGGAAAGTGGGATTTGAAAAGCCAGCGCCCTAGAGGAAGAGCACTCTGGAAGAACAAAAATTGCCTGGGCAGCCCCGTTGTTATTCCCCGATAGGGACGCCTCAGGTGATTAGCAATAAACTAACCCCTTCTTAAAGAGCGAGAAGGTAAAACCTGGAATGGTGGATCTAGAACTGACCAGGACCATATCATACCTCAGACCGATAGAGAACAAGCCATCCTTAAAAATGGCCTAGACTAACGCTGTGATGTAAAGTCAATCTAAAGCACATGTAGTCTTGGTCATCCGATTCTAACCTATGAAGCCATTACGATTTTGTATTGTTTGGATTATTCAGACTACTGTTCTCATATTGGCTGCGGTACTGAAGAAGTTGCCTGGAGGAACACAATTGCATCCCAATAACTAATCTGATGGAGATGTTGACCTTCTGTGTAGAAACTAAATACTTTGAGATGGGATTATTATATATCGGTAAGAAGGTCTGCCTATGGAATCACCAGAGTCTCCAGTACTGGTCAATGTATACATGAAATACTTAGAGGAAATGAAATTTAAACAATAAATTCTTAAATTTCACTTTCTTTGGAGTATTTTCAAGGATTTTAGGGAGCATAATATGGGCACAACCCCCTCATTTAAAAATCCAATATTTCAGATTTGCATTGAATTTTGATCCATCGTCATTAGACACCAATAAAGCAAGATCCCCTGAATTTCAATTTCTTCTTTTTAAATTTGAGACATTTTCTAAAATCAAAATCATGTAAGATTTTGATCAAAATTGGAATAAGGATTCTAGACATGAGTTTTAATATCATTATATCTTAATTTAAATCTTTGTAAGGAGGTATAAACATGGTGCAAAACTGTTCTGTTCGTGGAATTAATTTTACCCGTCCTGGAACGGGTATTCTTCTAGGTTATGTATATAATAAACTAGCAGGAAGATCCAACGCTGCTTGGGATTGAATGAGGATCACTACTATGTACTTTTTCACCATGATCATAACACCCTATTACTTTTTTTTACCCCCCCCCCCCCACACCTCCTGTTTCGCCCCCTAATATAGTCGGAAAAGGCTGAAATGTTGGAAAACTCTCTGAATTAGTGTCTTATGTATATGGTTTAAATTTCATTAAAATCGTATACACATATTTGAATTTTAAAGGGGGTTCTGTCCCCATGGGTCACTTAGAGATGGGTTAGTTGGATATTCAGCAGATAGAGAGTAACAGAGATTCGGCACCACTCCCATGGTCTTTCCCGGAGAAATTTATACATACATATAAATTTCATAAAAATAGGATATATTTGAAGTTTTAAAGGAGGTTCAGCCCTATAGTTCTCTTAGGTTAGGAGGGCATTTAGAGATTCGGCACCACTCCTATTATCTCCTCCAGTAAATTTTATACATTTGATTCAAATTTCATAAAAATAGGATATATTTGAAGTTTTAAGAGGTTATGCTCGTAGCCCCCTTAGGGGTGCATTTAGAGATTCGAGAACACTTCCATCGTCTTCCCCGGAAAATTTTACATAATAATACAATTTTAGATTTTATGCGCATTCTCTAACCTTTCTTTCTATAAGGAACACACACACATACACACAGACATTGAGTTTTATATATATATATAGATAACTTTTATAACAATGTTCACTGGTATGGGTTATCTGCCGAGCAAATTATAGACCTGAAAATTGTACTTGGTATCAGTGGATTCAAAACCAATTTTAACAAAGGAATTATATAAATGTGTGTTATGCAACCCCTACAAAGATTTATTTATGAAAATCAAACTTTAGTTAAAGGCCCATAACCTATATAGTCTTGCACACTTTTCCAGGTCTCCGCGACACTAGCACAGTCTAATAATACAAGACGAGCTGTAACAATGACATATATGTATATTCTCGGTGTTTTATCCGAGTCTTTTTCACATGTTCGTTATTGTACTGTTTTTATCTTCGTTCCTTCCTTGGAGCTTCTGGCTGCAATGAGTGAGCGAGCATCATGGCATGCAAACTTTGTGAATGGTCCATCATTAATTGATAGATGACTCAAGACAAGAAGAGCTTCTGCTGCTGCATTCGTCTGGGCATTCACTGTTTATTTTTACCTTTTTTTTTCTTTCTAACACATTTACGGAACATTCTGTCTTAGCATCACTTATTTAACTCCGTACTCTCATTGCCAATGCTAGTTCAATTAAACTGGGATAGTGCCCAGGAGAGATGGAGAAACATTACAGGTTATTCGAGCCATTTGTAACTATTATAGTTTGAGTTTCATCAAAAATAAATGGATGTCTGGAAGATATTTGTAATTTGAATATAAGTCTTTGCTGGTGTGAGTTATGTGCAATGCAAGTTATACACACAGATATAAAAGAAGTAAATATACACCCTTATTAACATTGATAGCGAAAACTGCTGTCAGAGGGTCCTGATGGGCCTAAACGAGATAATATTGATTATTTTCCCTCTCTGTTGAATTGGACAATCACTTGGTTAACAGTGAAAAGTAGAATCTAGAGGTTTGCTGCGATTTGACGCTGATTAAGTCCACGTTCAGATTGACCCATAATAGGGCTGCTCTGAAACTCTGAGAATACTAATGCTTCTTTGGCCCATGTCATACTTAAATGGTGATATATGATCGATATATTGATATCTGAAACAAAAAATGTGAAGTAGTATAAATATTGGTGTTTCAAACTTTTACTGCTGCCTTGTACGGCTCCAAGTGCTGGTCATCAACCAATGAAGTAGAAACTTTAAAGATATATGAATTATTTTTGTGGGTGTCTATTTACTGTTTTCATGTCTGTGTACAAAACAATATGATAAGTATCTTTATTTTCTAGAAGGAACATGTTCTTGTAGAGAACAAACATTTGAAGAAAAAAAATATACAAGAAATATTGTATTATTTAGATTTTTTGGACTACTGTTCACATCTTGGATGTTATTCTTACAATTTGGCTGATGTAACCTCCAACCTTCTTCAGGTGCGTCTTGTCAAACTCGGGAATCTGTACGGAATTTCAAATGGAACCCTTTATTTAATCAACTGGTTCCGTTAGCCATGACTGGGTAAAAGTCTTAAGTAATTCGTAACCGTGTTCTTAGTATTGGCCGTACGGAGGATTCAACCATCAATCCCCAGAAGACTGTTACTTAGAACTGATCATGGCTGATGGAACAAGAGCAAGTTATCCCCGTGGATTAAATAAAGAGTTCCGTTTTAAATTCCTAGATTCAACATAAAGATTCTTGAGTTCGACAAGACGTACCTGAAAAAGGTTGGAGTATTATCAATCTTGATCTAAAATATTCTGAAACATAAAAAGTATTTCATAAACAAATAAAGAGGACAGGTGATACGAATATAAAGCACAAATGTAAGGCGCAGATCACCTACCTTGCGAGGTTGTCAGGTGGGCACAAAATGGTCTTGAATCAAAGACACTTGAAACAGTCGCATTACACGAAGAAATTACAGAAGGTGATGTTGTGAAGAAACTGTGCAGACTAGTTGATAACTGGGACACAGAAGGGGAACATGTAATTTGTGTAGAAGGGACATTTGGGATAAGAACTTTAGTTATATTAGGGGAAGGGGGTAACTGGGAAGAGGCAGTGCTTGCAGCAGTAGCAGCAAGCGCCGTATTACTACTACTGTTGCTAGCTGTAGTTGTAGTCCAACCGGAGAGGCCTAATTGGCTTTTGGTTGTGGCAGAAGTGCACAGTGCTCGTCCAACAGCAGAGGACGGCACCTGTGTAGATAAGGGTTGCTGCACCTGCCGCGTGCCAACTAAACCTGTTGACAGGCTATTGCTTTGTAATGCAATGGAAATCTGGGAGTTACCAATTTGCTGGTGGGGTTGATGCTGCTGCTGCTGTTGCTGATGATGATGATGATGGTGATGATGTGGATGCTGATGATGCTGCTGAGTGGTTGATATGCTACTTCCAGGAAATGTATAATTGGAGGTGTTAATCTTCACACCGTCCGAATGTTCGTGCATAACATACAAAGCATTATCAAGAAGCTTGCTGTTATCATCTTTACAGTTTGATTTCAAAGTTGATTTCAATATCTCGCTGTCCCCAGATTCCGACGGAGTGTCGTCCGACGGTTCTGACACGCTGCCTAAGCCAGAATCATGGCTCAGAGACATTACATTTTTCACATTAGTGTTCATATCTGGGAATGGGTTGTGGACAACCGGCAGCGATCCAGTGATGCTACTTTGATTTGAGTTCTCAGACTCCGCATCCGACAGGGATGCCATTTTGTTGCTATCAGGGCTCTCAAGGATCTGATTCAGTTCCGTCGTTACAGCATCACGCTGATTAATTATGTTGCTGCTGTTGTTGTTGTCATTGTTAGCTGAACGATCATGCCTGTCCATACCAGCAAATTTGCCCTGAGATGAAGCTTTGGCAGCATTTTGCTGAATCATGGTCGACACCGACGCAGTGCCGCTGCCGAGGCTGGTTCCTGAAGGATTGCCTTTGTCAGAGAAGTTCTTGTAGAACGGGACGTTGTGCTTATCTGAACCCCAGGTCGTGTTGTGTCGTTCTGCCTTGTTGGTTTTAGACGCATTGTTAACACAAGACTTTCTCTGCTTGCGGACACCAGAACCTAGCCCAACAGCAATTTTCTTAGTTAGTAACTGACCTGCTTCAGGTCGATTAGTTTCCGACACGTTGGACGTCATGTTGATGACCACTTCGCCTCCAGACATATGATGCTGTGTCGAAGAAATTGGTACCGACTTATTTTCCGGAGCAAAAAGCTTGTTCAAATCTTTTGTATAACTAGAATGAAATGCTGCCACAGCAGAGTTTGTTACGTTTTGGCTGGGTTTGGAGGGTACGAATAACTTCTGGCCGTTTAGTCCAACCGAAGATGACATTTGTTCTTTCGAGTTGCCTTGTTGTACGTGACCACAGCCAGTTGATCTTATAAGATTGATATTATTGTGATGTCCAAGACTATCACAGATATAGGCATTCTTATTAGGTAATGAGTTTGGACAGGGGGACAAGGTTTTTGGACTACCACTTTCAGACTCTTGGTTATTGACAGGCAACTTAGTCTTCATCCCACCAAACATTTCCCCCGTAATCAACTGGTTTTCAAACATCGAGTTAACATCCTGCAGATTTTCAGATCTTGAAGGGCTTCCCTCATCAACTGGCTCTAAATGACCAGTATGAGGATTGATAAGTTTCACTCCTCCACTGGATTCCTTTGACAATGCAGTTGAGATCTGTCCAGGCTGTCCTATAGAAGACTGTTGAATATTTTTCGTTATATTACTTTTCCTATGATCAACAAATAATGATTCTGGATTTTGAGATTTTACAGAAACAATATTACTAGCCTTGGGGTTGAATATCGTGTTTGGACAAGTGACGTTGGGTGCAGACACCATGTCCGTATTGACTACCGAAGTAGACAGAGTGTTCGTACTACTAGTGACCATAGACGTTGATATATTATACATGGGCATACTATGGGCAGAATGCTCGTCCGTAATGCCAGGAATTGTTCCTGAGTTTTTGGTCTCTTTCACTTTTCTTTGCCGCCGCTTACGCTTCGGCGGACTTGCATCTGGAGGGGGAAGCATCTTACTTGAAGTAAGATTGTTAAAGGGCACTGATGTAGCATCTGTTTGAAGCAGGTTTACCAGAAGAGGACTGGAAGATGTGACAGGCTTACACATGCGAGGTACATTGTTCACAGTCGTCGTCGTCACTGCTGTTGTTGTTGTTGTATGAGGATAAGGTGGAGGTGGTGGTAGGCTAACGGGGCTCACACTGGCGCGTGTAGTCGTCGAGGTATGGGGCAAATTTGGAGGGGAGGGGAATTTTAGTCCAGGCTGGCCAATTGGACTGCGGCTAGTGCCAGGACCAGACAGCAATCCTTGGCTTTGAGATGCTGGGTATCCAGTGGGGCACCGCCCAGGTGGCAATGCAGAAGAAGTTGTTGTCGTTAAGCAACGGGAGAAGGGGACTGAGTTGATTACACTGTTCGGTCGAAATGGTATCGGTTCACATGATGATGCGACCACATTGGGGGATCTAAAAACTTCACTTGCGGGAATAGAAGAATTCAATATAGAGTCTGCCAAACCTGGACTAATAAATTTACTAACGTCTTTTTTACTACTTGGTACTGGAGGCACGTTTCCACTACGTTCCTTGCTTGCACCAAATTGAATTTGCTCAAACAACGGGGTTGACATGGCTGCACTGTGAGAAGAAGAAGTCTTGAACACCAACTCTGTCCGTTCATTGTTATGACCAGCAATGGTCAAAGATATCAACTGGTCACCTTCAATTTGCACAGCCAATACGCCTAATTCTCGCAATGCCACATGCCCTTGCTGAGCCAAATGTTTCAAACGAAGAGCTGCTTCTCGTGGAAGATTGAACGTAACTCTCACACTATTCCATGGTTCCACTTTCTTCAGTACGAGCTTCTGCTTGTCTGAAATAAAAAAGAAATAAAAAAAGTAAGCACTTCATAAAATTTTTTCTTGCTAAAAATTTAAAAGTCAGTTGATTAATTTAAAAACTTAATAATCATGTCTATACGTCTTGAATTATTTTCAACTGAAAATCTTTTTGTTAAAAATTTCTGGTATTTAAAGAATATTTTTTTTAATTATCTATTATTATACTAAGTTTGAGTACATCAACGTTTGATTCCCTAAGGCGTTTTACTATATACTTTAATAACAAAAATATATGCAAATATATCTTAGTTTTGGGATTGAGTTAGGTTTGAAAGAAAAACATGTTTTAATTGTTCTAATTAGCTGTAATTTATAATTAACAGAACAAGTCACCCATCTCTCTCACTATCTATGTATTTTTCTCAACATCCTCTCACTATGTTCATTCAATCACTCTCCAATATTTCTCAATGTCTGAGCATTTCAAGAAAGAGTGACTATTTTTTCAAAGTAATCATTTAATTTATATACGTGTGTACACACCACAAACAGATATGTAAATTCTCAATTTTAGAATATTTTGTTTCAGCCGATAGCAATTCAGATGGATAAGCCACTGTTTTCATATTGTTTGATCTCTGTATTTGCATGAAATTACTGCTTCAATGCCATAGTTGCTGGCATCGTTAGCAATAACCGGATCCTGATTGAGGTCAAAACGTGCTAGAAATAAATCGGATGTCATAATTTCTTCCATTTTTTCAAGGGAATTTTGGCACTCTTCGATCCAGTACCATTTTATGTCTGTTTTTAATAATTTATTTAGTTATGGCCATATATTGTTCAAAAAACAATTTTTTTCAGAAATAACTCCAATCAGTTTAAAATAAGTCAAAATTAAGAAAAAGACACTGAACATGCATGTGGGGGGAACGAGACAGGAAGTCATTCTTTTATTAAACAAAAGTCATCTAACACCCATATCCTCTCATCATGAATCGTTTATAGTCTTAGCTTTCATGGCAAAATTAACTTTCAGAGAGAACTGTCATAAAAGGGAAAAGGAAGAGAGAGAACAGGAAAATATAAAGGAAAAGAGAGGGGAAGAAATAAAAAGAAGAAAATCCAGCCAAATAGCAACAAAAAATAAAGAGGTACGGCTCTAGCAATTTGGCAGAAATCGACTTTTTCTTATTTAAAAAAGGGGGGATTTCGACCAAAAAGCGGAGCATTCACACCCATCTAGCGATTTAAGAGGAAAAATGCATTTTCTGGATTTTAAAAAAAAAGCATAATTCTGCTAAAAAGTGGAGAATTTAAATCCTTGTCTATATAAACATAGTCAACAATTCCTAAAAATGTTTGTATCTTTTTAACATTTTTTTGCATACCCTTCATTTTTAAAAATGTAGCAGGGTCTAGAACTCTACAATTTTCGATTATTATATGATCTAAGTACTTTATTTCTTTTATATTTCTATTCACTTAATTTGAACCCAAAGTCACTGATTGTTTTAAACACTTTCTGAATATGTTCAATATATACCTGGGTCCACTTTCGCCTCTAAATGTAATCAAATTGGTAGACGTATTAATGGCGAAAATTTTAGAAGCTATCTGCAAATATGCATCCGAAAAATCTAATTTTGAAAAATATTTACCACCACTTAACTGTATGTTCGGGATCAGGTATGCTTCTAAACAAACATTCAACCTGGAGCTGAAATCTGCACATAATCTTATATATTTTTGTTGTTGACGTAAATGTCTGGCAGACTCCATTCAGAATAATTTTAGAAATTACTTCCATTTTTACCAGCCTATTAAGTTCACTGCTGAATACATAGAGTGCCATAAAGAAACATCTCTTTATTTTTTTTTTTGTTTTAACATGGTTGTAAACTTTTCTTCAGTTTAATTTTTTTTTCACACCTTACCAGACAAAAAAAAAAATTTCTGTGTAGAGTTTTTTTTTAATTCTTAAAAAATATTTCAGAATCATAAGACATTTATTTTGTTACAATATGAACTTATTGAAGGATACAACACAATTAAATTCTCATTTGAATTTTTTTTTTCTTGCGATCTTGTGAGCAATTTATTTTGAAAACATTAAAACTTTGCTTACACAATCTGATCTATGTGCATTCATTTAATATCATTAAATTTGACCTTGCATTCAAGTTGAAACTTTACTGCTTTTCCATTAATTTTAATATTAGCACCTTTTTTTTTATGTTAATTTGTATTCTTCGGACTACCGTTCTCATCTTGGATTTTATTCTCCCAACGTTTCGGCCGATGTAACCCCTGACCTCCTTCAGGTGCATCTTATCAATATCCACAAGGACCTATGGTGTAAACGATATAAGTGCTAAGTAATAATGAATTCTAAGTGACAGTTTTCTAGAGGTTGAAGATTCAGTGCGAATGATACTAAGAATACAATTACGAATTACTTAAGACTCATATCTGATCATGGCTGGTG
>OY744524.1:63960917-64078417 GCA_963556195.1 Sepiola atlantica
GTGGCAGAGGCAGTCATTGTCAAAAACTTCCAACTTCCGTCGATCAAACACACTCATTGGCCATGTCTCGCAGTCATAGAAGAGAATCGGTTGATCCTCCTATCAGTTAATGATTTTTAAATAAAAACAATACGTAGCATAATAAATAAATAAACTATGATGCTAAACACATGTAATTCAGGAAATCATGTTTTCTGGCTCAAATGTTTTATCCAAAGGCATACAACTTGACTTCCCAGCCTTCAGACTGGGATGAAACTGTTAAATTTGTTCTGTCCTCAGTCAATTTTTATTTTTGTCCCATTCAGAGTGGTTCTATTTGGGGAGCCTACGCCCTAAGCCCCCCATTTAAAACCAACCTTGTGTCTAATTTTGTCCTCATGGGAGAGAAATAAGAACTCGTGAAAATAGACATATATTTATAGTTTATGCTAATATTTCTTTTATCTTTCATGCCAATTGACAAACTTCGAACACCGAAATTGGCAGGTATTAAAAAAGGCAACACGTGAAATTTAAAAAAAATATATGGAACGTTTATTTTACAGAACAGAATGTCTTGCAAATGCCATATTTGCAAACAATGTTTTCTATTTTTATTGAAAATTTATTTTTGTTGTTCATCTCTGAAAGTTCAGTATATATAACAAAAACGAAATATCTGCTATAATATTAATTCCAGGCCCATTACAATTTATCTTGATCAATTATTAAATATACCTGCTCCTCTAACAGTGTAGGTGTGTGTGTGTGTGTGTGCTATTTTCATATGCTTTTATAGAGAAAATAATTTTATTAACTTTTTCGAATTATGGTACCCCCCCCCCCCCAACACAATACAAATAAGAAGTTAGCCAACATAAATAAATGTAACCTGGTATTTATCTACCTCCAACAGCAGTAAGATGCGACACAAAGTCGGGAAAGTGGGATTGAAAAGCCAGCGCCATAGAGGAAGAGCAGTTTGGCCTACAAAAAATGCCTGGGCAGCCCCGTCGGCATTCCGCAGTAGGGGCACCTCAGGTGATTAGCAAAGGGTGAGAAGGCAAAGCCTGCGAAGATGGACCTCCTAAAACTGCACAGGACAATACCACAGACCAGCGGAATCAAGGCCCGAAAGTCAAGATGGTACCGGTCTATGGATTTCATCTTTGTCAGCCCCCATAACTGTAACCTTGTACAATATAAGTTTCTTTAAATATTTAAACAAACTTAAATTAAAAGCAAGAAACTAAAATTTTTAAGCAAAAGTAATTCACACTTAGCAGGGCTACCCGCCATTGCTCGGGTCCTAATTTCTGTAAAGTACGTAGATTAGAGAAAGAAAAAAAAGTAAAACAAAAAAATCTGCGTAATTGTAATTGGTATAATGGCATAACAACTAAGACCTCCAAAGACGTGCAGCGCGCTAGCTGATGAACCTAAAAAATCAGTCCCCTGTGCACCTCGCACCTCTAACACATGAAAATCTAGCTCAACACATATGGAAAAATGAAAAGTGATTTCTTTCATTGAAATGTTTATTTACAGAAATATTTAATTATTTTTAGTAATATTAAATAAATTAAATAAAGTTAACATCATAGAATTTTTTTCATTTTTACAAATAATCAAATGAAAATTTTTTTTTACATATAAAATTATTAAAACAATTAAATAAAATTAACGTCATGGAATTTTCTCATTACATACATATTTACTGAAGAAAATGTGTATGTGTTCAAAAATATGAATTTTGTAATTAGAAATTTAGTAATGTTATTTAAAAAAAAGTCTTGGAATTTTTTCCTATGTTTACGTAACATACATATTGATTAAAGGGCATTTGTTTTTGTCCAAAATTTATGGATTTCTTCTGTGTTTACAAATAATTTATTTATTTAAACTTCATAATACAAATGGATCTAGTATAGAATATTGCCAAGCACCAAGAAAATGGTTGCTTGTGGATGTGGACGTAATGTAGTGGATTATAACAATTAATTATTTAATGAAAATTAAAAGCACAAACAAAACGGTTATATGTGGATATGAAAATTGAAAGCACGATGAAAATGACGATATGTGGACGTAATCTAGCGGAGACATAATGTAGCAGAGACTGGCAGGAACGTATTGTAGTGGGGACTGAATTCCAAGGTTTACCAGCCAGTGCGCCGCGCATCTTTACAGGTCTCAGTTGTTATGTTGTTATACCATAATTTTCTCATGTAAGGTGCTTCTAAGTATGACATGCTAACCAATTGAGACACCAAATCAATTCTCTCTCTCGCAGTAAAATGTTGATTAAAACCAGAACAAGCCGCATTCATTCTGTCTTCCTTCCCTATCTCTGTCTTTATTTCTCTCTGTCAGCCAAAGGAAATGAAAAAAAGGAGAAAAAGAAAGTGAAAAGGACAAAGCAAGAGTTCCTTTCCTTCTTTTTCACCCAAAATAACCGAAAAAAATGTAAGTAAAAAGTAAGGCAACATCATTTACTTTCATTTATTATAATTTACTTTAACTTTAATTAGCAATACACATGAAAAAATTTAAATTGCTTAAAATATCTCAATAATGGCATATATAGAAAGAGCTTGATGATCTAAGAAATAATCTTTTTTAAATTTTTTAAATCTGACTAAAAATAAGGAAGTTATGACTATTTTTGTGCCTTGCACAATTGGATATTTTCCCCTCTTTAAGACCATATGCATTTTGTCACATTTTTTACACTAATTTTTCAGTAAAAATGTTATATCTTTGTTAAAACACAAGATTAAGCAATGAAATTTACCATATAAGTCTATTTTTGTGTAAGGAATCAGAATGTGCCACTAAAAATCTCCAGAAATTAATGGTTTCCAAGTAATCTGCACTAAGTGCACATAAATATGCTGCAATACCTTAAAAAAACCATGTATCCATTAAAAGAAAGAAGTTAGAAACTCAAAGTTGAATTATAATACATTTTATGTACAAGAAACTAAAATCTAATACTAGGATTGTTTAAAAATGAATATATTGCAAGATTTCTTTGGCATTATTGTAGAATAACACCTTCCACTAACTCACCCCCTTACCTCCCCAAAATATGAGATTCTACTTTTTTTATTTAGGCAATTACATGTTAACACCCTGAAAAGCTTAGCAGAAAGAAAGAAACAAAAACAATTAATTTAGAATTTAGAGTGGGGATCAGTTTCACATGAATTAAATATAAAATAATCCCCCATTTCAAGGCCATTCTAGCGTTTTAGGACAGTTAATTATTTTTTCTATGGGAGATAAATCATGTGCGTTTTTCTTGTTTTGTTTGTTTTTTTTCTTGTTTTTTTTTAGACGATTATGAGGGTCTTTGTGGGAGGAGGGGGGCTTACCACTTGGACCTCTAGGTTAGTGGTAGGGCTAGGGGCAATTAAGTGTGAACACCCTGAAAACTTAGCAGAAAGAAAAAAAAACAATTCATTTAGAATTTCGAGTGGGGGATTAGTTTCACATATATTTAATGCAGAATAATTCACCATTTCCGGGCCATTCTAGCGTTTTAGGGCATTAATCAATTTTTTTCTATGGGAAATAAATCCTGTGCGTTTTTTTTTTTATGGGCGTCTGCTTTTTAAAAAAAATTTTTTTTTTTTAGATGTTTGTGTGTGGTTTTAATGGGCTTTTTTTTGTAGGATTAGGGCTTCCTACTCGGACTTAGGGTTAGTGATAAGGTTAAGGAAGGGGTTTTGTTTTGGATGGAGGTTGCCATTCGGACTTAGTGTTAAAGTTAAGGGAGTTTTTTTAGGGGGTGGCCTGTCACTCATATTTAAGGTTAATGGTACGATACGTTCAAGAAGGCATTTTTAGGAGGTGGGCTTGTTAGTCGTACCTAGAGTTAATGGTAGAGTAATTATTTATTTTATAAATTTTACTAAAAGGCAAGAATGGCCGGGAAATCGGAGATCATTTTACATTAAATTTATATGCGAAACTGATCCCCCACTCTAAATTCTAAATTATTTTTTGTTGTTTTGTTTTTTATTTTTTTCGCCAAGACTTTAAGGGTGTTCACACGTAATCGCCTAAAAAAGTAGATTCTTAATTTTTTTTTTTAAATTGGCAACTAGAAAGTCATTACTACTAGAAGTTCGAAAGTTGAGTGAAAACCAGTATTTCTTGAAGTATTTTTTATAAAAGAACCAAATAGGATTAACTTTTTTAAGCACAAGTATTTTTGTCTTATTTTTACAAAGATTTACAAGACTAGGTTATATTAGCTGCTGCTGATTGATTGTTATATCAGCAATACTAGCAGCCATTGTTGACTTTCGCTCAAAAAAAAAAAAAGGACAATATTTTTTCGGATAAGGTAATTTAAAATTACTACTACGGAAAGACAAAACAACATACAATTATAATTTTAATGCATAAAAAAAGATAAAAGATTAATTTATTTACTAGTTGGGTACGAAAAATGTAAGAACATTTTCTATATTTTCAAATTTTTAAAATTCGTTCTAGAATGAAAATAAACATAAATCGCCTCGTGTTTATAGCTGCTAACTATTACTGCTACTACTACTACAGTCAGTTTTTCAAACTATAAATAGAAGACTTTTCTTTTTTTTAAGGATAGGGTAAAGAAATATTATTACTACCAAAAGAGAACACATATATACAATTATAATTTTAATGCATAAAAAAGTAAAAAGATTGATTTACTTACTAATTGGGCGACGAAAATGTATTTTTCAAAAATGTTTAACCCACGTCATATTGAAGGATTATTTTTAAAATTTCAAAAAAATAGATGAGCTGATTTACTTTGTACACTAACAAACATTAAAAGTGATGTTTCTCCTGATTGGTTTCCAAATTTCAGGACGAAATTCCGCACAGAGGGATGGTACGAAAGTTTTAAACAAAGTGGGGGTAAAAAAATAAAGTAACGTAAATTGCTGAAAATAGCGTTAACATTTTTTGGCCTTTATTTGCTCAAAACTCTTACAAATATATCATGTATATTATTATTCACGAATGCACGTGAAAGGACATTCATTTCCTAACAAAATGATGGTATTTTGAGCACTTAAAGTGCTTTAGTTTTTAAGATATGACTATTTTAATAGAACTACCCTGAAATCTGATTATCCAAACCGTTTTCTGGTCGATGTGTATTGCTACTTTAATATTGAACTGAGAACAGTTGGTTTAAAACGGTGCAGATGTTTATGGAATTCACCTTTCAACAGCAGTCGACAGGCGTTTTCAACACCCCGCAGAAAACGCCAAAATAGGGATCATATGTTTCCGGTCACTGCCCCTGCTGATTAGGACATATATAAACGTCGTTTGCGACGGATCCGGTCTCTTGCCTCCAGAATTTCTTCAGACACAGCAGGGAGAATTGTTTCGCTCCATCGGCCAGTCGCAAGACGATGCGACGACTACCTGTCGCATCAAATCACTCCTTCTCCCCTTTTCTGACTGCTGGACACACATAGTAAGCTTGGCACTTTCTTTCTCTCTTTTCAATTACACACGCACACATGTACACACGTACACACGTGCGTCTTTCTTCTTACAAAACTTATTTAAAGAGACATTGCTTTAAATAACAAAAAGACACTATTTCTTTCAAGCCGTCAAAGAGACATTTATCCAAAAGACACTAAAAGACTTTCGTCAAATATGGAATATAATTTTTATGTGTAAAAATGCAAAATAAATTTTTGTTTTTAATATAAATGTTTGAGTATTGGATATTTTATTTGCCCTTCATTTGTGTTGAATGTTGATGTTTTCTTGCTCGTTTTTCTTCAATATTTAAGAGGAATAGAATGCGTTAGCATCCCCCACAATTTGGTGACCCCATTGAACATTTATTTAATAAGATTCCAGTATTCAAACAACAATGGCTTTTAGCGACCCGACAGAATGTACATTGACTGTGAATTTGCCAACATACAACCCTACAAACATACAAACGTGGTTTTCTCAGCTGAATGCAATTTTTACGGCGAAAAAGATTACTTCGCAAAATTCAAAATACGTGTACGTGGTAGAAAAACTACCAGCAGACGTAGCTACAGAAGTCGTAGACCTTTTAGACCACATGCCGCTGGAAAAACCATACGACATTTTGAAGGAAGCCATAATAAGACGAACAGGCAAATCGAACGAAAGGCGACTCCACGACCTTTTCAACAACTTAAATTTAGGAGACATGAAACCATCTCAACTTTTAAGAAAAATGCGCACATTGTTGGGATCAAATACAATGTCCGATACGGTTCTAAAAAAGTTATGGACAGACAAGCTCCAGGCCCACACTACACAAATTTTGGCATCACTACCAGACGACTTGAATTTGGAGAAACTTGCAGAAGTAGCTGACAATACACGAAAGTAACAACCCAGAAAAGAACGTGTATGCGTCTTCAGTGCCGACACTAAAAACAGACACACCTGACATTGTAGCCAGGCTTGAAAAAAACATGTCAGAATTAACACTCAAGGTCCAGAGTCTCCTTAACAACCAAGAACAATTTTACCGACCTCGGAGACGTTTCAGAGACAATTCCTATTCTCCACATAGGAATCGTCGGAGGCGGTCAAATTCCTCCTCCAGATGGGGACAAATGCACGATACCTGCTGGTATCATCTCAATTTTGGAAAAAAGGCGAGGAAATGCATAAAACCATGCAATTTCAATGTTGACCAGACTCAGGCGGGAAACGGACGCTCCAACAGCGATTAAAGACGACATTAACTGCTGGAATCAAACTAATTAGTCGTCTATTTTACATCCGGGATAGCAATACCGGATATCATTTTTTAGTCGACACAGGTGCACAAATAAGTGTAATACCACCAGAACCCAACAGCAAGTCTACACCATCAGAATACACGTTGCAAGCAGCAAACGGATCAAAAATCCAAACCTTCGGTGAGACATCACTAACATTAAATTTGGGACTGCGACGACCTTTTTCATGGATTTTTACACGAGCCCAAGTAAAAACACCCATTCTCGGGGCAGACTTTTTATCTCATTTTTGTCTATCGGTAAACATGTATACACACTGTCTCATCGACAATGAAACACAGTTGTCGATGAAAGGAATAACATCAGTGTACAAATCAACAGGAATCAGCTGTACTTTACCAACTAACAGTGATTTACAGGAACTGTTTAAAAAATTTCCATCCATAATGACTCCTTTGAAGCACACGGATGAAATTCGCCATTCTGCTAAACACCACATTAAAACTACCGGACCACCAACTCATGCATCTCCACGCAGACTACGCCCGGATAAGTGCAAAATAGCAAAAGACGAATTTCAACACATGCTAAAGTTAGGAATCATCCGCCCATCAAGTAGCCCATACTCTTCGCCACTACACATGGTACCAAAACCAGATTCAGGGGCTTGGCGGCCTTGTGGAGATTTTCGACACCTAAATGCTAAAAAAGTTCCTGACAAATATCCTATTCCACACATCCACGATTTTGCCATAGGTCTGCAAGGAACTAAAATTTTTACCAAACTTGATTTGGTCAAAGCATACTATCAGATTCCAGTGGTGGAAGAAGACATAGAAAAAACAGCAATCACTACTCCTTTCGGCCTATACGAATTCACAAGAATGCCTTTTGGATTACGTAACGCAGCTCAAAGTTTCCAGAGACTGATACACGAAGTTTTGAGAGGATTACCATTGCCTTTGCATACATCGATGATGTTCTCATCGGTAGTCGAAGTATGCAGGAACATCACGAACACCTAGAACAGGTTTTTGAGAGACTGGCACATTTTGGTTTAAAAATCAACGTGAACAAATGTGTTTTTACAGTTCCTCAACTGACATTCTTGGGTCATGTAGTCGATGAGCAAGGTATTGCGCCCATACCAGAAAAAGTGGAAGCGATACAGCAGTTTCCACAACCAACAACATTACGACAACTGAGAAGATACCTCGGTCTTATCAATTATTACTGCAGATTTATTCCAGGTTGTGCAAAGATATTAACCCCACTCACAAATTTACTGCGCAAACAAAAAAAGAAAAATGCAACAATTGCAGTAGAAGGGGAAGCATTGATCGCATTTAAAAACTCGAAGGAAGCACTAGCAGATTTCACAAAGCTTTCCTACATCCGTGATGAGGATAATTCACTACTCACACTGACTACGGACGCTTCTTCAGATTCGATTGGATCAGTTCTACACCAGTCTCAAAACAGTACAGAAAGACCAATCTCTTTCTTTTCTGTGAAATTGAATAACGCACAGCAAAAATACAGCGCTTTCTCCAGGGAATTACTTACGATCTATCTCTCGATCAAACATTTTCGGCATCTTCTCGAGGGTCGAGACTTTACAGTTTTCACAGATCACAAACCCCTCACATACGCCTTACACACAAGCATGGAAAGATATACACCACGAGATACCCGACAACTGGACTATATAGCCTAATTTACATCGGATATCCAATACATCAAGGGTACAGATAACATTGTAGCAGATACTTTGTCACGTTCCACTATTCATGCCATAAATTCGGAAACACTCAACTTCGATCTAATCGCAGAAGAACAGCGAAATGATGTGACATTAGACGAAGTAAAAAAGAACACTTCCTTAAAATTAAAGGCACAACCAGTCCCTTTCGGATCAGAAACATTTCTATGCGACACGAGCACAGGCTATTCCAGACCATACATACCACCTTCACTAAGACAAAAAGTTTTCCAACATTTTCACAACTTGTCACACCCAGGCAGACGAGCTACAAAAAAATTAATTAGTGATCGTTTTGTATGGCCTAAAATGCATAGAGACATAACTGACTGGACTAAAGTATGTTTAAAATGCCAAACTAGCAAGGTAGGCAGACATACAAAATCTCCTCCTGGACAATTTATTCACCCAGATGGTAGATTCACCAACTTACACATCGACATAGTTGGACCACTACCAGAAGCAAAGGGCCACCAATATCTACTGACAATAATCGACAGATTTACCAGATGGCCTGTCGTAACTCCTTTGCGTGATACATCCGCAAATTCCGTCGCGAAAGCAATATTGCAGGATTGGATAGCTAATTTTGGTTGTCCATCCGTAATAACAACAGATCGCGGCGCACAATTTCAATCAACACTTTTCGAGGAATTCACAAAACTTTTGGGAGTGAAACACATAACCACTACGGCTTATCATCCTTGTGCGAACGGAATGGTCGAGCGTTTCCATAGACAACTGAAAGCAGCTCTGACAGCAAATAACGATTCCGGAACATGGTTAGAAAACATCCCTTTGGTTTTGTTGTCCATCAGAAATGTGTTGAAACCAGATTTAGGGTGCACATCATTCGAAATGGTTTTTGGGACCACACTGACATTGCCTGGCCAATTTTGTGAGAAAACAAATCATTTTCAACCAACTACAAACTTTGTTCAAAATTTTAAGCAAAGGATGAATGATTTGGTTTTTACACCTACAAGGACACAGACAAAAGAAATTTACATCCCAAAAGACCTCAACAACTGCGAATATGTTTTTGTACGCATAGATGCAGTAAAAAAACCTCTTTGTGCTACATATTCAGGATCTTTCAAAGTAGTCGAGAAGAAATCAAAGTATTTCACTATTATGAAAAATGGAAAACAAGATACGGTTGCCATAGACAGGTTAAAACCGGCATATTTGGATCTATCGAAGAATAGCGTGTCGGAACACCTCACACCTTCACAAGACACTGACGTGTGCGAACAAGATACTACAATAAGCAGCACACCACCTACACCGAAGCTAAGGACAAAATCCGTCAGGAGAGTAAATTGGCCTGCCAACTTGAAACAATATGTTACATATTGGAAATATTTTTTTTTCTTTCAATATTTTTCAATCTGAGGGGGGTTTTATGGAATTCACCTTTCAACAGCAGTCGACAGGCATTTTCAACACCCCGCAGAAAACGCCAAAATAGGGATCATATGTTTCCGGTCACTGCCCCTGCTGATTAGGACATATATAAACGTCGTTTGCGACGGATCCGGTCTCTTGCCTCCAGAATTTCTTCAGACACAGCAGGGAGAATTGTTTCGCTCCATCGGCCAGTCGCAAGACGATGCGACGACTACCTGTCGCGTCAAATCACTCCTTCTCCCCTTTTCTGACTGCTGGACACACATAGTAAGCTTGGCACTTTCTTTCTCTCTTTTCAATTACACACGTACACACGTGCGTCTTTCTTCTTACAAAACTTATTTAAAGAGACATTGCTTTAAATAACAAAAAGACACTATTTCTTTCAAGCCGTCAAAGAGACATTTATCCAAAAGACACTAAAAGACTTTCGTCAAATATGGAATATAATTTTTATGTGTAAAAATGCAAAATAAATTGTTGTTGTTAATATAAATGTTTGAGTATTGGATATTTTATTTCCCCTTCATTTGTGTTGAATGTTGATGTTTTCTTGCTCGTTTTTCTTCAATATTTAAGAGGAATAGAATGCGTTAGCATCCCCCACATGTTTTGCAAAGTTTTAAAAATTGAAAAGCGTTATTAGGAACCATGAGGTACAAACAAAGTGACAAATAAATGTGCATTCATATATAACAGATGGATTTTTATCTATGCATTTGCAACTATTTACACTTATTTTAAAAGACTTGAAGAATACATTTATATGTTTGACTAAAGAGATTATTAGGTAGGGTTTTATGAATTATTTTTATGATAAACATATCCCAATCTCCCTACATCCGACTTACATCAAATAATGGATATAAAATGAGGCTTTGATGATTACTGGTGCATTTAAATGTAATCTCGAGGCTGAGTTAAACAGACAACAAAACAAAAAGATTATTAAACCAAAGATCTAATTTCATTTAATACAGATTATTGCATTAATATAAAGCAGAGTTATCTTTCTATCATAACTTCTATAGTTGACAAGAATACATGTCAACTTGTCACTGCTTCAGAATAGACATTTAAAACCTTATTGCATTAATAGAATTTAGAAACAAAATGGAACATGTTTATTCTATACATAACTAGCTGGAGTCGTGCCAGCGTTGCCCGGGATTAACCGATTGAAAAAAAAGACATAAATGTTTTTTTGTTTAATATAGAGAAAAATATGTCTGTAACGTGCAAGTTTTTAATGTGGGGAAAAATACAGCTACCCAAAAAGGGGCACTCCGGATTGGGACAAAAAATTTAATTGCCTCAGTTTAGAAGAATGTCTTTTTCACTGACAAAAGACAGAAAAGATGAAGTGTAGTATCAGAACAGATACTACACTTTGCTTCTAGCCAAAAGTTCAAAGTCACAAAATATAAGCATGAAAAAAAAAATGGAAAGATTATTTTTTAAAGTCACCAAATAATTCTAGTTTCAGTTCAAGATGAAGAATAGTACGAATGAATCGTAGTTCAAACTATTTAATAAACAAGATTTTTTGCTTGATTTTATATTGTGTAAAATGATCCAGAGATATGAGTGGTCACTGTCAAAAAAATCTGAAACTGAAACCTACCAATTTCTTAATGTAGGGGTCTATGCCCCCAACACACAATTTATCTCCCATAGCAAAAACAGAAAAATGGCCGGCTGCCCTAAAACGCTAGAATGGCCAAGAAATGAGAGATCATTTTACATTAAATTTATAACTTGCGGACCTGTGGCGTAATGGATATAAGACCTAAGATGAAGTACTGCTGTCATATTTGGGGAGGTGCTGCCCGGAGCACTCTTTCTGGCCTTGACAGAGTACAAAACAGACTCTGCACATCAAGTGGGAGGATAATCTCTTCTCTTCCCTACAGAAAAGTTATTGCTAGCCTAGCTACAACCACAGCAAAGAATGTGCCTTTCTCTCTGTACCAAAAACCAAACGGAACTTCCATCCCATCTGTGGAACAAGATACCACAAGGCTGCTTCCCAACCGACTACAACATGGTCATCTTCAAGTCTAATATAGACGAATACTTGTTGACCTGTCCTCTTGGATAATCAATTCCTCTTAAGTAATCTTCTGCCCATTCCCCCCTTTGTTTACAATCCTCTCGTGGTGGAAATCCTTGTCTAACTGACAATCTTTAACCCTTATCCTTGTTAGGGGGGACTCATTAGTATAAAAAAATCTTTTTAAAAACAATGGGAGACCACTCAGTCTTCACATGATCTGAATCTACACATTAGAAAAAAGCCGCCCCAACACTGACTAATTTGAATAAGAATGGTGGTGCTTCATTGTTAGCTGATCATGATCAATTTGTTGTGAAGGCTACATATATATAAGATTGACATTTGTTAGTGGAGTCAGTTTGCTCCTGTGTTGTGGACATTGAAGAGTGGAAGGTCCAAGATGATTATAATAGAAGTGACAGAGAAGGTTGATGATTTTGAGAATATATGTGCCAGAGATTTGAGAGAGCTGTACTAATATTCTTATCCTTTGCTCACAACACAAAGAGGATTAAGTTACCAAAAGTGTTTTAAAGGAAGAAAACAGAAAAGAGCATGCTTGTTACATTTTCAAAATTATTAGAGTAACTATCAGGCCTTGTTGATTGATTACTTACATATTTAATAGAGCATTTATGAAATAAAAGAATAGAAGTAAATAAACCATTGTTATTTACATGAAACTAGAGGTTTTTGATAATTGAAATTCATTATCAGAGTTTTTATGGTGTTCTGTAAAAACTAGTGGATGCTGAACCAATTTGTTTTGATCAGGTTTTCTAGTATTCAGGGATATATTATTTATATTGAAGGAAAGCAATACTCTATTGTCTCTAAAAATTAGGTTTTTTTCTCATCAATAACGTCTTCAATAATGTTTCCTATGTATCAAGCAGAGTTAGTCTATTTACTGTTTCTTTCTGTCCAGCAATTATAACAAATATTGGTGTGTGTTCTTAAAAAGAAAAATTGTATTTCTAATTAATTTTAATATTTTTATATTTGATTAATCCTGCTCGATATTTTGATTTTGATCAGTCATATTTACAGCAGAGTACTCTCATACTCAGATGTCTCCCCAACTGCCACTCATGAACACCGGTAACAAATTTATAAGAGACACTTTTTTGAGATTCACCAGTAGTAAATCATATTTCAAGTGTTTTCATTGTCTAATAGTCTCCCTTTTTTGATAAGCAATTTTCTGAAGTAGTGAGGGGGAATTTGTGTCCCGTTTATAATAAACAAAATTTTAAAGAAGGAAAGAAAAACATATTTTAGAAAAATGTATTATGTTTGAACAGAATGGTTACAATTTAGCAGAGATGGAGAGTCAGAATCATGTATTTTTGCCAGTCAGGTCGATTTAAAAAGAAAAATAACCCAGTTGTCAAATTTCTTCTGCAAACTCCTCGTCCCTGAGATGGGGATTCCAGAATCAACAATTTTTGAAAGGTTTAGTGTTTTGTTTTTAAAACCGTGTCCAGAATTGTATTTTTTTTCTGTTTAAACATTGCCTCTTCTTTTTAGAACTTATATCTGTATTAAATACTTTCATCAACAAACAATATCTCAATACAACTATATAGGAAACATCAGTAGATCAAATAATATAGTATTGCCAATAAAATTTTCCAATGCCATATTACAGAGATCCATGGATAAATGCTGGTAAAATTCTAGTTCCCATGGAACAAAAAGAAAAGCCTCACCCAAGCGAGGGAAGATTTCACTGTGCTGGTGCAGAAACAGACCAGTTTGTCTCTGATGGCAAAAATTGATTGGAGGAAAACCCCAGGAAGGACAGAATAGAACTAACTAATGCTGTTTACAATTCATTTTGTTGTTGTTCAACTAATCCAAAATTTCATGTAATAAAAACGTTCAATCACTTCAAGCCCATTTGTTTAATATTCAACATTCACTTAAAAAAAAAAGGTACCATTTTTCTTTTTTTAAATGTTTGACTTTATTTTACTACAATAAAATCCCTAAATTTAAGCCAGTGTTTTTGTCAATCCTATTATATTATAATGGAGATTTAGTATCGGTCTGTAACCAAAACTGGAATTATCTATCTATATACTACTAAAACTCTGTGGATCTTGCTTGTTACTTTGTATGCTTGTTTGTCTTCGTGCACAAGGGATGATGTCACAAAGCAATGATGTCATCTACTAAAACAAGTTTAAGACACCAGGAAGATTTTTATGACGTCATAAATTATAAAGTAATAACAGGGTGATGTCATCCATTAAAACAGAGATCATAGATGACCCGTGTCCAAAGGATAACAAGTTCTCTATGTGAATAATGACTGTATACATACACAAACCATCTAAATCCAAAAGGTTTAGTTATTATTTAAACAAGAAACATGGCATTTAACACCGGTTATATTTATTGTTATTTACCGAAACTCCCACAAAGTACAAGATGCGACATAAGGCCAAGTTTAACTACTACTTATTTTATTTATTTTACTATTTAATTATTTATTCATTCGTGGCACACATCGATCTAATATTTATTCTACATATTAACTAAATTTAATATTCTAGTTGAATTCCATGAGGTTTCTGCTTTCATTTATGTTCGACAAATAATTTGTTGTAAGAAAGAATAACATTATAACCAGATACAGTGCTTACTAATGATACTTTCTGACTCCACAACCATTGATTCGGTCCCTTGAAACCGCAAATGAATGATTATAGTCTTTTCTTTTTACAATAACCTGATCAAAGTCATACTAAATCAGAGTATGTAATGTTTATAAGTGTATCTCTAGCAGTTTCTAAGTTTTATCCAGACAAACAGGAAAAAAAAATTTCCTTTATATAATAGATAAATGTTGCAGTCTTGTTCTAGTGAGAGAAGTGGGGGCACATAGACAGATTTCTTTCTATCATCATCATTAGTTTAACATGTTTCACATGATGGCATGTGTTAGCCGGCTTTAAGAAATTGATTTTCAAAGTAACCTATCTCTGTCCAGGTTTTTATTTATCTCTTTCTCTCAAGTTCATCTTTATTACTTCCTTCGATGTTTTCCTTGGCTTCCCCCTGTAGAACTGAACCTGCTACCTCAACCGTTCTACATCTACTAACCCAAGAATTCTCATCCATTTTTTTCAACCTAACCATACCATCTTCTGCACACAGCTCCTTATACTGTCCAAATTTATTTTCTCCTTATACATATTTATAATAGATTATTATTTACATTATTTATCTTTTAAATAAAACTTGTATATGTAATTAGGGGTGGGACCTAATGGGTGAAAATTTCAGATTCATGCGAGTAGTATTTTTTTGTGTTCATTTATACATAAATAACACTAAACAATAAAACATTTTGAAAATTTTGCAAAATTCAGAAGGTGCAGGCCAAAAATAGCCGTTAGGGCTCCATGGGACTCAAATCCATCATTTTTCGGTGAAAAAGTGGTTTCATGCGACATTGCAGGTCCTAAAACATCCTCAAAAGCTATGAATGGATATAGATGGCTAAATCTGATATAGTACTTTAATTTAGGACCATTTTCAGGCTGTGAAAGGGTTTTCATGAATGTAAAATAACCAAAAACTAGTGGCCTGAACCTTCTGAATTTTGCAAAATTTTTAAAATGTTTGATTGTTTAGTGTTATTTATGTATAAATGAACACAAAAAAATACTACTCGCATGAATCTGAAATTTTCACCCATTACGTCCCACCCCTAATGTAATGGACATATTGATTTTTGCCCCTTTTGTTCCCTAAATGAAGATGTCTATAATGCAATATGATTTGAATCCAAAATGCACACCTTGAAGAAAAAAAACACAGACAAAGGTAATTAACTAAATATTTATATGGATTCATTGACTTTAGAAACTATTTTTCTATGTGCTGAAATATGATAAAGAAAGTAGTTCAAATATGTGCTATCAATAGAAGACAATGCAAAAATGATGACATGAGAAATGGTGATTTATGGTTTTCATTTTTAAGATCAAATAACATTATGTTTTCCATTCAATAATGAACTGAACCAATAGTCTGTGAAAGGGTTGATAAAATATTTATAGTGGAGTCTATTAGAAACGGGTTACAAATTGTTGTTACAGAAACAAACACCTCATCATTGCAGGCTTTGGTTATTTTGAAGTTTTTAGCTTGAAGGTGACTGCCATTGAAACAATATTATTTTAACCAAATTAGTTATAGTTTTATAACAATTTGATTCCATTAATAATTTAATAATCAAACAATTCTGTAAAAATATAACCTAATTATTATGTCATTGTTTGGTCATTAAATTATTAATTGAACCAAATTGTTAGAAAACTATAACCAATTTGGTTAAAATAATATTGTTTCAATGGCAGCCATCTTAAAGCCAAAAACTTCAATATAACTCAGACTTTATTAAATACTAGAGTTGGACAGTATAGCAATTTTAGTTTCAGTATAACCCCCCCCCCCTTCATACTTTAGTTTCCAGTTTAGTTTCGTTTTTTATTTAGTACTTTTTTCGTTTTTTATTTAGTACTTTTTTCGTTTTTTATTTAGTACTTTTCCTTCTAAGCAAACCGTTCATTTGCTTGTTTTATGATTAATTATTATTCCATGTCTTGTTGAATTCTGTCACTATTTCAATAAAAAGATGGTCAACTTTTTGACTCAATCATTCTCTTATCTAAGTAGTTAACAGTTGAAATCAAACTTCTATACTTCATTTTCGACAATTAACACCCTAAAACAGTGACCATCTTATATAAATAGAGATTTTGCTTGTCTGTCCATCAGTCACAATTTTTCCGTCAGTCACAATTTTTTTTAACGTAATAAATACATTGTGGAATTTGTCTCATTTTGAAAAATTGGAGATCTTAACTACTTTTAGAAATTGAAAATATTGCATTATAGTAAATAATAAATTCCAAACAAATAAAGCAAATGTCATGATCGGAAATCGAAACTGACACCTTGAGATCTTCAGTCTGAGGTTCTACCAACTGAGCTATTTGGACTTTCTTATAAATAGAGCTTAAAACATTACCATAACAAAATAGTTATAGCTTTGGTGTTACATCATAGATTTATGATTTACATCATGTTTCAAAACATGAATTCAAACATAAGCGATAATAAAAAAAAGTAAATAAATGAATAGGTAAACCTTATCAATAGCGTTGAAATTATTTTAATAGTTCAAAACAATTTATTTTGTTTTAACTATGTATTGGCGTCCAAAACAATTTAATATATGCTAGAATTTGAGCCAAAGATATATGAAGAATAAAATTTTGCTTCTTTGTTCTGAACTGTTTTAATTCTTTAACTCCTTTATTTTGGAATGCTGGGGGACGATGGGTGCATACTTAAACAGCAAAACGAAAAAGATTAACAAGAGGTTCAGACTTTGAAGTAAATTAACTGTGCAATCTTTACATACCATTTTTCCATAAAATAATTGGCATTTTTTTTTTCATTTCTAGATTATTTAAATATCAAATTCAACTGTAAAGTTACTTTACAAATTTTCATATGAAAAATCAATGAATTGTTACATAAAAAATATATAAATTTTATTCCTTGAGTTGAGAAAGATTAAATTTTGACAGTATAGAGAGATATGTACGGAACATGATAGTTTGTATGTTTGGTCACATTGAAAAAAATGGATGAGAGTGCTTGGGTTAGTAGATGTAGAACAGTTAAGGTAGCAGGGTTAGTTGGCAGGGAAAGTCCAAGGAAAGAAGTGATAAGGATGAATTTTAGAGAACAAGGGATAAATAAAAACCTAGCTAGAGATAACTTAGTTTACAATGTAAAACGGATGTTAAACTGAATATGATGAGTTTAAATAGAGAGAATTTTGATTTCTTACTTTTGATTGCTCATCAAGTCATGCTCCAGTGTTTAGATTGGTAATTGATGAATAGCATAACTTGGGCATGTGTGTACCAATGTATTTTCTTTGTTTGGTTTGGGGTTTTTTTTGTTTTTGTTACTATAAACAATCCTAGGTACAGTAATTTATAATTAGTATAGGTTATAAACCACACACATTTCACTAAATATGGCATGCAATAAATAAATAATAATAAAAAAGAAAGACATGGTTAGTTTAATAAACATTTTAATAATATCTTACTCGTATTATACAGAATTTTTTTAGATGAGGATTGATAATTTGCATTATTTAGACTACTATTCTCATCTTGGCTGATGTAACCTCTGACCATCTTTAAATGCATCTTTTAAAACTTGGGAATCTTTATACCAAACTCAGAACCCTATATGGAATTTTAAACTGAACCATTTATTTAATCCACAGGGTAGATCGTTCTCGTTCCATGTGGACTTGTGGCACAATGGATAAAGGCAATGATCAACAATTAGTTCTAAGTGACAGATTAAAGGTTTAATCCTTACTAAAGTCAATAATAACTAAGAATTACATAATTAACACTTCTATCCAACCATGGCTGACGGAACAAGAACAATCTATCCCGTGGAGTAAATGGAGAGTTACATTAAAATTCCGTATAGGTTCCTGAGTTCGCCATAAAGTATCTCAAGTTGAAAGATGCACCTGCATCGACCAAAACATTGTTAAAATAACAAACAAGATGAGAATAATGGTCCGAATAATCCAAATTATTTTATTTACCTTTAATTAAAACACATTTTTTATTTATTAATTTGAAAAAATTAACTCATTAAATAATTCCATTAAGGGGTTGATAAACAAAAATAGTTATGAATATTTTGAAATTTAATGAATTGTGTATTCATTTTATTCAAGAGTCAAACGAGATTAAATCTATAATGGACATTGTGCGTATGTGTTTAACCAAAGCTCTAAAAATTATTTAAAAGGAATATGTTATTAATACTGATTATATTTAGCATCTTACTATAATGCAGATTATGTGTTTGTAATTGAAAATATGTCATTACCTATGTCACAATTTCCCCCACATTTGTGTTTGTTCTAGTTCTTATTTCAGATGATTTTCGTTTTTAATTTTAGTCAATGTCATCATCAGGTGTTGGTGTTTAAGGTGCTGCAAGTGTCCCGGACTCCAGGAGTGGGGAAACACCAGACAACGCCTCACGCCTTCTCTCCATGCTATCCAATCCAAACGGTTTATATCAGTCATGTTGCATGCAGTCAAATCACTTCTTACGCACTCAAGACAGATCATCCTCGGTCTACCAAGGCTTGTTATGGAGTTGATGCAAGGGGTGGCATGGCTGAACTACATGAGACGCCGAGCACGTATGACATCAATAATCCCACCAATACCAAGTTTCCATTAAAGAAGTAAGATATTATTAAAATGTTTATTAAACTAACCATGTCTTTCTTTTTTATTATTATTTATTTATTGCATGTCATATTTAGTGAAATGTGTGTGGTTTATAACCTATACTAATTATAAATTACTGTACCTAGGATTGTTTATAGTAACAAAAACAAAAAAAACCCAAACCAAACAAAGAAAATACATTGGTACACACATGCCCAAGTTATGCTATTCATCAATTACCAATCTAAACACTCAAGCATGACTTGATGAGCAATCAAAAGTAAGAAATCAAAATTCTCTCTATTTAAACTCATCATATTCAGTTTAACATCTGTTTTACATTGCTGGCGATGTGTGAGGAAGACTTATAGAAATTGACTTCCAAACTAAGCTATCTCTAGCTAGGTTTTTATTTATCCCTTGTTCTCTAAAATTCATCCTTATCACTTCTTTCCTTGGACTTCCCCTGCCAACTAACCCTGCTACCTTAACTGTTCTACATCTACTAACCCAAGCACTCTCATCCATTTTTTTCAATGTGACCAAACATACAAACTATCATGTTCCGTATATATCTCTCTATACTGTCAAAATTTAATCTTTCTCAACTCAAGGAATAAAATTTATATATTTTTTATGTAACAATTCATTGATTTTTCATATGAAAATTTGTAAAGTAACTTTACAGTTGAATTTGATATTTAAATAATCTAGAAATGAAAAAAAAAATGCCAATTATTTTATGGAAAAATGGTATGTAAAGATTGCACAGTTAATTTACTTCAAAGTCTGAACCTCTTGTTAATCTTTTTCGTTTTGCTGTTTAAGTATGCACCCATCGTCCCCCAGCATTCCAAAATAAGGGAGTTAAAGAATTAAGTAGTATCTATTTCAATGGATGCTACACTTTGTAGACTGGTACCGTCTTGGTCTCGGGTCTGAGGTGTTGTCCTGTGCAGTTTTAGGAGGTGCACCCTCCCAGGCTTTGCCTTCTCACCCTTTGAGAAGAGGTTAGTTTATTGCTAATCGGCTGAGGCGCCTCTACCGGGGAATGCTGACAGGGCTGCCAAGACATTTATTTTTTTAGGTCAGAGCGTGCTAATCACAGTTCACAGGCTAACCACACCTGACATTGTGTCTAGCCTCCTGGAGACGCGGTAAATAAAAATACTTTGACCTTGTGTCTAACCTCCTGATGGGGGGGGGGGGGGGTAAATAACTTGGCCTTTTAGCTAAAAGCAAAGTGTAGTATCTGTTCTGATATAATATTTCATCTTTTCTGTCCTTGGTCAGTGAAGGAAAAATCTTTCTAGACTAAAAAATGCAAGAGATTGGAAGCTTTTTTTCTTCAAGAAAACAAGATACCCCCCCCCCTTTAATGAACTTGAAAACTTCTTTCTTTCTGTCATGAGGAAGTAGTATTTATTCACAATGTCTATCAATTAGTTCAGAAAACAGAAAGCACATATTGTATTCAAATTATGTTTGCTATTTTGAGTAATTATGGGAGTAGGTAAAAGTTAAGTTCAACACCCAGTAAAGTGTTTAAATAAAAAATAAAACATGTTTTATTGACAAATTTCACTGTAGTTTTGTGGTGCCCTATTTCTATACGTATTTTATTAAACTAAGTATCAAAATAAGAGTTATTAAATTAAGTTCATGAAAATGAAGGCAATCTTTTTTTTAAATCTATATACTACTCAAACTGCTTGTTTGTCTCTGTGCACACTGGATGATATCATCCACTAAAACAGGTTGAAGACATTGGGAAGATTCTTTAATGTCATAAATGCTGAAGTAACAAAAGGAGTAAGTCCTGCATTAAAACAGAGACCATAGACAACCCGTGACTTTTCGGGTCACAGGTTGTCTATGTCAACCTGTGACTGTGTGTGTGAGTTTAGTTGATTTCTAAATGCAATTAAAATAGTTGACACCCCCTCCCCCCTTGTCACTTTCAAAGATTTTTTTCTTTTTGGTTTTAAAATTTAAAACATTCAAAACGGGGTGCAATTTTATTTTTTGTCATATTTTAATATCAGCAAATATATACTCCTTCTGGTTGCATATGTTTTGCTCGCCTGAGAGAATGGTATCATGAGGAACGAATTATACTACATTGCCCCCCCCCCTCAAAGGAGAAGGTAATGCCTGGGAGGATTGTATCATGACAACAGAACCTCCCCTAAATTGACAATTGAAAGGGTACATTATTCTGAAATAGTATAGTAACTCAATTAAGCATTAAAAATGAGTACAATATATGAAAGTAATAGTATAGTTTCGGTTTCAGACAGATACCATTAGTAATAAATAATAAAATTGTCAGACCAGATATTGTCTGTCTGTGGGACTTTACATTTAAATGTAGTATTTAAAATCGGTATTAATTCATAACAATTTGGTTAAATTAATAATATAATGATCAAACGATACTAACTTTCAAAATCCCATTTAAAAATACACATTAGTACCAGCATGCAATGTCTGAAGCAGAGACATATAGAGAGTGAGTACCGGTCTGTGTAAAGAATAGATCCATATGTGTGTAGGAGGGGAGGGGCTTCATAAGCCTATCATGTGCAAAGAGCAATGGGAGGAGAGAGAGGGGGGTTTAACCTCCACTCTCTCTATGCCTGGTCGGCTTTCATCAGTCAGTAGACTGAGTGTAAAAGGATTTTACTGAGCGAGGGGGAAGAGAGAGAAAATAATAATCGGTCAGTCAGGCCAATCCATCTCTCTCTCTCTTTTAAATACTATGATTTTTTACTACGATTCAGTTCAAATGAAACAAGTTTGCTTGGTTTAAACATATCTATTTTAAACTTCTCATGATTTCAATTTTCATATCTTTTTATTTATCAAAACACTAGTGCTAACAAGATTTTTACTTTCTACTTTTTTTTTTTTCAGAATTAAAATGACATTTAACAATAAGATAAACTCAGTCAATTATTTTTTGCTTACCTCATAAGAAATGCGTTACCGCCAAAATATTTTATCAAGTTTATTTTTTAGTAACCACTTATCAAGGCCAAGTACCACTCGAGGATAAGAGTTAATGAGATGGAAAGAAAGATTGTCAGTAAATATAAAACCTTTTTTCTTTAGATTTTCTTTCCCACTGCTAACAGGGATTATAATTCAATTTAATGATCAAACGATACCGTAATAAAATTAATTTAACTTTAAAAAAAAAACTATCTAAAAAAATAAATTAGTAGAAAAAAATGCACTTTTTGGGCCTTAAATTTTTTTTTTTTAATCAATTTAAGAGTTAGTAAAAATGTATTTATGGGATTTAAATTTTAATATTTTGTGAGACATTCTATTGATTTTATTGCAACGCTCATTTTTTTCTAATGACATATTCCTTCAATGAATTATCATTCGAAAAATGTAAACATTTTTTTATAAGGAATTTATTTATGCTAAGGAGTGAAACAATGAAAAAAAAAAACAAGCAATGGCAGGTAGATACCAAGGTTGCTGAATCGGAGGCAGACTTGCAAGAGTGTTAGGAGCCGGATTCGGATCCTTTAATCTCCGAAGAATCAACAGACAGCCTGAATATTGGATGACTTTAAAATAAAGAGCCGGAGTCAGATATTTTGCAATTTTAGTAGTCAGAGTCAAACCTTATACTTTCTGATTCTGCAACCCTGGTAGATACAAGTAGTTTAGCATAAAGAATGAAGAAAATGTTCAGATAAAATCTCTATCTAAAACTCAGATTTTTTTCACCTGAAGACTCGTTTTATAAACATTAACAATATTTAACTAATTGACTTCACAGAGAACTTTAACACATCAAAAAGCTTCCATTTCAATATTTTGGAAAAAATTGGTAAATTGTTGAATTTTAATTTAAAAGAATACTTATTAAACAAAAACGAATTTAAAAAAAAGAAAAAGAGGGAGTCGCATTTCAAAGTTCTGGACATTTATTTATGTAATTGCAACCATTTTTAATTGGGAAATTTAGTCCTGAATGATGTTACATATAAAAATAATTTCCATCATGTGAAACATTAAGAAACACCATATTTAAATTTCCGACTAAATTTTCTTAAATACCTCATTATTACTTGTAGTATACGACTTTTACTTCAAGTAAATTTAATAATAAAACTAACCTTATGCTCTATAATAAAGACCAATGTTTATTTGAATATTAATAAATATAAATCCATCCCCTCACATAAAAGTTAGTGAGTAAAAGAAGTGCCTTTTTTAACCTCCGGATCAAACCATTTCAAGTGGTGAGACGAAGCAAGAAGGCAAATAGCAAGTCAGACAATCCCTACCATCTGAAATGAATTCAGAAAGAAATCTTCCACTCTAAATAAAAAGTCAACTGTGTTTTTTTTTTCTTCAGGTAATCAGAAATGATAAGAATTTATATGTGAAAAAGAAGGTTCTTGAGTCAGGGTCAGAGGTTTGGGAACGAATCGGAGTCAAATTTGTAAGAATGATTGGAGTTGGAGTCAGATTTTGCAATCTCTGAAGAATCAACGATCTGAAAATTGGAAGACTTTAAAATAAAGAGTCAGATATTTTGGAATTCTAGGAGAGTTCAACCTTATACTTTCCGATTCCGCAGCCCTAATATAAACTATAAAATATTGAGAAAGCTATTATTTTAACATTTTAACTTTTGAATATCCTCAAGTGATTATTTTTCAATTTTTTAGCAAAACTAAGCAAATTGAGAATTAAGTAAAGATACAAAAGACACGGACAAATTCACGATACGATTCCTTTTTATCGGTTTAATTCTAATAAATAAGTCATCAAATTTCAAATAATATTTTCCCTTCAATCAAGAAAAAAGATTATGCTGATTAAAAGTAAACAATATCAAAAACTGATATTTTAATTCCATTTTGTCCACTTAGAATTGTGCCTTTTTCTATCGCAATGATCTTCGAGCATATTTTCCCATTTTTATTTTTAGTCTTATTCAAAATTTATTTAATTGGTTTTAAATAATGATTTTTTTAAATACATACAACTGTCCTATGGACTATTATTAGATTATTGATGAAATGAAACTGGACGATTTAGTAACGTTTAGTTACAAAATGCTGTTGCTATGGTGGTGCTCAGCTGCAGGTTTTTTTTCCCTTTATGCTAATGGGCAGCACTTATCAGGGCCAAAAGCCACTCAAGGATACAGATTGCCAGTTGAAAGATGAAGAACTTCATGAGGATCGAGGATGTTAATGGAATGAACTAAGTTTGATCGCTTGTGGGGACCGTTTATGATGGGAATCTGTTGACATTGAATTTGAAGACAATCATGTTGTATTCTGAAGGGAAGCAGAGCGACGACAATGTGTTCTAGATGGGACACCTTTGTGAAGAAGAGCTGTTAGTGGAAATTTCGCCTGACGCAAGGCACATGTTGTGGTAGTAGCAAAGCAAGTTCTTGCTGTGAATGTTTTACCAGGGGAAATCAGAGATTGGAACTCAGTTGAGCACCTTCCATGGAAATAACGATGGAGTAGAGAGAGACTAGCAACATCTATTCTGTGAGAAAGGGATATAGATACTCCTCACCCACCCTACATTTGAAGATCATTTGGAAAATATCTCCCCAGAAGATGACAACTTGAAGTAGGAGCCAAGATTCTTTCTAGTAAAAGTAATGTCCAGTTCAAATGGCCAGGCTCCACTGTGATATACGTTTATATCCAAGATACAATCTAGAATGTTGAGATTATACCCTTTTTTCCTTTCCTTTGACGTCAGCTGGAATTTCTGAAGGCTAAAGATTTTGGAGTGAGGTTAAAAAGAAAAGAAAACAGGGGATAAGGTTTATATATAGTTCGCCAGATCTTAGAGGAAGGAAATTGAGTTGTTTTTTTAACCTACCCCCATGGCTTTATTTCATACCAAACCGAGAATCTGTCTTAAGGAATCAATCTCACAACGTAGGGACTTCTTGGCAGCAGTAGAGCCTTCTTTGTCAGAATGAGATATCGTCCGGTTTGGTTCTAGGAAATGCATCCTCCCATGGCATTATCTCCTCTTCAAAGGGGGAGGGGGTGACATTACTGATCGCCTGGGGCATCCCTACCAGATAATGCAGATAAATTTATAGCTATTTTTATACCCAGCCAGTGCCCCTCTCAGGGGAACTGACTTTCCCCTTTTCCAGCAAGTAAATAATCAGTTTGCCAGCAGACAGGGAGGCATGCCATGGTTTTTGGACTGGACAGACAGTATGGCTCTAACCAGGGATGGAAATGGTCACTATTAGAAGATGTCCATATTTTTTGCATCATCATGGCCTGTATAGAAATCAAATAAATATTGATTTTGAATAGGATACACACAAGGACAATCATGGACCTCATCTAATGCTACAATGCAATAACTTGGCCACATATGCAGCGGTGGCATCCACCATAGCACATAATTATGTTTAAATAAATTTGTAAATTTAATTCTATAGATTATCTCACAACATGGAAACCAATAATCATAAATAATAGATTAGAACAACATTTAATATATATTTATATTTAAATGGGGAGAAATATGGATGTCAAGCTTTAGCGATTTGGCCTTTTCTTCTTCTAAAAAGAAAAAAAAAAAAAGTGGAATTCAACTTTCTTTGAATTACAAAAAAGTGAAATTCTGCTAAAAATCTGAAAACTCACATCCCTGGAAAGTTGAAGATTCAATCTTTACTACAAGCAATAACTAAGAATAACATAATTAACAATTCATTGCTGACAGAATAAGAACAATATACCCCTCTGGATTAAATAAAGGGCCCAGTTTGAATTCTGTATAGGTTCTCAGTTTGACTAGAAGATTCCGAAGTTTGAAAAGATGCACCTGAAGGTCAGGTTATATCGAATGAAACGTTGTCAAAATAACAAGATGAGAATAATTAATCCTCATCTCAAAAATTTAGAAAAAAATGATTTTTAGTAATTAAAATAATATAGCAATGTTTAATGGTAACAAAATTTAATTTAGATTATTGTTTTAGTTATTGAAATAATCTTATATAAGTAGAGATTTTGTCTGTCGGTCACAAATTTTTTTAAAACGTAATAAATACATTGCAAAATTTGTCTACTTTAAAATATCAGAGATCTTAATTACTTTTAGAAATGTAAAATATTACATTAATATTAAATAATAAATTCCCAACAAATAAAGTGAATGCCATGACCCGAAACGGAAACCTTGAGATCTTCAGTTTGAGGTTCTACCAACTATTTGGACTTTTTTATAAATAGAGCTTAAAACATTAACATAACAAAATAATTAAAGCTTTGGCATGACATCAATATTTATGATTTCCATCACCTTTCAAAACATGAATTCAAACATAAGCGATAATAAAAAAAATAAATGAATGGGTAAACATCATCAATAGCGTTGGAAATCATTTGAATAGTCCAAAAAAATTTGTTTCTTTAACAACTTAATATATACTAGAATTTGGGCTCATAATTCTAGTTTAACAAAATCTAATTTTTTTTTTTTACTTTAATTCTATAGTTTCTGTTTTGTTTTACTCTCACTGAATAATTTATAGTAATAAAGAATATGGCTATGATCCGGATATAAACAAATAGTTACATAAGACACCAGGCTTAAAATAAAGTCTTATGAAAATCTGTTAAATTTTATTATGATTAAACATTACTGATTATTTGAATTAATAAGAAAAATATATTGAACTAGTTTATACCTGCGCCTTGATCGATGTTGGTACAGTATGTGGGTATGTCAGTTTCCATCTTTATCTAACTTCTACCGCTTTATAGCTAGTATGGAATAAAATATTCTACTTAGTATTTGCATGAGAGAGTAAGTAACTACGATGAATGCATTTATGCATTGTTTTTAATTGAAAAAACATTAGAAATGATGTTTTTAAGCAAAAATAATTTGCTTTGAACTCATATGCAAAATACCCTTTATGTCTACTTTTTTGTAGATAATAAAAAAAAAATTAAAATGTCAGTTTTAAAACAATATTTATGCAATGTCTTTTTATGTTACTATGTTAATTTCTTTAAATTTATAAAACACATATCCAGTTTTTAAGAAATCCTTTAGACTTACGTTAGATTCAAACTAGTATCGGTAAAAAAACTACTGCCTTAGTAATGTGTACTTTGCCTAGTCCTTTTTTGTCAAACAATCATATATTTTTATTTGCTTACGAACAGACAAACTCCGAAAATACCATAACTTTTTAATAGCATAAATATGAATTCAGTTTATATATTGAATGAACTGAATTTACAAATTTATTTAAACAAACATTACTAAATTATTCTTTCTTTTTTAAGTTATTAATAACCTAAAACTGTATGTCGGGTGAATATTTAGCCTTTCATTCTAATTTGATTATCCTTTTTTATTTGTTAGCATTTTAAATTTGCTAAAAACTGTAGTTTCAAATGAAATATCCATTACTGACCTGTCAAAAGCAAATCCTTGAGTCCCCGGTGAAACTGTTCTAATCGTGCATGCAGATCTGGGTCATAGAAATTCCCTTCACAGGTGAAGACAGTTTCAATGTACTCCTCCTGGGGACCCATGTTCACCTTTCACACATCAGACCACCTGAAAAAAGAAAAAGAAAAAATACATCTATCAAAATGAAAATAATTTTTGTTTTCTACAATTGTAAAATAAATTTAAATAAAATTTTATATATTCTCAATATTTGCCAATCCTGAGTTAGGCCTAGTCATATCATGTGACTTAGCTCAGGATTGGCAAAAAAAAGTCAAAGACGCTGTACTTGCTTGTGTTCAACCAGGGTGATGGTCGTTACAAGTATAATTAAGTAACATTCTCAAAGATTACCTCAATTTATTCACATACATTGAATAAAAGATAAAAAAAAAAGATTTGTGATTAGAACTGATGCTTACTTTTGTAATCTAATATATAAACTTATCTGGTCAGATTTTCAGACCCAAATAGCATTTAAGCTGAGAAATCAACCGTTTCTTCTGACTAGCCAATTCTCATGTGTTATTATTGTATCATTATTGGCAATATAATACAACTTATTTTTTAAATTACTTAGTCTGACCTAAACAAATGATAATATGAAACATTTTTAAATAATCACCTAAAAATAAAAATCAGCAAATAACTCATTTTTAATGGAAGAATATAATAAGAGTTGTCTACCTTACAAATAAAATGTTATTTCTTTTTTCTTTTCTTGTATAAGTATAAAAATGCGCAAACAAATAAAAATTAAAAAACTAAAATGACTTCATTGAATCCTGGGCAACGTCGGGTAGGTACATCTAGTACACAAAGTTTATAAAATCATTAATATTTATGTACAAATAACATTTCAAGTGTTCAAAATATTTCCTTTTCACAAGATCTACTGATGGCACTGTTGAGAGATTAAAAAGGTTAACATTAATTGACATAGCACTTCTATTTGATCTCTTCAAAATTGCATCGAGCAGGTGAATACAGTGAACTTGTTATATCATTAATATTGGAATTTATTTCCGACCGTATATTATGTATCACGCTGATTTTTTTCATCAACACATGTGTTTGCATAGGTAATACCATTAAATAAATGATTGTTTTTTAGTCTACAGGGCTGGGAATAAACACAGAAAACTACAAAGTGAAAAAATGCGATTTGCACAGGATTCAAACTTCGGGTATCATTTTGATCATTTAACTAACGGGCCGCACGGTTAGAGAAAACTGAATTTGTACAAATAACTCATTCACCTGCTTGACGCAATTTCAAAGCGACTATGTTTATCTTGGTAGTAAAAATGCAAACTTCTAAGGGTGCAACATTTTCTTCAACATGTGCAAGTATTTTAATTTTATCTCCGTTTGTATGTCTTTTTTTTAATCATTTAATGCGAAAACACAACTATTGTATACAATTAGTTGAACACAAGTCATTATTTTAGCCATAGCTGAAGGAAAAGTGTTGGTTCATACCTTTCCCAACAGTATTAGTGCATTATTGAACACAATAGATCTATCCGAATTTGAACTCGGCATAGCTGGTCCATAGTCTGCAGTGATAGCCATTAGGTCAATCACACGCACACTTTTTTTTATTTTAAGGCATAAACCTTGTTATATATAAAGAAAACAAAGTTCAACTAAAATTGGTTAACACCGTTTCTTCTCCGCATTCAACTTGTCTAGAAATGTTTCATTAACAACAAAAAAAAAAAAACAAAAAAAAAAAAACAAAAAAAAAAAAATCGAGATTCAATAGAACAGCATTTCTTTTTTGTTAATAAGTGAAGTACAATAAGCACAAAAGATTTTTTAAACCCGGAAGAAGAGTGTGTCTATGACGTTTGAAGGGGGGGGGGGGGATCCTGTATGAAAAATAAATATCACCATTTACTCATTTATAAGGCCTCGTCAGGCATCTCTTTTTTAACGGCCAACTTTAAAAGAAATAAATCTCGCTAAATATCCATATAATAATACACTATGGCAATTTCATATTCTCTGTATGTTATCACCCTCCAACCATTTTTTTAAATATAGAGTCGCCCGATCATGAAAATGCAATGAAAAAAAGTTTGTTTTTTTAACGTTCATCTTAAGTCAATATTGGGTAAAACATGAAACTCAAACTAAAATACACTTCTTTGACCTTCAGTTACGATCAAATTGTAATTTCTGTTCTGTCTAAAGATAATACAATAATATTGTGAGGTCTGTGTTCGCATCAGACATCCATAGAATAGAAAAATGTCAAATTCCTACAAGGGCTTTGGAGATTAACCTCTATAACCGGATATATTTTGAAACTACATTAAACAGCGTACTTAGATATGTATGGTTCAGTTTAAACAAAGAGGGTACAATAATATCCTTCGCGACAGACGTCCATAGAATGTAAATATTTTTAAGCACAACTGCAATTTACAACAGATGAACTGTGGAATTTTCACAGGTCACGTTAGTATATGAATATACAGATACAATTCTAAATATTTCATCCGATAGACCCCCTAAAAGATAAATATATGGTAATCTGCAAACCATAATTAAATAATAAAAAAACAATGTGTAGATCCTCTCTTTTATCCAGCATTGTATCAGTTATCCTCCACTCTATAATAAAGACCAATGTGTATTTATCTGTAAATAAATATGAATCCATTCAGTCACGCAAGAGTTAGTGAATAAAAAACGTGCCTTTCTAGCCCTAAGGTGAAACTATTTTAAGTGGTGAGGGGAAGTGAGAAAGCAAATAACAAGTCAGACAAGCCCCCACCATCTGAAATGAATTCAGAAAAAAATCCTTCACTCTAAATAAAATTAACGGTTGGTATTTTTTTATTTTTGTAATATAATAATTTATATTTGAAAAATTTAATTACTGATGTAATTCTCCGATTTCTAGTGAATATCAGTGTGAACACTGGCAAAGAATTTATTTTTGTCATTTTTTACAGAGGGTGTACACTAGTAGTGTATAATCTTAATGAAAGATTAAGATGTTACAGAGCAACAGATTCACTTGTTAGTGGGAATTCTGAGTAAGTATTACTTGGTAAGTAATCAAATTTTGTTTATTTCCATTCATCGTTCTCATTATCTCAATCGATTCATAATATTCTTCATCATTCAATAGACAATTTCATTAACCCTTATCTTTTCTATTAGTGATTTTTAGCCTTGATAAGTGGTGACTCATTAGTAAAAATAGTGTAATGAAAGAGATTTGTATGAAGTGTATCCTGATGAAGGGTTCATAAATACCAATAGCTTTGGATGGTCATGCTTAAAAAAAAAAAAATCTTTGCATCTTTATCAAAGAATCAGAGAATCGATGCAACAAATGGAATGTGTTCAAGAAATATCTCATACAAATTAAGAAAAGTTATCTGACGTAGTCTCAAGTTCTCACTAATAAAAACATTTTACTATATTGACAATATTTCTGAGATACGGTATTATTCACATATCTTGGTTGCTGTCATTTTCACCTTTAGACTGTTGTAACCCCCTGTGTGAATTAAAGTTAAAATAACAAACAGAGCAACACTGAGAGGTCAGGAAATGCAAAGAATCAGTGCATGTGCAAGGCCACCGTGACCTCTCAAGTAGACCAAGTATAAGAAATAAACACAGTATAAAAACCAATAATTCAAAAAGGGCAGATAATCCCATAATTAGAAATAATGGTAATAACAATTATATATACATATATATACACACACACACACACACCTGATCAAAAATTTAAGGACACTTGAAAATCTTTTAAAAGAAACCTTTTTTTTAAGGATAGATTTAAAACTCCTCCCACTTAAGATTACCAATACTACAATTTAAAAGGTTATGGAAATAAAAAGCTACATTCCATACATTTTATTAAGAAATTTACATTTTATTAAATTAGGTATTTTACACTTGATCAAAATTATAAGACCAGAGACAAAAATAGTACGAAAAGTGTATGAAAACATTCAACAAGCAAATTTAATAATGAGTTCAGTGGTTTTGATGACTTCAAAAATTCTTTGGGGCATGCTCGAAATAAGCATTTCCATAACCTTTTAGATTGTAGTATTTGTAACCTTAAGTGGGAGGAGTTTAAAATCTATCCTTAAAAAAAAAATGGTTTCTTTTAAAAGATTTTCAAGTGGTCTTAAATGTTTGATCAGGAGAGAGAGAGAATGAATAGTGATAAATAAATCAAAAGATTTATAACATTATTTATTACAATTCCGAGAATTCAAAGTCAACAATGGTCTGGCGTACGAGATATATATATATATATATATATATATATACACACATATAATAATAATAAATATTTTAATATCTACATACATGTTTTATCTTTACCAATTGTGGCTAGATATAACTGTTCCGCTTATCGCACAATTCGAAATTCAGACTCAAGTCACCTTTCACTTCCATCCCATACACACAAAAGATAGGTAGGTGTATACGTTTATATATTTCTACGTACAGACTAACAAATCAATCATTATGAAACATATATACAAGGCAACATGTTGAATAACATGGGCAAATTATTTTTCTCTTTGTAAACTTTACCATTTTGTAAAGTTTACGATTTAAAAACTTTTAAAATAAGTTGTATACAAAAAATGTAATCCAAAAAAATTGCTTTACATCAAATTTTGCATTATGTAATAAAATCTTTAACTGGACCAGTGTGCGCATGTATGCATCACTAATATATATGTGTGGTGTAAACGCCTAAACCAATGAACTTATGCTTGAGGCGCCCCTACCGGGGAATGACGACGGGACTGCCCAGGCAATTTTTGATGGTCAGAGTGCTCACCTCTCGGGCGCTGGCTTTTCAACCCCCACTTTCCGACCCGACCTTGGGTCACATCTTACTTGTGGGAGTAGGATAAAACTGGCCTTGTGCCTAACTCCTGGAGAGGAGTAAATAATACTAATGAACTTATTATGAATTATGGGATATGTATTCTAGACAACATGCATGTAACGTGTGCAAAAAAATTTTTTTGTATACTTTACCTGCGCATTCTATCCCAAAAAAACCAAAAAATTTTAATTAAAAACTAATGTTTAAATATTGCTTATATTCGTCCTGGGATGGGTATAAGCAATATTTAAAGTTTTTAATTTGAAATTTTTCAATCTATCCCCAAAAAAGAAAAATTTCAAATTAAAAACTAATGTTTAAATATTGCTTATACTCGTCCTGGGACGAGTATTCTTCTAGTTACAATATAAGAACAAAATATGCAATACGAGTATAGGTAAATCAGACTAGACATACATCTTCAAAAAAATCATCCTAAATCGCCCTATTGGACACATGACAAAGTTGATAATGGTGTTGGTTAAAAAATATTCTCGGGTTAATTCTACTTTAAAAATCTGTAAAGGAACTTTAAAGAAAAATTAAACTATATTAGATTTTAAGGGTTGCATATATTGGCCAAAAAGTAAACACAATCACTGCTCCCTTAGGGAGCACGTGATCAAGCTTATATAAACTCAACCTTAAGGGTTTCCACAACGTTGGTTAACAGTTGATTGTTTTATGACACCAAGCCCCAGATGATTGTTGCAAAGCGTTATTCTCTTTGTACAATAGAAGAGCCAGCAATCACTACATTGGGGGCCGAAGCATGAAACATGTTAAAAGAACATTTTTTCAACTAAGTTTCCTGAAAGCGCAAGTTTGCAAACCCCTTTTCTGTATATTTATCTTTTACTATTTGCCCTAACTATTTTGTATATCATATGTTATTACTTGCATAAGTAAAAATGTTTTAATTAATATATGGTTGTGGTTTCCTTTTTTTTTTTCTTCGAAAGCTGTCGTCCCAATTCAACTTTCTGCACTCATCTTAGAGTACAATTCTTATTTTCTCTTGTGCATAAACTAAACTTTTCTTTTGAAGGACAGCAAAACTCCCCACAAATGTAAACCTTTTACAACCGGTAAGGAATAATACTAATTATCCATTGTTTTTGTGATGAAAAACATCAAAGAAATAAAGTGTTTATTATCAATAAATAAAAAAAAAAAGCAGTGTCAGTCAGGGTTGCAAAGTTGGAGGTTTTGTAAGGAGTCAAAGTTGGACTTGTAAGAATGCTGGGGTCATAGTCGGATTTTTTAAGAGTGTCAGGAACCGGATTCGGATCCTTTAATCTCCGAAAAATCAACAGACAGTCTGATATTGGAAGACTTTAAAATAAAGAGTTGGAGTCGGAATTTTTTGAATCCTGGGTGCCAGAGTCGAACCATATACCTTCCAACATCGCAACTCTGATGCCAATGCTAGAAATTCATTCGTAGAAATTCTAGACATGCATTAGGTGGAACTTATGATTTACATATCAACTCTTTTGGGGTTATCTAATGTCAAAAGATAACCAATACCTAGATTGTAGATGATTGAAACATCCATGCTACTTTACCGAAAGCCTGATGGGGTCCATACCTTTTTCAATGGTATTAGTGTGTAAGTGAATATTCTAGATCTGACTGAATTTGAACTTTATTTACCGATTTCATCTGCACCTATCGCACCACTCAACCGTCGCCTCATAATTCATTACAAGTTACTGTAGTAGAGACAAACGATATTTGCAGACATTTATTGCCAACATTTTGCAAAGCAATCATGTTACAACTGGCAAGCTTTGGAAAAACAGAAAATATATTATTCTTCAACATAAATAAAGGTTCACTTTACAAAATAAAAACTGTCAAAAATATAATATTGTGTACACCTTTTATCTTCATCAGATTTGACATCAGTAGAGTATCATGTTTTAATCAGTGGGTTGATGAACAAATCGGCACCAACTTACCTACAATCCAAAAGTATGCCGATGAAATTTTAAAACGGTCACATTTTTTAATTTCCTGTCGATTTGTAAATAATTTATCTCTTTTTTCTAAATAAAAAATTAAAATACCTAGTTTTTAATTAATCAGCAATTTATGGAAATTTTTCATTTACGATAAATAAAATAATTTTAGAGAAATCTTTAAAATATTTACATTACGATAAAAATTAATATTTTTCTGTCTAGTTTTGTAAAAGATCAATTTAATCATGTGCATGAATTGGCAAATTGGTTTTTATTTCTTTTATTATTTTGAAGAAACTCATGAGATGAGAATTTACTGAGCTCAAAGAGATCACGTTTGTCTTGCCCAGTGGCCATTGACAATAGAGAAAAGGCGTGTGCTCAGAGTTGTGGGTTTTTGTAGGTGTTGATTATTCACACGTATGGATACCGACCCGTTTTAAAAGACAAAATGCGATGACAGTGAGGCAGACAAAAAAAAAACACAGTGGGCGTGAGCAGACGAGAAAGAGACCCGTGTAGCTGTGAAAACGTTCTTGGTAGTTTAGAAAGAACTGCTCCGGTGTAGTCCGAACAAGAGTTCCTTCGGAATTTTAGACCATTATGAACACCTCACGATTTTATTTTTAGTTTAGTTTCTTACAGGTTATTTGTGTGATGATAGGTGGAAGAATTCTATTCGCATATTCGAATTTTGGAATTGTTTTACGGGCACAGATGAAAACATGCCTAGAACTAAGCTGTTGAGAAATGGCACACCCTGAACATGCCAATATTGCTAGGTTTATTGAAATTATTGAACGAGAATTCAGTTTTCTATATTCCAACTTTCAACCAAGACTTTAATGAAGAATGTAAACTGCGAATCCTTTGTGAAAATTCTGAAGATTATGAAACGGAAGATTTTGCTTTATGGATTTAATTTCTGTGTTTCTATGGAAAATTTTGTTTTATATTGAGTAATTTTGTTTTATCTCTATCTTTATAAAGTTAGGTATATTTATATGTTCATATTTTTTTATGTACAGCATTCACTCTTTAATTAACTGATCATTATGAATTTTGGAACACAGCTGCTAGGCATAAGGGGGTCCAAATGTGGGTTATATTTAGTTTTATGCAAAGAGAGTAAAAAGGGGTTGGAAGGCCTCTGCTAAAATTCTGATATTTCCGATTTTTGTCAAATTAACAAAAATAGATATTGGATGTCAATAAATATTCCAGAAATTTCACTTCCTTTGGAGTATTTTAAAGAAATTTTAGGGGCATAGTATAGGCACAACTTCCCATTTGAAAATTTAAATATATCAGATTTGCATTAAATTTGATCCATAGTCATTAGACACCAATTAAGCTAGATTCCTTGAATTTCAATTTTTTCATAAGACACCTTAAGCCTTCAATTTTAGACATTTTCTAGAATCAATATCATGTAATGGATTTTTATCAAAATTAGAATAATGTTTAGTATCGTTATATTTTGATTTTAATCTTCATAAACTGTTCTGTTCAGGAAATTCAGTTTACTCATCTAATATATAAAGTAAAGCCAGTCTCTTTCGATTTTTTTCATCGATAGTTTTCTTCCTACAAAATCAACATTTGATTCTGTTTCTTCAGTTCTTTTGATGGATTGTTGCAGCATGTTAAGAACAATAAAATTTAATTCAATAGCTCCCAGAAAATACTTTGACAAGGTCGAATGTATTTTCATATGGACGCTATCTTAAAAAAGGGAGCATAACCTTGTATTCATCAACACATAGCTATTTAGAACTGAAAACAATATTTTTTGGAAGAAAAAAAAAGATGTAGTTTTTTAAAAAATGAATTAAAATTGCAAGTAAAACCACCATTGGGCAATGCCAGGTAGGTACAACTAGCTTTTTTATAAATTAAAAACTACAGTTCTATAATTTAGGAGTTACAAAATTTATGATTTAAAAACATCTCTAAACTTTTGAAAAATTATTTTAAAGTTTTATTTTTAAAAGATTTGGCTAAAATTATAAAATAGGTGAACAATGTTCATAAAAATGTAGACATGATATTTTTTACAAATCAGCTGAAAATCCAAAACATATGACATTTTTAATCAATTCTATGTCATTTTAATCACTAAAACATTGCATAAGCGGAAGAATATTCATAGATAAAAAAATTAATTTGAAAGAGGTTGGAGTCTCTTCAATTTTAACAGAAAAAAATCTTTACATTATCCATAGTATCTCAGCCATTTTGGTTATTTAATACAAAAACATAATGCCTATTGTAAACGATTCATAGCTATATTTATAAAGTCGCTCCATTTCCCACTACTTTAACAGCAAGCTTAAAACACTAATTTCAACTTCACACAACAGAAGAACAATAGTTTCTAATATACTGATCATGTGTATGCGATCGAAATTGTAAGGTTAAATAATTTGCATATTGCTTTGCGAAAGGGCATCTCATTAATTATATATTTGTTTGCATTGTTTTCAATTTAACAACACGGTTCTATTTACCAATATTATTATATATTGTGGCTGAACATTTTGGATGAAAACAAACTTTCCAATCAATTTCTGGGTGGACTAGATTTTCAATAAGTTACGATCCAGTTATAAATTGCAAATTAAAAACAAAGACCCCCCCCCCCCCCTGAAACAACACACGCATTTACATACCACGGTTAAGTAAAGACAAAGTTAGCGAGTACCCTCACTCTTCCCAACAATTAACTGGGAGCAGAAGTTTCTTAGTTTCCTCAATTTTGCTGAGCAACACCAGGACACGGGTCCTACTAGTTGTATATAATCAGATCCACATTAATAATCATCATCATATTCAGTTTAACGTACGTTTTACATGCTGGCATGTGTTGGACAACTTTTAGAAATTGACTTCTAAACTAACCTATCTCTGGCTACATCTTTATTTTTCACTCTTTCTCTCAAATTCATCCTTTTCATTTCCTTCCATGTTTTTCTTAGCCTTCCTCTGTGAGCTAACTCTGCTATCTCAGTTGAACTAACTCTGCTATCTCAGTGTTTCTAAATCTACTAACCCAAGAACTCACCCATTCTTTCAATGTGACCAAACCAACAAAGTCTCCTGAGTTTTCACACATCTCCCTATACTGTCCAGATTTAATCTTCCTCTGAGGTCATCAGACTAAGCCTGTCTTGCATTACATATTCATCGTATCATTCTCATGATTTCTCTCTATGCAATGCATGTCTTCAATCCTCACTGGCCAGGTTTCACTTCCATATATCATCACACTGTGTACACATGCCTGACAGACTCTTCCATTAATATTTTACCCGTATTGGGGATGTGGTTTGATATCTTTCTCAACAGTATTAGTGCATAAAAATTGTCACAATAAATCCAATGAGGTTTGAATTCGGCATAGCTGCTTCTATTAGCTGCCATGCTATCCAATAGGCCAATCATTCACCCTTAATTAAATTTTACTCCATTTGAAAATACTTAATTGAATTTTCATTTTCTTATTTCCCTCAGCCATTGTGTGCAAGAAATGTAAGACAATTGAGATGAATGAGAACTCAGATGTAGAGAAAGTATATTTTGATGGTGAAGCTATTGAGGTTGTTCAGGAGTTTTGCTACCTTCGTGATACCATTGGAGCACAGGGTGGAATAGGTGCGAGTGTGATTGCAAGAGTTAGGAGTGGATAGAATAAGTTCAGGGAACTTCTTCCATTATTAACCAGTTGAGTTTTACCACTGTCGACCAATAGTCTATCAAGTACGTGTACACAGTTAATGATATACGGAAATTAAACCTAGCCAGTAATAGTTGAGGACATGCATTGCATGGAGAGAAATGATATGAGAATGATATGATGGATGTGTAATGTGAATTTGAAAGACATGCTTAGATCTGATGACCACAGAGGAAGATTAAATCTGGATAGGATTGGGAGATGTGTGCAGAACAGAGAAATTGATGATATGGCCACGTTGAAAGAATGGATAAGAATTTGGGGGCTAGAAGATATACAACAGTTTGGGGTAGCAGGTTTAGTTCACTGGGGAAGACCAAGGAAAAGATGTGAGGAAGTGATAGGGATCGATTTGAAAGAAAGAGGGATAATTAAAGACCTGGCCAGATATAGGTTGTTTGGAAGTCAATTTCTATAAACTGTCTAACATATGCTAGCATGTAAAACGGATGTTAAACCGAATGTGATGATATTTGCTTGAATTTTAACTCAACATAGCTGATCTTGTAAGCAGTGTTGATATCCATTAGACTCATCGCGCACACCCTTCTTTACTTAACACTTTAAAAAAAGAAACAAATGTGAAAACAGAGTGTGCGGAAAGTAACTCCCTATTATTAAGTGCCTATAATTTATTACTGAAATATAATTACTACAATAAACGAATATGATAATAAAGTGTATAGCATAGGGTTTTACTTAGAATTCAATATAGGCAAATTTGGCCAGAGAAAGGTTATTTTGGAAGTCAATTTCTAAAAGCCGTCCAACATGCAGTACCGGCGGGACAGTTATAAAGGGGGGGGGGGGTCTCCTAAAAAGTGGGGGGGGGGGGGAGTTAAACACATGCATATATGACTTCATTATTGATGACCGTAAAGTGGGGGGGTCAGGTCAAAAAGTGGGGGGGGGGGGATTCTGAAATCTGAAAAAGAGTTGATCCGTAAAATCATCATTCAAATTGATGATTTCTTTACATTTTTTTTTTGTAAAATTTAATAGAGAAGAAATTTCTTCTACTGATTAAAATGACTTTTTGTCATTCTTTATCTACAAACAATAACTGTAATAGCTTTTATAACTGCAGTTGGCCTTTCAGGTCTACAGATATTGCAATTGGATTCAACCAACTGTACATTGGTTGCGTTTGAAAGAGAAAGAAAAAATTCAAAAAAGTAAAACTTCAATTTACCAAGTTATAGACAAACGGAGAAAGAATGAAACTGGACCAACTATTTGTGAATGTGGAGAAGAGGACCATATAACGCAGCACTGCCTTGTCTGCCCTCAACTATCCAACCAGTACAGATTAAAGAAATCTCTTACAGAGTTCAATGATAATGCAAAGGATTGTTCAAGGAAATGTGAAACTGTTGTATAACCACAAGCTTCAAAGGTACGCAAAGAAAAAGACTACAAAAGTCGGCTGAAAATAATTCATCTTTCGACAGTTTTACAAAACCAGAGTGATTCCCGACTCCTGCAAAAATGATTGACTCCTAACTCAGACTCAGCACCTTTGGTAAAAGGTGTTCAGAATGTATTGTTACCCACTGATAAACAACTGGGAGGCTGATGCAACATAATGGAAGAAACATGTATTCGCATTTCAATGTATACAAAAATATATTTATACATATATTGATTATAGAAAAGAGTAACAGAGTTCCCCGGCATTGCCACCATGGATGGATATCACAAAATAAAGAGTTTTAAAAAAAATGTGTAATATATATGGTTAAAATAGAATATTAATTCAAGTGCATAAGAGAAAAAGAAAGAAAAACAGAAATTACCCATAAAAAAAAAAATACTACTGAATTGCAATAGTATCTACTGTCTATTAATACTTGGAATGGATTGAACGCAAGAACAATATAAGCATTAAAAAAAAAATTCTCTCAACATCTAGATCGGGTCTCAGCACGCAGGCAAATTCATAGTTTTGCCGTATATTTAAAATAACATTTTATCTTGCTTTTTAATTTTTTCACTTTTTTCTTAACATTTTTTTTTTAATTAAAAAAAAAAAACAAAAAAAAATACTTTGTCTTGTTTATATATTCTGAATTCTTTAAAACACACACACATACACAAAAAGAAGAAACTGAGATCTACCACCACTACCCAAAAACGAATTATCAAAATTTAAATGTAATGAGCGAATTTGCACAAATAACCAGCATTTCTTATGTAATTAAATTGAAACTTTAGAAAAAAATTTTAGAAAAAAATTTCACAAATGATGAAGATTTTCTTTTATTTCTAAAAATAAATAAACAAATTAGTAAGTAGTCTAATTACTGAAATATAAATATTTTTATTTTTCTAAACTTAAAAAAAACCTTAAAAACTTTAAAAAAAAAAGATGCTATGAATAAAGATCGCACGGAGTAGAAGGACTTGGCTTTTTGGTTAGGATCAAAAGTGTAGTATCTGTTCTGATACTACACCTCATCCATCCTGTCCTTGGTCAGTGAGGGAGAAATCTTTCAAAACTGAGGAAATTTTAATTTTTGTCCCAATCCAAAGTGCCCCTTTTCGAGAAGCTGTGTTTTCCCCACATTAAAAATTGAACTTGGGTCTACCTCTGCTCTCCTGGAGAGGCAAGTAAATAGGGCCTTAACCATCTCAACCACTGACTGATTATTTTTTACCTGTTTTTTTAACATCTTCAAACCTTGGCTGTTTCATAAGACACTGAGAAATAGTAGTATACAAAAAAGTATCTAAAATAATTTTACGATAAATAAACAGAACTAACATTGTAACCATATTCTTTGCAATAGGCAAGTTTAAAATAAGCAAAACATCATGAATATATTTTTTTATTCGCTTGTTTAATTTACAATAGATTGATGCTCTGCCACAAGAAAACAGAATATATATCAGATGTTTTGACACAGACAAATTATATTTTTATTAATATAATAGATAAATTCATTATAATATTAGTGACTCATCAAAAGGTAACAAAACATTGGGAATACCCTAAATAATACAACAGTTATTTATATAGAATTTTGCCAGTGGTTGTACTAATATTCATATAAAATAACATCTTAAAAAGAAATAAAACGTCTCAAACTGAAAAGTTAAAAAACAAAACAAAAATAACCCTCTTTAATCGGTATAGAAATAAGAAAAGAAGAAAAGAAAGAAAACGTCTCATTCATAGAAACCGAATTTCAGGCGAGAGTGAGGTGAGGAATTGCTGACTGACTTGCTATTTGCTTTCTCACTACTCCTAAACACACGAAATGGTTTTGTCCGACAGTTTTTTTTTTATTTTTTTTATTACTTGCTAAACTTTGCATGACAGGATGAATTTAAATCAATAAAAAATAAATACATATTGGTCTTTATTATAGAGTGGAGGATGCAGATAAGATTAAACATATACAGGAGAATATGCATAGTATATATTTAAATAATAAATACCATAAGTAATTATGCCAATAGATTTGTTAATATAGTGAGTTCCTGGAACGCACAGGTAGTGATTTGTATGGGTTCCTGGGAAATTCAAAGTTGGGATTTACTTGCTTCCAACTGAATAAAGATGTGACACAAGGACAGAAGGAGGGAAAAACCATCTCTCCCCTGAGGGGACACTTTGGTTGAGTACAAAAAAACCTGAGAACGGACTTGTCAACATTCCCCGGTAGGACACCTCGGGCAATCGGCAATAATTCTTCGCTCTCGAAGGAGAGGGTAATGCCTCGAAGGGGACTGAGCCGAATCATACCTCATTCCGACAAAGAAGGATCTGATGGTTCAAGTCAGCGCCTAGTTTGCCATAATGATGCACAGGCGAACCAACTAAAAAAAATGGTTTTAATAAATTGTAGTGTTAATTAAATTGTGGGGTGCCAGTTGTTTTTGTTCTGAAAACGGAAAAAAAATTTTCAATAATAATTTAATTTAAGTTTCTTAATTCTTTTTTAAATTCTGTTATTTTTTTTTTAAATTAAATTAATAAATTCAAAAGAAAAACAGTATTTACACTTATTCAGAATTCAATTAAGAAACTATATTACGAGTGTACACCCTCCATCAAAATTGATGGGGGGAAAAAATTATGCTTTTCTATATGCTAAATTATGATTTTCACGCTAATATTCATATAAAATAACATAAAAAAAAAAAGAAAATGTTTCAAACTGGAAAGTTTTAAAAAATACAAAAAAAAATGTATCAATTGGTATAGAAAGAAGAGAAAAAGTCTCCTCATAGAAATAGAGTGATGGATTTCTTTCTGAATTCATTTTAGACAGCAAGGGGTGGTTGGACTTGCTATCCCCCCCCCACCCCCCCACCAACACTCGTAATGGTTTCGCCCGGCAGTTTTTTTTTTTTTCTTACCCGCTAAATTTTGTGTGATTATATGGTGCAGGATGATTAACACCGTTTATCTTTTTAAAATTTTACTGAACAAAAATGTATTACAGTAGATTGAAAAATTAATATAATGCATTAAAGTAGTTAAATAAAAATGTTTAATAAAAATATTTACTACAAATCAGCGTTAAAAAATTAGAATAAAATGAGCGCCATCTACGCTGCACCGTGTATATTTTTATATATACAAATAAATACACATTGGTCTTTATTATAAAGTGGAGGATTTTAAAATGATAGAACAGAGTTGTTGTCTTTTAAATTAACACTTGACAATATGTTCAAACCACAATTTTGGTCATCATTCACTGATATTTCATCAGAGGTAAAATGTATATTGGAAAGAAAGTTTTGTTTTCCCCCCTACTGTCTGCAAAACAAAATATGTACTATGGAGAAAATAAATAATAAATTTTTATAAGTGACTTGCTTTTTCATCGTTTTACTCCACCCCCTTCCTATCCATTCCCAATATTCTGTTTCGCTCTCTAAAACAATGAGAGCCAATATCACAAGAACAGGAAATAGGATAGAATGTATTTTGATTGGCCGGGAGATTAAAAATTGCTAATTTTGAAAAGTAACTTGAAGACACAATTTCACACAATTGTAACTGTTATGGTTTGGTTGTATGCAATGTATCATTTTTCATGTGACAATAGAGTAAACATCACTGGCAATTTAAAGAAATCTTACCACATAATTTATTATAAAATGTACAATTCAATATTGGTAAATACACCCAGATCTTAAATTAAAACAATTTATTCAACAAAAGAATTATTTCAGAAAAAAAAATATATTAGGAATACAAGTGTTCTTTCTTCAAATGGTTTGCATATTCTATTCTGAGAATAATGATACAATACTAGTTTATACCTGCATTTTGAGCAGTGTTGGGACAGTATCTAGGTATGTCAATTCCATCTTTACCTAGTGTAGTATCAAAGGTAATTGATACCCTTCTCACCCCTTTGTTATTATTATATTATATTATTATTATAATGGAATATGCTACATTCGTGTAGCATATTAAGAGTGGATATTTTATCCTATTTGTGACGGTAAGCAACGAAAAGTTAAATAAAACTTATCAGTAAATTATTCCGGCTTCCAGTTTTTATTACAATTTATTTAACTTCGTTATGGAACGTTACCTGAAACCTGACCGTCTAGACCTCGATACGGCCGACTCGGATTCTACTGACAAATGGCAGCACTGGAGAAAAATGTTTGAAGGATTCCTTACAGCGCTACAGTTATCTTCAAACACGGCTTTAACAGGTACTGAAAAACATACTCTTTTGTTACATCATATTTCCATTCCAATTTATAGAAATTTATGTGAATGTGAGAACTATGAAACTGCTGTGGACATTTTAGGAGCCATGTTTGTCAAGAAAAAAGATACCATTTTTGCTAGACATTTACTTGCTACCCGACGTCAACAACCAGAAGAAAGCCTTGAACAGTACCTTCAGATTCTAAAGACATTAAGTCGCGAGTGTGAATTTACAGCCTTATTAAGCGAGACATGTTTTTTATCAGGGGCGCATTTATGAATGGAATACAGTCCAACCCAATAAGACTACTAGAGAATAAAGACCTAGACTTGCCAACAGCTTATGAACAAGCCCTAACATTGGACATGGTACAGAAGCAGTCTGTTCTTCTATTTACAACCCAAGGTTTTGGGAGCTGCTATTGTAGGCCTTCCTCTGCAGGTTCGAAATTCTTCCATTGTTCAAGATACTCCCACACCCCCTTCTAACGATCACAAACAACATCACTGCCGCCTCAGCTGGATCTACATGCGACTTTTGTGGCCTCCGTATACATTTTCGTTCGTCCTGTCCGGTTCGAGACGGTAGATGCCACAAGTGTTGTAAATAGGGACAATTTTCGAAAGTTTGCCAGTCAGCTTCTTCACAAAAAAAACCCCAAAAACGCTCACCTACTCTTGCTACTGTACCACCAATTACAGTATCAGCTGCGTCTCCCGGCTGCCTCTCAAAGACAATTGTGAGGTTAAAATAAATGGATTGACTATTCATGTCCTTATTGATACAGGCAGTTCCGAAAGTTTTTATTAATGTGAGTATCGTAAAAGTGAATAAATGGGAAATCTTTCCTTGTTCCAACCAAATATCAATGGCAAATTCATCTTTATCGTCCCATGTAATTAAATACTGCATGGTTAATCTGAAACTCCTATCAAGGGATCAAATTATCGGTAAGGAAAAACCTTTGCTGTGAGGTGATTTTGGGTTACAATTTCCTAAAACAACATTCATGTGTTGAAATCCCTTTTGGTGACCCCAAGCCAGTTCTAAGCGTATGCGGACTAGCAGCTATCAAAGTGTGGCACCTGCTACTTTTTACAAACTTGACTCCTGACTTCAAACTAATAGCAGTAAAATCAAGACGCTATTCACAAAAGGACAAACAGTTCATAGCAGCAGAAGCAACAAAACTGCTTAAGGAAGGAATTATAGAGCCAAGTAAATCTCCATGGAGAGCCCAAGTCCTCGTAACAGTCACCGAAAATCACAAGAAAAGGATGGTCATTGACTATTCCCGGACCATCAACAGATACACATTACTTGATGCCTATCCACTGCCTCGTATTGACGAAATGATTTCTAATATTGCTAAATATCACATTTTCAGTACTTTAGACCTCAGAAGTGCCTACCATCAGGTACCTATAAAGCCAGAGGATAAGTCCTACACAGCATTCGAGGCCTGCGGTCGCCTATACCAGTTCTGCCAAATTCCTTTTGGGGTAACAAATAGTGTGGCTAGCTTCCAGAGTGGTATAGATAAAATAATCTCCAATGAAAAATTGAAGGGTACTGTTGCATATATAGACAATGTCACAGTATATGGACATAACCAAGCTGAACATGACCACAACCATAAACGATTCATGGCTGCCGTCAAGAAATATAATCTGACTTTGAACAGTGAAAAATGTTCCTACAACTTGAAAAGCATCACGCTATTGGAATACATTGTCAAAAATGGCACCATGACGCCGGATCCCGAGCGACTGAAACCCCTAATGGAATTATCAATCCCTGGAAACATGCCAGCCTTACGACGAGCCCTCGGTATGTTCGCCCATGACTTCCAATAGGTTGCATCTTTTTCAGAAAAATACACCCATTAACGCAAGTATCTACTTTTCCTTTGTCCTGTTCTGCCATCAAAGCATTTCAATACATGAAAAGGAACATTGTTCAGTCTGCCATTTCTGTTTTGGATCCTTTTATCCCTCTATTAGTTGAGACGGATGCCTCCGACTGTGCGATAGCTGCCTTGCTGAGACAATCCGGTCATCCTATGGCTTTTTTTTTTTAAAGAACACTTTTGCAGTCCGAGTGACGACACTTGGCGATAGAAAAAGAGGTGTACGCCATAGTTGAGGCATTACTAAAATGGAAGCATTACCTTATTGGTTGACATTTTAAATTAATCACTGACCAAAAGTCGGTCTCGTTTATGTTTAACCGAAAACAACAAGCAAAATAAAAAACGAGAAGATAGCGAGATGGAGAATGGAGCTTTCTTGTTACTCATTCAACGTCACTTACCGCCCTGGTAAGGAGAATGCCGCGGTCAACACGCTTTCAAGGGTATGTGGTCTGGTAACCGGCTCAGATGATCTTCAGAATATACACAGGGAATTGTGTCACCCAGGTATCACAAGGATGACTCACGTAGTCAGGAACAGAAACTTGCCATATTCTGTCGAAGACGTAAAAAGAATTACGAACAGAAAATAAGCCTAGGTTCTATAAACCCCCTCCAGCAACACTCATTAAAGCCACACAACCTTTTGAAAGGCTTAACCTAGATTTTAAGGACCCTTTACCCTCTAAAACTAAAAATACATGCTCACAATAATAGACGAGTACTCAAGATTTCTGTTCGTCATCCCCTGCTCAGACGTAACGGCTGCAACAGTAATTCAAGGTCTCTGCTCCATTTTTGCCGTGCCCGCATATATCCACTCAGATCGTGGATCTGCTTTTATGTCGGACAAACTCAAGCAATTCCTGCATGAATGAAGAGTAGCTGTAAGTCGAACAACTCCTCACAATCCTCAAGGAAACGGAAAGTGCGAAAGATACAATCGCATAATATGGAAGACAGTACAGTGGCGGTAGCAAATCGCAATAGTCTGATCTCTGAGTGAGAAAGTCTCATCCCCATGGCCTTATACGCCATTAGGACTATTATGTACAGTGACAAACGCTATTAGGACTCGATTATGTACAGCGATAAACGCTATTAGGACTTGATTATGTACAGCGATAAACGCTATTAGGACTCGATTATGTACAGCGATAAACGCTATTAGGACTCGATTATGTACAGCGATAAACGCTATTAGGACTCGATTATGTACAGCGATAAACGCTATTAGGACTCGATTATGTACAGCGACAAACGCTATTAGGACTCGATTATGTACAGCGATAAACGCTATTGGGACTCGATTATGTACAGCGATAAACGCTATTGGGACTCGATTATGTACAGCGATAAACGCTATTAGGACTCGATTATGTACAGCGATAAACGCTATTAGGACTCGATTATGTACAGCGATAAACGCTATTAGGACTCGATTATGTACAGCGATAAACGCTATTAGGACTCGATTATGTACAGTGATAAACGCTATTAGGACTCGATTATGTACAGCGATAAATGCTATTAGGACTCGATTATGTACAGTGACCAATGCTACTCCACATGAGAGATTCTTCTCGTTCCCACGACGAAGCTCAGCGGGTACCTCACTCCCCACTGTGACTCGCACAACCTGGAACAGTTTTACTAAAACGCCATGTTCGTCACAGTAAACATGACCCATTAATGAGCGAGGTATGATATTAATCGAAGTGAACTACCCAGTATGCACTGGTCCAAAATTCGGAAGGAAGGCTATCTTAAGGGATCTAGCCTCGACAGGGAATGTATCTGAACGTAGAACTGCTGCAAAGGGATACATAGCCCCGGTTCACGAAACCAGTCCAACCCACTTAGGTGATCTTGCGACATATACATCAAATCCAGAGTCCCTACAAAACGAATCTGAATATTCTAACAGAGTCCAATCTGACTAGTTCTGATGACCGATAGGTACCACGAAAGCGGCTTCACCCAATATCTGAGACAGATACTCAATCTTCAGACACCAAGCGACCGAAGCGCCGAAGAAAACGACAGCGTTTCGGAGCAAGATCTTTTAGCCCTAAGTCAGCCACGCAAGACCGTCCCGAAACATCATCAGGTCCTGAGGAACCTAGATTAGAGATGGATGCCGGGCACGAACCACGAAGATGCCCTCAAAGAACACACAGGAGGCCAGGTCGATGGGATGACTTTGTTCCCTACCAATAAGTAGGTAGGTGGGGAGAATTAGTATCAAAGGTAATTGATACCCTTCTCACCCCTTTGTTAATAATCGAATATGCTACATTCGTGTAGTATATTAAGAGTGGATATTTTATTCTATTTGTAACGGTAAGCAACGAAAAGTTAAATAAAACTTAGTAAGTTATTCCGGCTTCCAGTTTTTATTACAGCTAGCTTCTACCGTTTTATAGAAAAATATTTGTGAAAAAAATATGCTACTTTGTATTTGCATGAGAGAGTAAGTAACTAGGATGAATGTATTTACGTATTGTTTTTATTGGCAAAAAATATTAGAAATCATGTTTTAAGCAAAAATAATTTGCTTTGAACTAATACCGAATACTCTTTATGTGCACTTTTTTTGCAGATAATCAAAAAAAAGGGCACTTAGTTAAAACAGTTGATCTAGATAGGCTCAAAGTCTTTGACTACATTCTACGCTGCCAGCGTTTTAAGTACCAACTCAAGATTTCCATACACGACTGAATCTCTGATCCTTGCTATTCGTCCTTGTCCAACGCTGTCTAAGATGCTGTTCATCCACGAGGTCCTTCTTCCCTCTTCTCTGGTGGGCAGTGACAATCAGAGTCAACCTAGAAGCACTATCAGAGCAACAAGTCGTTGATTTTCGACTAGGAAATCAGGATTGGCTAATCATATGTGATCTAGCTCAAGATTGGTGAAAGTGTGATGTGATGGTTGTTACTACAAGTAAGTGAAGAATAGGGAAGCTTTAGTTTTGATTTCATAGGTAGTTTTTAGTCTTAAATTGTAAACAAGTTTATTTTTTTTAAGTATTAGAAGAGGCCAAATGTAAGAAAACACCTCAAAAGTTTTACTTTTTGGCCACCACTTATCAAGGCCAAGAGCCACTCAAGGATAAGGGTTAAAATGAGACGGTACGATTGTCAGCCAAGAGATGAAGAATACTATGGGAGCGCTAGCATTAATCAAAGGTATGAATTTTGTTTGATTACTTATGGGGTGGTCAATGACAAGAACTTATTTACTTTGGATTTGAAGATGGCCCAATTGTAATCAACAGAGAAGCAGTCCCTCGGTAAGGTGTTTCACAGGCGGAAAGCCCTTGTAAAGGAGCTCTTAGGAGCGAGAAAGGGAAGTCACTATCCATTATGGTAGCAAAGTGAGTTCTTGCTGTGAATGTCTTAAAAGGAGAAACAAGGATTGAAGCTCAGTTGAGCACCTTCCATGTAAATAATGATAGAGCAGAGAGAGACTAGCAACGTCTCTTCTGTAAGAAAAAGATTGTAGAGAGGAGAAGAGATCACCTCCCACTAGATTTCGAAGTCGATTTTGTACACTTAAGGCAGAAAAGAGTTTTCCGAGCGGCATAAGAAACATTTTTCTTTTGTTAAAATGAATGCATATATATATATATATATATATATATATATATCATGGACTCTCCCGTCGATTTCGACGTATGAGGTCTTGACAACTCAAAATTTGTTTAGTCTACGATGGATTTAGCATGCTTACATTTACTCAATCGTAAATGGCATTTGAGTCCTGCGAGAGATTTGCAAACCAGCCCACAATGGATGCAAGAAGGAAGATCTTGAGAAAAATCGGCTGGGATACTTGTAGATGTTTTTGTTCTTTCGCGTCTTTCGCGCTGTTGATCAATGGCAGTTACAGAGAACCGCCTGATGCCCCTCTGGCAGTCAGATCGCCATTCCTTCCGTCGAGAAGCAAGCTGTTCAAAATCACGATAAGCAATATTGATAGATGTCAAATTCATCTTCAACTTGTCCTTAAAGCGAAGCAGCGGTCGACCCACATTTCGCCTTCCATTGTTGAGCTCGCCGTACATCAGTTGCTTTGGTATTCTATCATCTTCCATACGTAAGACATGTCCTGCCCAACGCAGTTGTGATTGCATCAAAAAGCTTTCAATTCCGCCAATACCGCAGCATGTAAATAGTCCGCATTAGACATCCGATTTCTTAGGGTGACACCACAAATCGTTCTAAGGCAATTTTTGTGAAAGACATCAAGCTTCTGAATGTGGCTGCGATAGACTGTCCATGATTCCGATCCATAAAGCAGTGATGTTAGCACAACTGCTCTATACATAAGTACTTTTGTTCTCAAACTTATCCCCCTGTCCTTCCATAACCGATGATGCAGTTTTCCAAAGGCAGTGGTTGCTTTCGCAATTCGGTTAAAGATTTCGTCATCAAGGGAGGCACTCCAATTTATCTTACTCCCAAGATAAGTGAAGTTTTTCACATATTTCAGATCTTTACCGTCCACTTGGATTGGAATATCTGGAAAACAGTGTACTGGTGGTCGTTGCTTTACTGGTGGCCGTTGCTTCACACCCTGAACTTGTTTAGGCATGAGGCGAGGTTGGTGAATCACTTCTGTTTTCTTGATGCTGATTGTCAGACCAAAAGTCTTGCAAGCAGTCGAAAACCTGTCCACAAGCAGTTGCGCTTCCTCCCGAGATGTTGCACAAAGTGCAGCGTCATCTGCAAACAAAAGATCCCTGATGATAGTTTGTCGAAGAAGGGTCTTAGCTTTGAAACGTCGCTGGTTGAAGAGACCACCACTTGTTCTAAATTTAAACTTCACCCCAGTATCTATATCAGCGAAAGCATATCTCAGCATAACTGAAAAGAACAAAGCAAATAGCACAGGTGCCATTACGCAACCCTGTTTGGTATATTTGTCACATTGAAAGGTTCTGAAGACTCTCCATTTGAAACAACCGATGCCTTCATTCCATCATGGAAAGAAATAATTACATTCAGCATGTTGTCAGGTATTCCCAGCTTGTCCAACACTTTCCAGAGGGCTTCGCGGTTTACTGTGTCAAAGGCCTTTGTAAGGTCAATGAAAACCATTATATATATATATATTTTTTTTTTAAAGTTATACCTTTTTCTCCTGTATATAATTGTTCAATAAACCAATGCTAGATTTAAAAAATGAAATACATTCAGTGTTGTTGCAGTTATTATTGATGCCACATTGACATCAATATATTATTTTCAAAAAAAATCCTTCCACTAATATCTGAAGATATTCTTTGGTTTGATTTATCATTGTTTATTTTTAATATGCAATTTAGAATTTTATTATTTTCTTTAACAAATAAAGCATTAATAGCAAAATAACTATCTCATTGATATATATATATATATATATATATATATATATATATATATATATATATATATATATATGTCAATGAGATATATACACACGCATACACTGCATATTATTATTATTAGGAGTCTCTAAGTTACAAGAAAAAATGTTACCCATTAAGCTCGGGTTAAATTGTTTGAATCAGAAAAAAGAGTTTGCAAAGCCAGTGCATAAATACAAAGACAAAACAAAAAATTAGCCTATTTCTGCTCGCTATCTCTCTCTAATTACAGGTTAAATAGTATTACTGATTGTGGTGATATTCCCTTTTGTTTATAATGGACTATTCTAATCTTTTTTTATTACCTTCAAAGAGAGAGAGTGATAGATATGGTATAAAATAAGAGCAGTAGGGTCAAGCAACATACAGTGAGAGAATGAAAGTGATAGAAAGTTAGTAAAAGAGGAGTGCCTTGATGATTTAATTGCAAATTATGGCTAATTAGAACAATTATAATGGATGTTTTTCAAACATAACTCAATCTCAAAACTGGGGAATATTTTAGCATGTATTTTGCGTAATTAAATATATAGGGAAACAAACGTTGATTAACTTAACTTATAATAATACATTTTCTATATCAATGTAGAAATAAAGCAGTCAGTTGGAATCTTAGTCAAAGGTCTTATCTGTCAACTTCACACAACCTGATATAAATTCATATATTGTTAATATGATCTTATAACTTCAGTATACACAATTCAATACAATATAAAGGGATTTGTTCAGAGTTGAATTTTACATTCTGGTTTATTGCTAAAATAAAACTAAAGTAGAAAATAATGAAAATATATCCATTTTTTTCTATGACACGAAGAATCATAAAAATAATCTCTACAGTTGTCAAAAATATATCTTTAAACTGTACACAACAGTAATCCAAACTTAACCAATGATATTTTCAGAATCTTCAAAAATGCACAATAAAACTACCTTGTATAATCACTAGATATGAACTGCGACCCTAGTTATTTATAGTGTGTATTCTCAGCAAATTAGCCTCTAAAATTTACATCAAACACAAAATATATGGAATCAAATTTCTTTAATAAACTTCCTTTAGATTCAAAGTCTAATCATTCAAAATGGATGTGTGGATATGTATGCAATAGGTAGAATTGCTATCTATGTGCAAGGTTATCAAGAATATTCTGGAGAAAATCTAAATTCAACTAAAACAAAGAAAATTATTGTCTAATAAAAAAAAAACTGAAATCTAAAATGGATGACTGAAGCAATAAAAAGAATTCTGTGAATTAAAGGAGCAACTTCTTGCTGATTCAAGATACAAAGCTTCTTAGGTACATTACAATCCAATGTTGAGAGTCCGCATTTTTCTTTTTTTTGTAATGGTCTCAGTTAGCATTTTAAAACAGAGTTTGAAGTAAAATAGTTTTCACCCGACTTCTATGTGAAGAGTTGGATGAAAGAAATGCAACTCCGTTTTAAAAAGCCTGACTGAGAACCATGAAAAATAATGCTATAAGTCGCAAGTTTTTTCAGTTGACTCTTGGACTCTGGTTTAGTTATTATAAGATAAATGCAGAAGTTAGTGTTGAATGAAAAGATAATGAATATAAAGTGTGTTTGTAGACAAACTTACTAAGCTGCATAATAATGAGTATTAGCTGCACAAGACAATTCCTGTTGACTGTTTTAACCACAGATAAACAATTTAGGAACATGTCAAGCTAATTTTCCATAAACATAATTTCTGAGGTTGACCTAAGGATATGTCTTCTGCCAAATGTGGGGGATTTCCCCTTCTCTTTTTTTCCCCCTTTTTCGTTTTCCTTTTTTTAATTGCATCGGACTTAATTCTTGTGGGGGCGCATCGCAGATACCACATATTACCAAGTTGTTTTGAACTGTCTTTTAAACTTATTTTCCTTTTTAAGTGATTTCAACTAGGTCAACAACCCGTTGTTGAGGTCAATATCTTAGGTTTTGTATCTCCCCTTATGAACTGCCTAGCAAGTACCTTGCTAGGTAACAAAACACGTGTAGGAAACAATAACTTTACAAAATAAATAAATAATAAAATAAAAGATTTTTTTTGTTGTTACGAATCCTCTCTTGAAAAAATATCTTGGTAAACTCTCCAAATTTCGAAAGTTCACTTCATATATATATATATATATATATATATGTCTGTCTTCTTGTCTCACACTGAAGTTAAACATTTTATGAATTACTTCCAATTTCTCCCTGACGGCATAAGCGAAATAGCAACAGACAGGAGAAGTCAAAAGTCATTAACGAAACATCTAACCTCAGCATAAGATAAAACGAAAAATGAAAATAATAACATATATATAATTGAATTTTCATTCTTTCCAAAATTTTAACAAACTTTCAAAAGTTACAATCTACCACCACTTGAACTCACACTAGACTATATTGTGTTGAATTACTGCTGGTTAGAATGTTGCCAATGGACTTTGGTCAGTAGTGAAATCTGTTATTCTTACTTTGTTTAAATTAAAACCTTATTTTGCAATTTTCTTCTGAATCAAAACTTTTTTCTCAACAAAATGGTCAAAACAAGTGGATTTACACTTGAACAAAAACAAGAGATGATTACTTTAAAAAAAGAAGGATATTCAAGAAGAGAATTTTAAAAAATTAATTCCCAGAACTACAGTGCATTATACTAGGAAACATCAGAAAACCGGACAAAACAAAACGAAAAATAGAGCTGGTAGACCAAAAGCAACAACATGAGGAGGGGACAATTTTATCAGTCACCAACTTGCATGATAGAAGGCTGATTGATTCAGTTCTGCAGTGATGTTGGAGCAATGTTGCGAAAAAATGTGTCAACATCCACTGTAAGGAGAGGACCGAGAAGCTGGTCTATATGGCAGAGTTCTCCGGTGTTACTGTTGGATGCAACTTTGCCATCAAGGCTTTAGATTATGCAGATGATATCGTGCTACTCAGCGAAACATTTGATGACGTTCAGTCTGCTATTAATGAGCTTCAGCATGTTTCATCGCAGATTGAGATGAACATAAATGCCTCAAAGAGAAAAATATTTGCTGTCAGTTTCGCCTTAACAAATAAAACACCCATCATCCTCAATGGTGATGTTCTTGAAAAGGTTGAGAGTTTCAAATATCTTTGCGCCACCATCACAGACACGGGTCAAGATGGAACCGACATCAGAGTGCAAATTCACCTTGCACGTCATGCTTTCTGCCGACTCAGTTCCCAGATCTGATCAAGATCTGAGATGAGGTGCAGCATCAAAATAAGGATCTACCAAACGCTAGTGCGAATTAAATCATGATCCGCGCAGCGAGATGTCTGTTTACATTAGTTTTAAATTTCTGCATGTCAGTACTATCGGGGAAACAGGGGGCAGGGAGGGAGTTCCAGGGGCCAGAAGCACGAGGAAAGAAGCTATTTGAGTAGAAGGCTCTCCGGCATCTGGGGACCTCCACAGTGAATGAATGAGATTTAGTTGATTGTCGAGTTAGTCTAGTGAATTTACGTCGAGGGGGCACCAGAGTAACCAATTCATCAGAGCATAATCCATTGAAGTACTTATAAAACAAACATAAGGATGCTACATTGCGGCGATGGGACAGGGGCTGGAGCTTGGTTGACAGTGAAGGACCTATTAGGTTGGCGACTCTTTTTTGGACCTTGTCAAGGAAGGAGAGACTAGTAGATGATGCACCAGCACAGATGTGGCAACAATACTCCATGCATGGGTGGATGGTGGCTTTGTATAGATATAGGATAATGTCAGGTGTGAGGAGCTTACTAGCACGGTAGAGGGAGCCAACCTTTTTTGCGGCAGCCTTGGCAATGCCTACAATGTATTTGTTCCAATTCATGTTACCTGTGAAGGTTAGGCCGAGGAGTTTGAATGATGAATTCTCAGGTAGGGTGTTATTTGTCATGGCAATCGGTGGTTGGAGAGACTTCTTGTAGTTGTTGAAGGAAAGTAGCTTTGTCTTTGCGGCATTAAAAGTTACCAACCATTTATGACCCCAATCCACTACAGCCTGGAGGTCATTTACTAAAGATTCAGCCATTGCCTCGGATATGATCGCGTCTGTTTTACCAACATGGCGAGAGTAAAGCGTGGTGTCGTCAGCAAATAAACCAATCTCCGACTCTATATCATCAGGGAGATCATTTATATAGATCAGGAACAACAAAAGTCCAAGGATAGATCCCTGGAGTACACCTGCATTTATGTCATGTTGCTTAGATGAACGACCATCGAGGACAACCTGGATTTTTCTTTCGTTTAGGAAGGATCAAATTATATTAAATAGTTGCCCAGTAATACTGTATGAGCGTATTTTCAGAAGCCCTTTATGCCAAACCTTGTCAAAGGCCTTGGATATATCAAGCGCTATTGCCCTAGCTTCACCTGCCTTGTCGAGTGTATGATACATACGTTCAGAGATGACTGTTAGGATGTCTGCAGTAGATCGTGCTTGTCTAAATCCATACTGGCGGTCAGATAAAAGTTTAGCATTAACTAAGTGCCATACTAACGCTAGATTGATTAAGGATTCAAAGATTTTGGCAAAGATCGGCAGTAGACTGATTGGGCGGTAGTTTTGAGGGTCGGTTCTATTCCCAGAACTCTTGTAGACAGGTACCACAGAGGCAATTTTCCAGCAATCGGGGAAGCAAGATTGAGCTAGGCATTTATTGAAGAGTTTGGAAAGGACAGGGGCCAGTTCAGCAGAACATTTCTTTATTACTATTACAGATATAAGATCAGGCCCACAAGCTTTAGAGGTGTCAAAGTTTTTTATGATGTCTCTGACCTGGGATGGGGTGATGACCAGGTTATCAAGTGTGACTTCGGTCCGCAAAGGGAATTCGGGGAGGGGGTGGCTATCTGAGTCTAAAGTAGAGTTAGAAGCGAAACGCTGGGCAAGTAGTTCAGCCTTATCAGTGGCCGTGCAGATGACATCATTATGGTTTGATAGTGGGGGAATCGTTGATTGACCATTATTCACTACACTATTGTAGATTTTCCAGAAATCGCGAGTACCTAGTTTCTGAGACTGGATACGTCCTTTTGTTAACTCATTATACCTTCTCTTTGCTTCGCCTATCACGGCCTTGCACTTATTTCTTGACTCTATAAATTTATGTCTATTAGTAGCTGACTTATGGCGGCCGAATTTACGGAATGCTTGTTGTCTCTCAGAAATGGCAGCTGCACATTCTGAAGTGAATCATTGAGGAGAGTGGGGCTTGTTAAAGAATTTTCGCATGGGGACATAGGCTTCAATGCCTACTTTGACCCATTCAGTTAATTCGTTTGCACATTGGTTGGCAGGTAGTGAGAAGGTTTCCCTCCATGGGGCGTCACTGATGTGATCTCTGATTGACTCGAAATCAGCCTGCTAATAGTATCTTGTTGTTTTGAGCAACGGTTCATCAGCTTTTGGACGTCTTTTGCGAGGGATGCAGTGGCAAGGATAGATGGAGCCAGCTCAACCCACTCCAGATGAATTCTTTTTCAAGTACAAGTAGTAACTAATTGCTACCAAGAAACGATTGTTGATAAAGCAAAACAAAGCCAAAAGGCTCCAGTGGGTCAAGACGCATAAAGTGAGATAAAATCCTTTGGGCTGACGAATCAAAGTTTTAAATCTTTAGGTCAAATAGGAAGGTCTATGTGCAACGAGCAGTTGATTAAAGAGCTGCAACTCCCTGTATCACACCAACCGTAAAGCATGGAGGAGACTGTTATGGTGGTGGTGGTGGTAAGGGTTTTTTGACCAATTGCAAAGTCTGGGATTTGCATTAGGTGAAGTGCAAATTAAATCAGACCAACTATCACAGTATACTGCAGCATCACATGATCCCATCTGTAACATGGTTTGTGGGGCAAGGATTTGTGTACGACAATAACCCAACGTATACTAGGAAACTCTGCCAGAGGTACATAAAAGCAAAGAGTAACAGCAGATTATTCAACTGATGTATTGGCCGTCACAATTAGCAAACTTAAATTCCATTGAATTCATTGACCGAAAAATCAAAGCTAAACAAGCCACAAGTGTGGCTTACCCCTGGCAGTTTTTGCAAGAAAGTTGGACAGGTTTACCTTCAATCTTTGGTAGAAAGAATGTCGAAAATCTGAAGCAGTGATAATGGCCACAGGGGCTAATTTTGATGAATAAAAAGTTTAAGAGATTTTTTTAATATTTAATTTGAATTTAATGTATATCAAGAAGACTTTTATTTAGTAGAATAAATAAAACCATTGTAGTGCATAACTTGTTTGAGTAAAAATAACATTTTTAGGATCAAAATTTTTTTTAGGGTCGTCAAATACTTTTTACTGGTAGTGTAGTAACAAACAATGTCGTCTTAAGTCATAATAAATGTTTGAAAGTTCCCTCATCTTCCACTACAGCCAATTCAGCATGTTTAGTTAGATTTCGGACAGCTGGGACTACTTCATCCGTTGTAATGGCATTCTATGTTTAGTTCAAATCCAATCGGATCTATAATATTTACGTACTTATAACTGAGAAAAGTAGGAACCAACAACTCCTGCCTCAGTTATGGGTATAATAACAACTTGTGTTCACCTAATCGTATATAATGAATTGTTTGCAATAGATATTGTTTCAGCATTAAAAAAAAACATAAAAAAAGACGTCAAATCAAACCAATTTTACTATATTTTCAATAAGAACATAAGTCATTTGTGAGACTGCATACCTCCGCCTGACAACGTAAGGATTGGGCCAAAGTCTTATCTGGGCCTTACTTCTCCATATTGTATGAAGTATTTCCAAAGTTATGCCATGGAAATGTTGATAACTCAAAAAGTATTTATTTGATCATGCTGAAATTAGCATGGTGGTTACTGTTTAGAAAAATCGGAAGTTGAAATTTCATCAAATTTTAAATTTGACTGAACTTTTGAAGTTCAAGGCCATATAAGATGTGAGACGTCATTGGCTACTATATGGGCCAATAGCTGAAAATGGTGTTAACATTTTTATGACTTTATTTGCTGAAACTCTTAAAATATATAATGTAGCTTATTATTTATTAATGTATGCGAAAGGATATTCATTTCTGAACAAAATGGTGGTATTTTGATGACTTAAAGTGCTTTGGTTTTTAAAATATGATTATTTTAGTAGAACTACCTTGAAATCCGTGATTATCCAAACTGTTTTATAGTCGGTGAGTATTGCTAATTACTGGTCTAACCATGTTTATATTCAACTACAGCAGCACAAAATGCTCATTATATTTGAGGTTTCGGTGCTTCATGAACTTTATTTTCGATGCTTCATGCACCTAAATGTCAAATATAGTGAGTGTTTTGTGCCCACATAATTTAATACAGAAACAAACATGGCGGCACCCGTAATGTGTATTACGCAGAATTGCGGAGTCGGACAGTATAAGATTCAACTTATTGTTAAGTCTTCTAACATTCAGATTGTCTGTTGATCCAAGATATCCAACTCAATCCTTATTTTAAAGTTTTCTATTATTCAGACTGTCTGTTGATTCTTCGGAAATTAAAAAATTCGGCCCCTAACATTCTTACGAGTTTGACTCGGACTTCTTCCCAAACTTCCAAGTCCCTCCAAATTCACAAGTCAAATTTTAAATGAAAGAAGAAAAAAACGATCTTGTCATCAATCGGTTTGAGCCAGTTTATATCAAAGGCAAATCACCTGTAGACCTGAGAGCTCAGTCAAGTCCGCCAATGCGATTGTGCCACCCAGGCAGAGAGGTAAGAAGGATTATGTCACATATTAATATTTCTTCCATATGACAGTGATGAAGTTTAACGAATCTAAATACCAATCTTCGGTCAGATACTACACTTTATTCCTAACCAAAGGTCAAGCAAGTTATTTAATCTATTATACTAAAGCTGAGTTAATCAACATTTTTGTTTTTCCATTTCAATTGTTCTAATTAGCCGCAATTTTCAATTAACTCAACAAGTGACCCATCTCTTACCGAAGAAAAGTCTCATTCCGGTAAGAATGTTGACATTGAACCATTTCTGGAACAAACAGAAAGACAGACACAAGTAACAAACATAATATTGACACAATAACAATAATGGACATTTAGGTTTGACATGACTAATGATGGACATGAAGGCTTTATATTTCAATTTGTTTTTATAGGGTTACATCCTTAAAGTATAAATTAATAATTCACTTGTAGTTTATTAGATAAAGTATTTGGGACAATGTAACTTAAACTTAATAGTCTACACTTACTAAGCTCAAAACTGGAGAATCATCATCATCCATGGGAGCTTCTAGTGATTTAAGCGGAAATCCACCTTTTTTGGATTTAAAAACAAACAAAGAAGCAAAATTCTGCTAAAAAGCAGAGAACTCACATCCGTTTTACTCCAATAAAATTGTTCGCTAAGATTGAGTAAAAATATTCTTTGAAGATTTGATAAAATTGTTCTATATGTTGTAATTAAACATTTTAATGATGACACAAGTTTCTGTTATGAAGTGACAAACACCCCTCACCACCAGAATGAACTAAGTAGGGAAAAAAACTATAAATAATGTTTATTCGTTATTTGTTAAGAAGAAATAAAGATATATAGTTGATTTCTAATATTGTGTTAGAGTGTATTTATTCCTATTAATTGTAAGATTACGATACAACAGAATTTGTATTGACCTATGCGGTAGTAACAAAATTACAAATGAAGACACAAAAAAAATACACCAAGTTAAAAAAGAAAAAAATGGAGGACTTTAAAAGTTTTATGTTGGAATTTGGAAACGAATAAGAAAAACAACCTAGTCAAGACATGGAAAGACTTGAAACAAAAAGCACGGAGAAGACTTTGAACAACAGGAGAAATCGTTTTCAAAACTATTAGAAAAGTTCTCAAGAGAATGACCACGGTAACTAACTTTTTCTCAGGATTCCGTAATTAATGCAATTGAAGAATTTAGGTATAGGCCAAAAGCATATTTTCAAAGATACGAGGAAATCTTTGAAAAAGATTATTCTACATGGTCAGAAGAAAAAAAAGTTTGATTATTGATTGGAAAATTGGGAGCCATTGAACATGAAAAGTATGCGAATTACATAATACCAAAAAATCCAGGAGATATTTCATTACAGGAAACCATTTTGCTGTTAACAAAAATCTTTGGCGAAAGGAATTCACTTTTCAACAAACACTGGCAATGATTTAATCTGACCAAAAAGAATACAGAAGATTATACTACATTTATTTGCAAGCATAGTAAATATGTGAAAAATTAAAACTCAGTAAAATAAAAAGAACTGGACTTAAGAAATAAGTAGTTGTAAATAAAACAGACTATGCTTGGGTGAATCCTACAGTTTATGTAAAACAAAAAAAAACAAAATGTGGGTTTGTGCCAATTACTCAACTGGACTAAACAATTGTTTTGGTATAAAAGTAGCACCATGAATATTTCAACAAATAATGCACACCATGCTGAGCAACTTAGATTTTTCAGTTGCATATCTTGATATTTTGAAAGAAAGAAAAAATCTAGTACAACACGTTGAATATGTGAAAATGTATTTAATAAAATGAAAAAATACGGCTTTAAACTAAGCATTGATAAATGCAAATTTTGTTTAACAACAATTAAATACGTAGGACACATAATCGATGAAAGGGACTAAAAGCCAGATCCAGCCAGAGCTACAACAATAAAAAAAAATATACCTCCACCAACAAGTGTTTGAACATTGCTAGATTTTGCGGGATTTGCAAATTATTACAGCAATGTTATTCCTAGAATGCATACATTAAGCGTTCCATTAATAAATTTAATAAGAAAGATACAAAATGGAGCTGGTCTTCTGAATGTCAAAGGGCATTCGAAGAAATTATAGAAGCTTTAACATTTAACTTATCTTTCATGCATTATAATCCTAATATGGAGACTTACATTGCAACTGATGCTAATAACTTAAGATTAGGTACCGTTTTACTACACAAGGAAGATAATGGACAGCTGAAAGCAGTATCCCATGCATCAAGAATGTTATTGCCGGCAGAAAAAATTTAGTCAAATAGAAAAAGAAGCACTAAGTATATTTACAGTAAAAAATTAAATAATTTTTTACATGGAAGAAGATTTATTTTGCTAGCTGACTACCATCCATTGCTATTGATATTTGGGTCTAAGTAATGCCCATATTATGAATCACCTGCTAAGATGGGGAACCAATCTTTTTAAACTGTACATTTACAATGGAATTCCTTGTATCAAAGAAAATAGTATACTCAAATGGATTGTCATGGCTAATTTCGAAACTAAATGAACCTTTAGAGGAAACAGTGATGGCTGCATTAAGTGAAGAAATGGACATAACGTACTTTGCAATATGGTAAAGGAATTACCAGTATTCCTCAAGATTAGATTTAAAGCTAAATTTTGTACTTGTAAGGAATGGAAACTCAGAGGATTTCAGTACTTACAGAGTAAGTTTTGAGTATTGATGGAAACTCAGAGTCAATCTCGGAAATGGCCGAAGCAGTTTATGATTTGAAAGCCACTTTGTTTCTTTTTTCTTTTTGCTTTCAAATCGTAAACTGCTTTGGTCATTTTCGGGACTGACTCCATAAGTACTCAAATCAACTAGATACCACTTCATTACAAGTACCCTAAATTTGATAATTTTATTACAGAAAAGAGAAAGAAATCATGAACTGGCACAAATAAAAAGTTAAATCACAAAAACATTCACAGAATTATTAGGATAAAAGCCCTTATGAGGAATTACATTTATTAGCCTGGCATGGAAAAAGAAATAAAAGATCTTGTGAAAGTTTGTAGATGCTGTGCAATTGTAGAAAAAGCACCACCTGTAAAAATTAACCTGTGGCCAAAAATAGATTATGGTCAAGATTACTTTGTGATTATGTAGGAACAATGAATGGGATTTATTACCTTGTTGTGGTAGATAGTTTCAGAGTGGCCAGAAGTTGTCAAATGTAGACTTTTCAAGTAAAATCTTCACAAGATTTAGTATGGCTGATAATGGAACTCAATTTACGGCTAAATAATTTGGAGATTTCTGCAAAAAATGTTTAATTAATAATGTGACAACCACTCTGTACCACCCAAGATCCAATGGCCAAGTAGAATACTTTGTAGATATGCTTAAGCGAGCATCAAGAAAATCAAACTGAGTTGACACTGAAAATAAGTTTCTCAGAGTGTATCGAATAACTCCAAAATCAAGAAGAAATTCAGGAATGTCATTAGCTGGACTTCTGTTTTAAAAAAAGATACGGTCATTATTTTATAAACTAATACCTAGAATCCAAAATCTTTCAGGTCCTCTGAAAAAATCTATTTAAAAAATTAGCTGGAAAGGAGGCATTATTGAAAAACGTATTGGAAGACTAGTGTATATCATAAAACATCCGAAATAAATTATTAAACAACACTATAACCAGCTTAAAAAGAGGTATAGATCCGAACCAAATCATCATAGGGGAGAGCCTATGAAGGTAAGTGATGATTTGTTTGAACTACCAAAACCTCCAGTAGCACAAGAACAGGAATGCTCTAGCAGAAGTAAAAGACAACCATCTTCAACTTTGAACAGTGATTAAAAACAAAAAGTTATGACTTTCGGAAGAAGTGAAATTTCAAAAGAGGGAGATGTTGTAGAGTGACAATCACTCCTCACTGTCAGAATGAACTCAGTTTGAAAACAACTATAAGTAGTGTTCGTTTTTATTTGTTAGGAAGTATAAAAAAAGATATATTATTCATTTCCAGTATTGTGTTCAAGTGTATTTATTCTTATTGACTGTCGGACTATAAGTTTCTAAACTAATTTGATTAATATTAGGCCATTTATTTTTTATGTAGAGAGCCGCTAACATTTGTAAATTGCTTTTAGTTTATTTGTATATAGAATCTTTCTTAAAATGGTCAATTAAAACTTGTTTAGTAGTAGATTTATGTCTTTTAAAATATTGGCAAATAGAGGTGAAATTTAGTAAGAGTGAACTAATTCTTTATAATTACCAAGAAATAAAAGCAATCTATGATAAATTTCTACTCTCTTGTAGGAGAATTAACAGTTTCCACCTAGCATATAAGCATTACTCTTTATAATTAAAATAGAGTTCTCTAGGTGACTGATAGCACAATTGTAAACAAAAAACATAAAACCTATAATCTGTTACTGTCAAGGTGAGCCTAATAGTACAGAGCTAAAATTCTCAATTGCTGATCACAATTGCAAGTGATCTGGTGATCGAGTTTTGAATCTCAGCGTGAAAACATTCACGTCTAACCACACTGAAGAGCCGTGATATGACAAAACAGCTGTTTGTGGATGACATGCATATATATTTATCTCCATACAGATAAAATCTTGTCAACTTCAGGTGAAGTGTTTCTAACGAGAGAAAGGATTAAAAGTTAACGAATATTTTTTAAAACTTTATCCTTAGTTAAATCCTCGTGTTTTAAAGATATTTTAAATAATGCTCTGATGACATTTTTTTTAAAATAACAGCTGCAATTTTGCGATGTAAAATACACAAACTTTGTTCTGTTAATTTAATAAACTTATTTTGGATTATTTGGATTATTATTCTCATCTTGGTTGTTATTTTCACGTTTCGGCCAATATAACTTCTGACCTTCTTCAGATGCATCTTTTCGAACTGGAGAATCTATACAAAATTTTGAACCGAATCCTTTTTTAATCCACGGGGTAGATAAATTGTTCCTGTTCCGTCAAACATGACTGGGGAGAAATTTAAAATTTTGTTATTCTTAATTATTATTGTCGTGAGTAAGGCTCGATCCATCAACCTCCAGAATGTCACTTAGAACTGATTGTTAATCAATGATTTTAATTGTTACGCCATGGGTTTGAAATTCTATAAAGGTTCCTACGTTCGACAAAGATTCCCAATATGAAGATGAAGGTCCGAGGTTACATCAGCCAAAAATGTGAAAATAACAATGAAGAGAAGAATAGTAGTTTGAATAATACAAATTATAAATCCTCATCTCAAAATTTTTGAAAAGAAATAATTTTGTTTTCGTACAACTAACAAAATATTAGTGTTAACTGAACTGTGACGAGGTGATTGTTTTTATTTAAATTTTTAAAAAACAAACTTTTCTGCCAATAAGAAAAAGAGAAAATGTCCTGTCAATTTAATTAATTCAAGATCTACGGTTTATGAACAAACTTTAGTTGGGGTTGGTTTTATTTGCTTTACGGCAATACAACCCGTAGGTCATTTAATGCAGAATAAAGTTGTCAAATGGAATCCTATAGGTAGAATATTTTATACTCTTAGAAATTTTACAGTGAGAGTTGGAAGATTACTTGCTAGAAAACATGACTCTTCGGTATTTCTAAAAGAAAGTGGGACATCTTTACAGTTTATAAATGTATGGCACAAATGCAGACCCCATAAAATATTACTGCAAAAGTCTCTAATACAAAATTAATATCCCCATTGGATTTCTTATGGAAATTTATTTGAAAAAACTTGTTTAATCTTAGTTTTTGTTTTCAATTGCATCCTCAGTAAATAATAATTGGATCATAGTGACCCCCAGATGGAATTAGAGGAAAATTTGAATGGTGTCATTAATTCCTCGAAAATTTTAACTCTTTGAATTTTCTGTTAACATATCAATTTCTGTAACAAACAAACTTTCTTTTTTATACGCATAGATAAACTTTTTATGGATTAAGAACTGGAATTTAATGAAATGATTTGAAAGTAAATATGTATTTAACATCTAAATGAATAAATGAGAAAGTTTTTTCCATCTATTCCTAACTATTTTAACATTATTTTGAAATACTGTATATATACTCATCGCTAACCTCCCTCAAACAAATTTAGATATTACTCATTTACATATTTATTTCTTTTTAAGTTTCTAATAAATTAATATTCTGTAATGTAAATTTTTAATTTGTATTGCCAAATTTTCTTCTATACACACAATCATTTTATCGATAGTACTATTATAATTATTGATAAAATTAAATTGAGATTTTATTTTTTTTAAAAAGTGTTTTAAACTTTTTTTTTTGGAATTTCATTTTCAAGGGAGATAAGTTACCTCCGGGATTAGTAAAACATATAATGTCGCCGAGATGTGGAGAACAGAAATTACCTCCTCCGTAACAGCTCAACATTTTTTTAAAATATACATAGTCTGAAATAAAAAACTTTTTTCACTTAAAATGCAAACCAATAAAATTGAATTATCTGTTAAAATTTTAAGTTTTGTTTAAAGTTTTCTTTCACTTCTTAATAAATCCTTTTATCAACATTTCTTCCCCCCCAATAAATAAAGAATTTATAAAAAAACAGGCATGCCGGCCTGTCTCTTCTTTTCATTTAATTTATGCAACTGAAATAGGACTCTGAAAATATTTTTTATTTTGGGTTAATTACTATTTTAGTCACGTAAATTATTTAGAGTGAAATAGGTTTCGGCATTACTCATAAACAACTCAATTTTTAAAAAACTTAAATCATGTTTTAGTAAATAAAAACAAAACTTACGGTTGTTTTTGTTATGCCAAGTACACGTGAAACACCGAAATAAAAGTTCGGTCGGAAAAATATAGTTGCCATCTAAACAAGCCGAGAAAGAGGCTAGCTAAGGAAGAACGATAACTCAAGTTTATAAAAATGTCTTCTTTAACTAGAAAATTTTGAAAGGAAGTTATCGTTCTTCCTTCACTAGACTATATTTTTTCGCCCAATTTTTATTTCAGCATTTCACATGGACAATGAACTTGCCATTGTTTTTAATATCTAAATGAAAGTATTTTCCACATATCCTAACTATATTAACATTAAAACGGTTTATGCTTATTTAATTTTGTGTCGTAAATTTTCGTTTGTCACGATACATTCCTCCCAGAGATTACGTCCTCTTTTGAAGAGGAGGCAGTATAGTATACGTTCGTTCCTCATGGTACCATCCTTCCAGGATACCCTTCTCCTTATTTGTGTGTGGGGGGTGGGGGAGTAGTGTACTATCTATTCTATTGTCATGATATCATGCTCTCAGGCATTAACTTCGACTTTTGTTGGGAGAGGGGGTCGTTTGTCATGATATCCTCTCATCCTACCAAAAATATGTGACCGGAGGGAGCATATATTTGCTAGTATTTATATAAATGCTAGATTGACCCTTGGGTCACAACCATTACCACTATTTATTCTACTTTGATTACATTTGAAAAGTCATAAACTGTGACATATCTTTTTATGAATTCTTCTCGTATAACTGGAAAAAAGTCTGTTTACTTCTATATCATTGTTATATTACATAGAAGTATAATTCTTTACTAGCAAATATATGCTCCCTCCAGTCGCATATTTTTGTTAAGTCGTGAACCTGATATGATGTACAAACTACATACATTTACCTCCTCAACAGGAAGAGGTAATGACAGATTATACGACGAACAAACACTACCCCCCCCCCAAAAAAAATGAATAAATAAAGAGGAGTTAATGCTTTGTAAGAGGATATCATGACAACAGAATTGATAGTACACTACCCCGACCCCCTAAAAAAAGTAGAAAGTAATCCTGGGATGATAATATCGTGAGGAATGAACATATACTATACAGACACCCAAAGAGGAGGTAATGCCTAGGAAGAATGTATCATGAAGAATAAAAATATACTACACTAACACTTTCCAAAGGAGGAGGTGAAACCTCAGAAGATTCCATACCCTCCCCACCCACAAAAAAAGATGTGGTTATGCCTGGTTGGATGGTATCATAACAGAACAGATACTATAATACCCCCTTCAAAATAGAGGAGGTAATATCTGTGAGCATCACTCCATAAAAGGAGAAGGTAATGCCTGCGAGTATGGTCTGGCAAGTTTTATTGTACACGTAAAAGGCTGAAATGTAAAGTGGGCTGAAAAATATTATCGCCATCTTTATGAACAAAGAAGTATGCTAACTAAGGAAGAACGATAACAACTTCCTTTCATCTTTTTTCATATTAAAAAAGACATGTTTATAACCTTAAGTTATACTTCTTCCTTAGCTAGCCTCTTACTCGACTTGTTTAGATGCCGACTATATTTTTCCGACCTAATTTTTATTTTGGTGTTTCACGTGTACAATGAAACTTGACATAACTTAGGGTGTTTAATGTTTTTATTGTATTGTTTTTTACTAAAACATGGTTTAAGTAAAAAAAAAAATTCATTATGAGTAAGGCCGAAATTTATTTCACTCTAAATAATTAATGCCAAATTAAAAGAAAATATCCCTTTTCCTAAAGAGTAGAGGTTAATTAAAAAAGCCAGCATGCCTATATTTTATTTATTTAATACTGGGGAAGGGGGGGAATGTTGATAAAAGAATTTATTAAGAATTAAAAGAAAACTTTAAATTAAAAAACACCTTACAATTTAAACAGAAAATCCAATTTTGTTGGTTTGTATTTTAAATAAAAAACGTTTTTATTTCAGACGTTATATTTATATATTTTTGCTTTTTTATTTCGTAAATAAATCATGTCCTTTAAAAACAATAAAAAAGAAAATCTATCGTCGCTAGAGAAGGCGAAGGAGAGGTAGTGATGACGACTCCAAATTTTATTTTTTTAAAAGAGTCCAGACCACGAGAGCGAGAGCACTCGTCCCCACCCTTCTCTGTGAACTCTATGCCTCATCAGTATATCTTTCTCGCTGGCTAAGACATTATCTCCCTTGATATTTTAAGTTCCAATGATAAAACGTTTTAAAAAATATGTTAAAAAAGATTCAATTCAATTGTATCCGATATCCAGCCATGTCAGAATTGACTGAATAATGCCAAAAAAACTCGCCCCCCAGTCAGACAAGAGTTGTGCATGCTTGGTAGGCCTGATACAGAGACATTAATATTAGAGTGGTTGAATGTACGTAGAGTGAGAGAGGGTGGGAGAAATACATAGATAGATGAGAGAGAGGCGGGGGGGGGGGGTTCAGTTAATTATAAATTATAGCTAATAAGAACAATTAAAATAGAAAATGTTTTTAAAACATAACTCAATCCCAGAACTCATGTATATTTTAGAATGTATTTTTTGTTATTAAAGTATATAAGAAAAAGCCTTGGGGAAACAAACGTTTATTAACTCACATTTAGTATAATAATAGGTTTACATTAAAACAGTTAAACGACCCACGATCTGGAAAATCAAACATAAATATAGGAGATATCGTAGAACACTGATCAGACGTGAACCTATGCCCGAAAGGGATCACTAACAACTAGAGTGTGCCATTTACTGATCAGCCACAGAAAAGGCAGACAATTATAACAACCAAATTTACATCAAGATTCTACATCCTCACTGAATCTGAGGTTTGTTTGACATTCATTTCTACTCATTAGTTTAGGTTTTTGTTTTTTATCAAATCGTTTTATAAAATAAAATGCGTTGGATTTATTAATCTATAAAAAGTTAATGTATGTTTACATTTAGATACCAGCATTTAATTTAGGGAAAGGGAAAATAAGAGAGGGATAGAGGGGGGGGGGGGGGGGTCTTTTTCATTTTTCTATTCTCTGACCCATTATTCCTTCTCTCTAGCTAGAAACACTTTGTCTGAAAATGACATGATCGCAGAAAGTTTTATCGGTCAGCAGATAGTGCAATAGTAAAGATTAGTAAAATTTGTTTATTTTGAAAAGTATTAATGTTTCTTTTTTTTTTTTTTTTTTTTTTTTTAAGATAAAATTTATGTTTTTATTGATATTTTTCTTTACTATGTGTTTTATGTGTCTGTGCATCTATAGAAAAGGTTTTCCTGTCCATCCTGAATACGTTTTAGATTGTTAAAATATTCCTCAAGACAGTTTTGTCCGTTTACTTCCCCAATATAAAGACAATTATTAAATCATGTTTGGGAATTTGGGAGGATGAGGATTGATTATTTGGATTATTCAGACTACAAAGCTCATCTTGGTTGTTATTTATTACATTATTAGAGATGCTGATAGGTACACAGTTTGCCTCCCTAACTCATACCAATATAAAAATTAAACTCTTTATCCTAGGAACCTATCTTAATCTTCCAATGTAAATGATAACTAAGAATAACAATTAATTAACACTTATACTCGGTCATGGCAGATGGAACTAGAACAATCTATCGCCATTGATTAAATAAAGAGTTCAGTTCAAAATTCCACATGGGTTTCAGAGTTCTATGTAAAGATTACCAAGTTCAAAAATATACACTTTTTAAAAAAATTTTTTAAAACATATTTCACTCCAAACAAGGCAGGCCGCCACTGTAGACGTAAGGAGTTACAAACTTGAAGAATGTTGACAGTTACATTGGTCGAAACGTGAAAACAACGACCAAGATGAGAATAGTAGTCCGAATGATCCAAATAATTATATCTATTTGCATACTTGGTACAGTTGGGTTTGAAACATTTACTTGTCTGTAACAGATTCTACAAACGTAAGTATAGTTACATCCTAAATTAAAAATAAACGTATCATTGTACTGATGTTTAGTATAGACAAACAACAAATTCCTTTTACTATTTCACGAATGTTACACGTTGGTTGTATGCAATATATTGTTTTCATGGAAAAATTGAGATGGGTCCTTACGATGTACATATAGAGTTTACTTTATATATTTGTATGTGTTAGGGAGGCAGGACGCATACCTAGCATCATCTCTGATCATGTACCTAAAACCAATTTCATATCTTATTTCCATTTTTTTTTTTTTTTAATTAATTAAAATAGTATGCCATATATTAGTTCTTGTCGAGAAATAATGATCATATTTCTGGAGTTTCACTGGCTTTTGACATTTTGTAAACGTTTATTTTAATACTGTATTAATATTTTTTTAATGTTGACTGCTGGCCGAGAGTTTTTCCTTACATCTTTTATGAAAGCCAACACAATATTAAGGTAATACTGATTGATAAGTGTATAGAAACACAAATACTAGCTATGTCCGGGAATCTTTACTTTCGTTTTTGTTTCACTCACTGCGTGGCAAATAGTTACACCCTTCACAAGCTAACCCTTTTAATGTGCATGTTCATAGTCAGAACACAACAGATCTAGAGGAGACTAACCTTGAAAAAAAAAAATTCTATCATTTACAGGTTGTTGTAGTTCCTGTGGCAATCATCGACAAACAGATTCTTCGGCAGAGAGAACGTGGCAGCTTCAGGGAAAATCATCCTGCATGACAACTGGAAGGTGCATTGCTTCAGTTAGCAAAGAACCGTAGTACACTTATAGTAATGCCCCAAATGTCATCAGCCATTAAAAGATTCAAATGACAGTTCGTAGAAGGAACGAGTCAAAAGAATCCGAGAAGAATTGATTGAAGATTGTAATGTGGGCTTAATACTATAAAAGTAATACTCTTCAACACAAATTTCAGTTGTATAAGTTTTATTTTCACTCAATTTGACTCATAGAAGTATTTATTTTTAAATTGCACTGGAATATTTGGAGGCCTGAACCATTGAATGTATTAAAAGGGTACAAAGCTATCTCAATATTATTATTATTGGAATGAGTATTCCAAATAATATAAATGTTAAAATGTTTAATTTTATTTTTGTTTTTAAAGATATATTTTTTAAATTTTATAAAAGTCCCAATAATTTGATATTTTTTATGAATTTCAAAACTGTAGATGATATTGTGTAACTTTATTTATCCCTCTTTCTCTCAAGTTAATTTCTTATCACTTCCTCCCAGGTTTTCCCTTGCCAACTGATTCTGCTACCTCAACTGCTCTACATTTAACCCAAAAACTCTCATCCATTCTTTCAGCATAACCATACCAACAAAGTCTCCTGTTTTTCCACATCAAATTTAAGTCTGTTTTTGAATGCTCACATTACACACCCATTGCAACGCATGTCCTCAACTCTCAATCTTTAACTTACATACATCATTACACTTTATACACATGTTTGATAGACTCCTCCCTTGGTCGACAGTGATAACACTATGCTGGTTAGTAATGGCAAAAGTTTCTCTAAACTTTTTCCCTCCATTCCTAACTCTTGCAATTACAATAGCACCTGCTCCATCTTGTGCTCCAATGGTATCACCAAATATAAAACCGATGTTTTTAAATTTACATTTTATCTCCCTTCATTAAAATTTATTAAAAATCTTTTTTAAAATCGTTAACAAATTAAATTTTGAATTTTGATAATAATTTACTAAAATCAAATGAACACATTAAATAATTTAAAAGTAAATAAAGATAACAGTTAAAAATTAATACAAGAACATTTCATCATTTAATGAATTTCATTTTGTTTTGTTTCATTTGCTACGGGCTATGTACACTCTTGCCGTGGTACAAAATCAAAACAATTACCCGTTAATTAGGAAAAGAAAATTAAATAAATATAGTAAAAATAAAATAATAGAATATGATTTTCAATCCCCCCCCCATATAAAAAAAAATAAATATTAAATAGATAATATAAAAAAAATTGAATAACAGTTATCCCCCACCCACAAAAATATATATATATGTATATATGAATAAATAATTTAATTTAAAGAAATTTAACAAGAACCATTTCATCACTTAAGTCAAATAAAGAAATTATTTTTCAAAAAAGTAAAATTAATTTTAATTTTATTCCATTTGCTGCGGTCGACATTCATATTTACTGCGGTATAACCATAACAATATTACCATTCTACACGGATTTCAAGAGATTTGAAACACCTACCATTTGATAAAGAGGTATTTCCTCAAAATATATTATGGAACACTGTCACATACAGATCACCGTGTAGAAGTCTTTACTAATCAAGTAAGATTTACTATAAAAAAAAAAAAATTTTTAATGAATAAAAACACTTGTTTTTGTCTTAATTCTCAACACCGACATATTTCCATTTTTTGCATTGTGATAGCCTTCTAATACTCCTCTATATACATATTACACGCAATGCTTCAAACAAACTACATCTCATTATTATTTTTTTCATTTCACTTTGGAAAATTCTCAAAGATCAAGAGACCCCTTCCCGGAGCTAACACTTGATTTCTTTATGAGATACATAGAAATCCAAGTGTTTATTTAAGGTTCTTCTCTACTTATCAAACCTTGAGTAAATAAAGCAGTCAAGAATAATAAGTTTTCCTCTCCTCAATTGACCACTTAAGTATGTTATAGTATATCTTTTTTTGTTCTATGCTTGGTCTTGCTGGATTCCATCCAGTCTGGTGGAGTATCCAAACTAGTGGTGTCACTTGAGAGAGCATCACCAATCCTTGGATGGGCCATTGTGTAGCCACGCTGAAGAGATCTTATCTGGACTTCAAATACTATGTTATTTTAAATATTTGGTTAGGATTTACTTGTAGGGCAAAGTATCCTCGTGTCAGATTTTCTTGACAAAACCCTGTACAGAGAGACCGGAGACACTCGAGGATGGTGTCTACCTGTGTGCCATAACGTGTGTACACACTTATCACCAAAATGCAAAGACTAAGCATGTGGCTACAATACAATGACCTTTTAAGATACCTCCTCAGTGAAAATACAAGACAATGACTTTTTTCTGTCATCTGTTTGCATCCAAACAACAAATTTCTAAAGTTATTTAATGTGTGAAAACAAATAAATTTGATTATTTGTGGATATATACAATATTCAATGAAGTTAAATAATTGTCATTGGCTAAGATCAAACTATGATATCTGTTTGGTGTCAGAGGGCCATCCTCACAGGAATTACCTCCTCTTTCTGGAGATGGCAACAGGTTTATTGCCTTTAGTCTCCTCCTTTCAGGGGATAGGGGTTATAGCCTATCGCCTGAAGTGCCTTCATCCGTGAGAGAATGCCAACGAGACTGAACAGGCTATTTTTGCAGCCTGACCAGACTTCCCCTTTTCGGGGAGCTGGATTCTCACTATAAACCAACCTTGCCACCATAGGAGGCAGGTAAAAGAATATTTCTTATTGACTTAAATATTTCTACAATTATCATTATACTGGACAGTATATGGAGACTTTGATGATGCGGCCTGAAGTTAGTAGACATAGAACGGTTGATTGAGGTAGCAGGATCAGTTCACAGAGGAAGGCCAAGAAAAACATGGGAGAAAGTGATAAGGATGGACTTAAGAGAAAAAGGGATAACTCAAGACCTGTCCAGAGATAGGTTAATTTGAAAGTCAATTTTTAAAAGCTGTCTAACACATGCCAGCATGTAAAACGGATGTTAAACCGAATATGATATGAATAAGAGTATTAAAAAAAAAATTTAAAAGAAAAAAATTCCTATGTACAAAAACTGAAGATACGTTAATTATAGAAAAAAATGAAACTAAGACATTTTGTTTAACTATGATTTTTAAATAGACACATAAATGCACATAACAAATTAAGTAAGCCTATTACTACTATACGTCCTATAAAAACAATAAGTATCACACTTTGGGTGCTACCTCTGAAATACACTTTAAAACTTGTATATTTCTATTAAAACAAACCAAAACAAAAGCTATAATCAATGAAACATGGTGATCATCTTAAGAGTACTTACATTTTTTTTAATATAAGAGAGTAGTTATTCAGGGTGGAATAATCACAGTAACTTTTTAATTTTTCATTCTGGAAAAAGCCACAAAAAAATTATGTAAAACATGCAGAAGAGAAAACTTTTAAGGCATAATATATTTAGCATTTTTTTATATATATTTAGCATTCTTTTATATTTAAAAGAAAGACAAAAATATCAATTTTAAGTAAATTTGAGGCTAAATAAAAACTGATGCCAAATTACTGAGTCAAACCATTCTGTAATATAATTAAATAGATACCAATACTTACAAAGTTTTTTTGTTTTTTTTTAATTCCTTTAATTAAAATTTAAAAAAAAAAGAAGTGGTATTGGAAAGTTCCTAGATAAAGACTAAAAACAAAAAGATATTCTAATCATGTGACTGATCTGATGGATTATTCAGCAATAGTAATAAGCAGTGGGATTTGTGGAAATTCCACAGTTGTATCCTTTATCTGTTGTATATTGCTGACGGGCTTAAAATTATTTCCATTCTTTGAACGTCCAGTACAAAGCAGACTCTACAATATTATTGTACTGCCACTGTTCAAACTGAAATATACTTATCTAAATACTCTGGTTAATGTAGTTTCAGAATATATCTGGTTATAGGATCCATTTCCAAAACTCTTGTAGGAGTTTGTGATATATTTCCATTCTATGGACGTCCGTCACGAACGCAAACTCCACAAGATTATTGCACCATCTGTGGGCAGAACAGATACTACACTTTGAAATATTTGTTTGCAGAAAATATTTAAAAAATTTTACATCTTAAACAAATTAGGCACAAGGCCATCAAAAGTGTGGGGAGAATGGGTCGTTGGTCATCCTTGGTATGAAGTGATAAAAATGTCTATACTACTCTTAACTAGAATCATCTCAGTCACCATAATACCACATTTACTCTAGGGGCCGTCCTACTTAAGATATCCCCAAATTTGTTGGAAAATTTATTTTTTAAAATTATATTTATGTACAAAAATTCATTGGAATAACACGGGGAGGGGACAAAAACTTTAGTTAGTAAGACTCTCCCAACCCTTTCTAAATAATAGACTGCCCACTGTTTTCCGGTTTTTTTCAGAACCGAAAACAAGCCGGTCAATCTTTAAATTGGAGTGAGATCTAAATGAGAGAAAAAAAACGGGGGATGGATTTGGAGAATGAATGGTGTCCTTCCAAGCACTTTGATCCTAGCCCGAAGGCCAAGAAACGTTTGACACAAAGTGATATCAGATGAAATTTTTTTAAATTACTTTTTTTGTATTGCATCTTCAGTGATCGGGCGATCCCATCTTTAAAAAAGTGGGTGGCGGTTGATAACACACATACGAATATGAAATTGATTTAGTGTATTATTAAATAGATGGATGCATTAAAAAAAAATAGTAATTCTTTCCTTAATATTAATCATTCAAAAGAGTCAACATCAAGAATGTCCACCAAATGGATATTGAAGCCCTCTGTGGGTATCAAAAGTTCAATTCTACTAAGTTTTATTGGAAATGTTGCTTTAATTGGCACGAAAGTTCAATTGCATATACATTAAAAATTTAATGTAAACATTTACTTTGTTGTTATCCTATTCTAGATAATCTGTTTCAGCTACCAAATTTTGAAAAAGCCTTTATTATAGATATATCAAAAACTTTGAAGTTTAATTGGATGTTCCGCTGGCTTGGCAGGTCAAAGCAGACTCAAATCAGGCCCTCGAATAATGGCAATAGCAAGGCCACTCGAATAACTAAGCCAACAATGGTCCCCCGAGTGGCACAACATTGATAGACTCAAGTGGTTGAGGAAGTCTCACATGGCAGGACCACAGCACAGCAATTGCTGAAATACAAATGTGTCTAGAAGAATGGTGTCTTGCAACACTCTACCGACGCAGCCACATGGCCAGGGTTTGTCGTGATTCTGTTATTCACGTCTGTAATTATTTACACAAATGTTCCAACCTTACAAAATCTTAGATAATAATTGAACATGAATAAATGAGAATAGAGCTTATTAGATGACTGGCTCAGCATGAATGTATGTTAGTTTCATATATATTGGTTGAATTGAACAATATTTATAAAGTTCTGGAAATTTCCAATACCATCATCTTTCTCAAAGAGTTTCGGGAGGAGAAAAAAATATTTAGTAAAAACATGAAAAAATTTAATCAAGATAAATCAAACATTTTTATATTCTTTTTTTACAATCAAACTGACATGAAAAAAAGCATCATTATTTTTTTTAAATAGGCCAACTTTTGGGTGGGCAAGCCAATAGTCATAAACTTTTGGAATCTCAGTGAATTTCAATAACAAGTAATTTGTGTGTGTGTGTGTTTTTTTTTTTGTTTTTTTTTTTTCATTTTTAATTTTATTTATTACCTAATTAGGGATGTGAGTGTCCAATGGCAAAAATATCTGAAATCGAGATAAATTTCCCAACCCGGGGAGGCAACAGACCCCACCAATTTCCCAATCTGGATGGATGCCCTGCCCCACTAAATTTCCCAACTTGTGTTTTATTTTTTTTTTGGGGGGGGGGGGGGGGGGGTCATGCTAAAAAGTTAGTAAAAAAAATTACTTAGTCTACCACTAACATAAAGTCCGAGTGGCAAGTCCCCCTTTCCATAACCCTACCACTAAGCCTAAAAAAAAACAAAAATAAAAACGAAATTCCACTTTTCCTGAATTACAAATAAAAAAAAAAGCAGAAATTTCCCATCCCTGCCTAATAGTATGATTGTGTGTTGCCATTTTACCTGTTTTGTGTTTTTTTTATTAAACTAAGGTAGCACAAAACACTCATTATTTTGATGTTTAAATTAGGTACCACAAACCAGCCTGTTTGGTGTGCAAAAATGAATAAATATAGTAAAATTCCCTTCAATTTCAACTTGTAATAACTAATTTTGGGTGTCATTTTGATAAAATTTTAACGTAAACGAAATTTAATCTTTTCTCTTTATAAATGTACAATTCTTTCTTTTTTGTCATTGATAGTTTCTTTTCTAGGTTACTTCAAGTTAGGTTACTATTTTCAGTGATGAGCAATTTATTTTTTAATGGTGGAGTTTTTCAACAATGCAGCCGATATTGTCTCTATGCATATGAAAACAGTCCAATCTTAAAGAAAAAAGGGCCACTCATCAATATGGTTTGCTTAATATAGATTTTTAAGTTGTCTTTCACAAAAAAATCCAAATTGAAAACTTTAGTGAATAGAATTTTTGCCTTATCAAATTGAAAAATCTAGCTAATATGCTGTGAATCATATGAAGATTCAATGTGCTAGCTGTAGAAATAAACCTTATATGAACAATCAAATTTGCACTTCGGTTTTGTATGTTCTCTGAGTGGTAATTGGATGATGCCCAATGTTTAGGCTGGTTTGATCCAATAATTATTGCTTCCATTATGATTAATTTTCATTTATAACAAGATGACATTACATCTGTAAGGATTTTTCACTTGTTTGAAGCATGCATTTTTAGTTATACACTATGAAAATTGGCTTTTGGACCAATAGCACGCAAGACAACAAATTTTCTCATTTCTAACAAACTTAGAATGGTCATAATTCAGGGTCTCATAGTTTTACCAAAATAAATTTGGTACCATTGTTTGTTTTGCAAAGATCTATGTTGCCACATTAAAAGCTTTTAGATATAATGAAAATAAAATTTTTGTTTGGAATATCTACTGAGATGTTTTAGTGAACCTTATTTCCGATGCTTTCTGCAGTTACACATCAAAATAGTGTTTTGCACTACCATAGTTTAATACAAAGATTGGCAAAATCGCAACATGATATCATGTAATAAGTAAAATTTTAAATATATATTTTTTAAATTTATTTATCAATGAATCAAGATGTATCAAGGCCAAAAGCCACTCATGAATAAAGATTAATGAGATAGATTGTCATTTGAATGATGAAGAATATTATTAGGATTGAAAATGATGAACGAAATGAACAAAATTTTTATTATGAGGACAGTTTATGATGATACTTTTTGACATTAGATTTAAAGACAACCATGTTGTAGTCTGCAGGAAAGCAATCCCGTGGTAACATGTTTCACGGATATGAAGTTTCTAGAAACTGTTCATGGAAATTCCATTTGATGTTAGACACACAGGGTAGAAAGCAAAGTTCTTTGCAGTTGTGGTAAGACGACGAGTTCTTGTTGTGAATGTCTTAAAATGAGGAACCAGAGATTAAAGCTCAATCAAGCACCATCTATAAAAATGACAATAGAGTAGAAAAAGACCAACAATGTCTCTTCTGTGAGAAAGAGTCTGTAAAAAAAAAACCAATAGATCCTCTCCCCCCCTACTGTGAAGTCAATTTTGAACTCTGTCAAGGTAAGAAAGGGTATTCTGAATGACACCTCCCCAGATGTGGCAGCAGTACTCCATCTTAGGACGTATCCGACTCATATAGATAGAGACTTGCATCAGGAGTCAGGTATTTTCTGGAACGATAGAATGATTAAACCCTCTTTCCAGCAACCTTAGCAACAGATTGGATAAGCTTATATTTAAAAAAAAAAAAATTTTTTAAACTACAACTTGTTATCGAAATCAGGGTTGGCAAGTTAGTGTTGAAGGCTTTGGAAAGAGTCAGAATCAGATTCGAAGAATGTTAGGAGTCAGAATCAGATTTTTTTGAATCTCTGAAGAATCAACAGTCTGAATATTGGAAAACTTTCAAATAAGGAGTCGGAGTCAGAATTTTTGGAATCCTAGGAGTCGGAATCGGACCTTATACCTTCCAACTCCGCAACCCTGATCGAAATGTACCAACACTCTAAGAGTTTGTCACTATTGGAGTATTCACTTAGAAAATGAGTCTATTTTTTTTTTTAAATGTAAGTTTTTTTTCATGACAGTATTATTGTAAAGAAGCACCAACTTTTAATATCTTTGAAACTTTCAAGTTAGATTAAACCTGTTTTGAATATATATACATGCTATTAAAGACAAGAATAAATATACTAAAATATTTGATGAGACAATTTCAACCATTAAGAATTTGATTATTATTTTTTTTTTAATAAATTAATACCGATAACAATACAGAAATTATACAATTCGATGCGGAATAACAGTTTTATGATCCAGAAATTTTATGACTCAAATTGGACCCGTAACGAAAAGGAATATTTTGCAGAAAAATTCAACAGTGGTTTTAAATTTAAGCAAAACATTTGATTGAGAAATTTCCACTGGCTATCATAAAAAAAATGAAATCTTTAATTTATTCTAATTAAAAATACATTTTTTTCATATAAACCATGGAGTCTTCCAAATTCAAACTGAATTTTAAATGTTCATCTTGTGATAATTATTAGTCAGTTAACCATTAAAAATATTTCTTTATCTTATATATCAAGTAGAACGATATTTCCCCTCTGTAACTTTGACCGGTATAACTTTCTGACCAAAATCTAGATAAAAGAAACTTGTTCAGTTATTAAGCTAGAACACAAACCAATATTTTCCCTGACAAAATAAATTTTCTTTTCCAATCGATGTTTAGCTTTTAATATCTAATCCAACAGACATATTTTGCTTTGTTTGCTGATGCTGTATATATATAGAGATAGATAGATAGATAGATAGATAGATAGATAGAGAGAAGGAAGGAAGGAAGGAAATACCCCTCTGTCTGTCCTAAGTCCTCTTCTTGCCACTAGATTCACAGAGTACTAATTTTATAACAGATACTTTTATGCATTAGACCAGTTGTCAATCCTTTATTCACGCTTTCCCATTGGTTTGAATGCTCGATGATGCAATCGTGGAAATGTACTTCATATAAGAACTTGATCAGAACCTAAAAGACGCAATTCAATTTTTTTTTTTTCGATTACTGTTTTTTTAAAAGCACCTGAAGCTAAATTTCATAAGTAATTAGACATGACAAACATTTTGTACACTATAAACATGAACAAATATCAAACCAATGTACTTTGCAATCAAATGCACATTCAACTCTTAAGATAAAAAAAATCATAACATTGTAACAATGGTCACTTTTTATTTATGGAAGTCGCTCCAGACAAGGCATGAAGTCACTTGATGTAAGGAGCTAAAAAGAATGAGAAATGATAATCACAAAGACAGGAGAAACGTATTGACCGTCATGTTGAAAAGACATTAGCTATAGGAAGGAGGAAAACAGTCAGCAGGAAGAGATTTCCACAAGACTACAGTTCTTGAAAAGAAACTACTGGAATAGGAAGCTGTATTACAACGAGGTATCAGAACAGCGAATTGATGTAGACCATTAGCCCAATGAGTCAAATTAGCTGGAACAAAGGAAACCGGGAATCAATCAGACAATTCTGAAGAACACATGCCATAATAATACTTATAGAAGAAACTGAGACTAGCAACATCACATCTGTGAGAGAGAGGGTGCAGAGAAGAAAGGGTGAGACAAACCAAATTACCGATACGCTTCTGAACCTTATCAAGAATCTTCAAACCTGCCCAAATATGACAACAACAGTCCTCCATACAAGGTCTGATAGTAGATTTGTAGAGATACATACAAGGCATAAATCATGTCTTAGGTAATATTTTAAAATTTCAACCTTTCCTAAAACATAGGTGGAAAGTCGGCTGAAATAACAACCCAACTCAAAACTCATTCCTAACTCCGACAAAAATTGCCAACTTCTGACTATCCACATCTGTCCATCCTAAAATAGTAAAATTATCAATGCACTTTTTAGAAAAGGGAAACTTAAATTACCATAAAAAGAGTATGTCTATCTTGTAATTGCACATGATGACTTTTTGAAAACTTAATTAATGATAGAAGGTTTTACATTTAATGCTTCTAAAATGACCATTCACTAGAAAGAATCCATTTACCTATCTTTAACATTTCGAAACAACGATTACAAAGAGATTATTTGATAATTTTAGTTAATTAGTCATATCTCTAATTTTTATAATGCTCAGTCAACTTAACAAGCAAATGTGAGATAAACTATGTTAAAATATATATTCTCAGTATTCATGATAGATTCATAATAGAAAATATTTCTTCTTATCATCATTACAGAAGAAAAAACATTGCCTTCTGTATTCTAAAGTTCTTTGAGATTATTTTCACAGTTCCATATCAGACCATAACTAGACATTATATAAAGGAAAGTTGTCTGTGTGTCCAGCTAAAAGTTTAAAAAAAAACAACACAAAACACAACCAAAAAACTGATATATTCTTTTTTGGCATTGTCTTGGTTCAAAATATAGGAACATTTATTTCTAATATTCATTCTTTTTTGGGGTCACCAGGAACAGAATTAGTCAGAGGGGAGGTCAACATTTAAAGTGATTTTTAATGTTATTATGTAGTAATTTAGTCACATTTTCCAGAGAAAGCAAGGGATGTGATGGAGAAGAGGAGAGGGTAGTGAGGGAGAGAAGGGAAGGGGGTAAAGAGATAGAAGCTTTAAAAACAAGCTGTGACACACACTTTAACTTTTCTATTTTGCTGTTCATTCCCCTGGGCAACGCCGGGTAACCATGTGAGTAACATGTTAAAAAATATACTGAACAAAATTCTCTATCAAAACTATAAATATGAACACAACTTTTCAAATAATATAAAAATAATTTTAAAAATTAATTTCTTGTAAAATAAAAAAGTTAGAGTGTATATTCAGTCCAAAGTTTCAATGGGACAATATCAATCAAGTTTGGATAACAAGTATTAAAGAAAGAATGTTGACTTATTCAACACGTTTGGGTGCCCTGCAACGTATCCCACACGTTTGGGTGTGCCGCAAACCTATTTTTCGGTACTTTGAGGGGTCTTATCATCATTGTATTTGGTTTAACGTCTGTTTTACATGCTAGTATGTATTGAATGGCTTTAAGAAATTGACTTCCAAGCTAATATATCTCTGGCCATGTATTTATTGTTCTTAAGTTCATTCTTATCATTTCCTTGGCTTTTCCCCATGAAATGAACTTGCGACTTCAACTGTTCTATATCTATTAACCCAAGAACTCTCATCCATTCTTTCAACATGACAATGCCATCAAAGTCTCCTGTTCTGCACATATCTCCCTATGCCGTTCACATCCATTGTATCATTCTCATGTCATTTCTCTCCATGCACTTGTCCTCAATCCTCACTGGCCAGGTTTCACTTCCATACATCACACTGCGTACACATGCCTTTTTTGAAAATTATAACGTTTTCAAAATGAGAGAAATAAAATGATCATAAAAGAAACTTTAAAATTATTTGAAAATGAATGAGAAAATATGACACCCCACCCCCCGCAAATAAAAAAAAATTGATGTAGATTAAAGTTATTTATTTTTTAATGATTTTCTTATTTCCAAAATAAGAGACAACTAAAATGATATGTTCTCAAAGTAAAGAAAACTAGGTTCACAAATCACTCAAATGTCAAAAGAGTCAACATCTTGTCTTGCTTTAGGGAAACAATTTGGGAATCTCTAAGAAATTTCGAACAAAACCCTTTATTTAATCCACAGGGGTAGCTTGCTCTCGTTCCATCAGCCATGAATGGATAGAAGTCTTAAGTAATTCATTACTGTATTCTTAGTATCGCCTGCACTGAGGATTGAACCTTCAACCTCCAGAAGTCACTTAGAACTGACTTACTGAGCACTTATATCTGTTAAGTCACAGGTCCATTTTCATGTAAAAATATCAAAAGATTTTCTTTAAAAATTACAAATTAATTTCTGAAAATTAATTTTTAAAATTGTGAGGAGTGAGAACTCACTTCCATACAGCATCACGATCCTAACACAGCTTTTATATACCCTCTCCCAGACAACTTTATTTTATTTATAACTTGAAAATGGTGATAGATCGCTATAAAATACATAATTTTAATTAAAACTGGCTTGTAAATAAAACTAATTTTTAATTAAAAAAAGTTTTGTAAACTTTAGAGATTTCTAAAATAATTTTAAAATACAGTTTCATATAAACAAAATGTATAAAAACAATTTTTTTTTTAAATTAATAAAAAGATGCTGTACAAATATGGTGTTTTTTTTTTAATATTGGATTTTATTAAAATAAAAAAAATTTTAAATATTGATTTTTTACTATAAAAATCTTCAATTTATCATAAGCAAAAAAAATCTGTTAAGACAAAATGTATCCTTTTGTTTGTTGCTCATTCTGGGGTGCCTCAAATGTTTATCCACTTCAATGTACAGAAACTAATCAAAAAGCAAAAGCGGCCATATAAAACAATGACATTTGTGAATTTAACTAATTAAATTATATTAGCATGTCATTATTTAACAAATTGTGAGTAAAATAAACTTATTGTGTTGTTAATTCTTAGTTTTGATTATGCTTTTAGCTCTAAGAAGGCGACCCTGCTTATAATATGTATCAGAATTAAAAAGCTGAGCGGTCAAGTTTGAAAATAAAATAAAATTTATGATATACAGGGTGACAAAAAAGAAATGCTACCCACCATTGAATTGTTAATAAAATTCACAACCCTGGGAATCCAAGCATCAAATAAACTTCACTGTATGCCAGACTTGCTCACCAACTTTAACTCATGAATGTCCAACAGTCCTTGGTTTATCGCCATTCAATGATATGCACACCTAAATACAACATGCAAAATTGTCAATAACTCTGACACTCCTCTTTTCGCACTTCCCTGACTTCGATTACAATGGTTTACTCTTCAGTTCATGAATAGTCTCGGAATTGTGTTGATAGATGTTATCTATGAGATAACTCCACAAATAAAAATCTAGAGAGTCACGGTCCGACAGGCTCCGGTGAGTGTGAAGCCCATTCAGGATCACATCTGTAACTGATAAGACAATCACCAAAGTCCCCCCACATAAGAGCAATAAAACAAAGACCGTTTGACATTCCGGACTGAAACTTGGTAGACAAGTCCAGCATAGACTGAAGTTTATTTGTACCAAATATGGTTGGATTGCGGAAGAGAATGTGAATTTTATTAACGATTTCATAAGTGGCATGTCTGGGGGCACCCACTAGTTCTAACAAGAATGGATATTTTTCTGATGCATTTACTTAATTTGCGTGTTTGGCAATGAAAATGTGAATTTCAATGGACCAACGGAAAAAAAAACAGAACCTTTATAGAGCTGTGTCGACATAGTCATCATATGAGGTTTAATATCTGTTTTATATGTTGCCATGTGTTGGACAGCTTTAAGAAATTAACTTACACAGTAACCTATCTCTGGCCAAGTCTTTATTTATCCTTCACGTCTATTTTTATCACTTCCTCCCAGGTTTTCCTTGGTCTTCCCCTGTGAACTGAACCTGCTACCTCAACTGTTCTACATCTAACCCAAGAACTCTCTTCCATTCTTTCAACGTGATCATACATTCAAAGTCTACTCTTTTGCCAACATCTTCCTATACTGTTCAGATTTAATCTTCCTCTGAGGACATTAGAACTAAGCCTGTCTTTAAGACTCGCATTACACATCCATTGGATCATTCTCATATCATTTCTCTCCATGCAACACGTAGCATATAGTAAAAACCTCGTGCCCAAAAAGGGACATTTAGTGATTTTTTGGCCAAATTTTAAAGTTATTTATTACATTCAAGACCTAGTTTCCCATTTAGACCTATCATTTCGGATTACTTTCCTGCAAAAATGGACCAAAAACCTTTAATATGCTCCTCGTGGCGGTTAATTGCATTATGACCATTGGGTAAAAAAATTGCTCATATCTTAGTTCCTTATCTAGGTTCTATTCTGCACAAAAAATTGTCTCATATTTGCTATCAGGTATTCCAATTGCTCCCACTAGCTTAATGCTAGGATTTTTCCATTGAAAATGGACAGGTATTCGGGGTTTTTCTCGAAAAATGTATATTTTCGGGGTACAATTTTTTATGTTTTTTTAATATTATGACCAAATTTTTCCTCTAATTTCTCTGAAAATGATTTTCATTCCTTGCCAATCATAATTATTCAGCTACAGGATGTCAGGAAGTGAGAAAAGTCCATTGGTATAGCTACCATAGACTAAAGGTCAAAAAATTTTGATTTTTTGAACATGCTGTATTTCCGTCCACCCGTCACAAAAAGTCTGAGAATCAAATTTTCATTCTTTATAGTTATAGTAATGAGAATTGAAATAGAAAGAAAACTGCAACCAGCAAAAATTAGTAATTGACACAATATTTAAAGACATAATGCCTCTTTTTGTTCAAATAGCATGGCACAATTTGATATAAAGGGTATTCTCAGATAATATTTGCCAACAATACCATAAAGAAATATTATCATCTACCCCAAACACTGAAGATCCACCAAATTTCAAACAAAGTCAGCAATTCTCATGGTATTTACACACAACACTTTGCATGTTGTTGCTTCCCATGTTTAGAAGGAAATTCAGACTTTTGCAAGCACCGCTTGAACAAAGAAGGTATATTCTCTGATGATATGTCTGCCATTCGTCCAAAGTGGACTCTATTTAAGGAGAAAGGTGCTGGGCAGAAGGATGCCGGTGATTCCAGCAGCAGTGAAGATGAAGGTGAAGATGAGTTCATCGACATCAACCAGGAAGAGGACTATGAAGAGGGTGAAGCATACAGCATGCTGCAAGAAGGAGACATCGCCGTTATACGATCAGGGGATGATCATCCATACTATCTTCTCAAGTTGGATTCACCTCCATTCGAAACAACTGTTGACGTGAGTGACGATTACCACCACAACTTTCCTCGTTGTCATCGTGTTATCCGGGGACATTACCTTGAAATTTTCAAGGAACTCAAAGACGGTGATTTGTACTATTTGGAGAGGAAGAAGTTTGCCTATGTCTCAAGTTTGTGCGTTGTTGGTATCTCTCCAGAATTGCAAACTGTGATGCAAATGAGAAGAGGAAAAGAAGAAACCATGTTCATGGTAGACGAGGAACTTCACCAGGCATTGAGTGAGCTGGTCACCTCACCAACCAATTGAAGCATTTATTAAACGTGAACATTTGAACAGTACTAGTAAGAACATGCAGCCTTTTATTTCTGTTTGTTAGTCCTCCGATTTATTGAGGGGGCTATAGTTTTGAGGCATGTCGTCCGTCCGTTCGATCGCATTTTTCTCCACGACCATCAATTGAATTTCTCTGAAATTTTGCATGAAGTTGTAACTTTGGTCAGGTTAGAAAGTGATATTCTTCAATTTTGAAAAAAACATCTCGTTAGCCCCCCAGGCATTCAAAAGGGGTAAAAAAAAAATTAAAAAATGCCCCAAAATGACATTTTTTGCCCCATAACTTTGATCCATCCATCCAATTCAGGGGCAGGGTATGATATTTTGTGACAGAAAGACAAGGGATGGGCTTATCTCACATGGATATCCATTTAAATCCCACTTTTTCCAGTTTCGAAAAATCCTGACTTTTTGTGACGGGTGGACGGAAAACGAATCAACTGGCCTTGCAGGAGAAGGCCTCATGAAAAAAATCTGACTAACTGGTATGAAGAAGCCTTTCATAGTGCCTTCAATTTTAGGTATTAGCCATTCTCACCAAATCAATGTAAATGCATTAATTCTGAGGTCCTTACTTTTTGTGACGGGTGGACGGAATTTTAATGGCCAACACAGATTGCACCCAGTGAGCAAGAAAAATGTATTAGCAATGAAAAAAAATGACTGAGTTCCAATCCAAATTAGATAAATTAATGAGAAATCATGTTAGGGGCATTTTCCAGAGTACTTAGGGTACCCAAAGAGAAAGCTCAAGACATAAATTGAAATTTTTGTGCAAAATGTTCCCTACCAACCAGTTAAGTAAATGCATACGTGACTCCATGTTGCTTGAATTTTTGGCCAATTAATGAGTTATTCATCATTACTCATTAATAGAAGATGCCAAAAAACCACCTATATAATATACCTCTATACTTCAAGTAGTATTTTAGATGGAGTATCTCTTTTTAAAAAATTCCAAAAAACAAGCGTTCCCGCCCCAAAAGTGCTATTTTTACCTATAAATGACCAATTTTCCCTACATTCCCTTGTTCAAACATATGACATGTTATATACTGTCGGAAAGGAAATTTCGAGGGGATTAAGAATATGGTGTCCATTTATTCATTCCAATAACATGGTGGCCACAAGAAAAGAAAAACTGTCTGGGCACGAGGTTTTTACTTAATGCTACATGCCCTCAACCTTCACTGGCCAGGTTTCACTTCCATACATTATTAACTGCGTACACACCTAAACATGCCATTTCAAACTTAAGTGAGACAGACTAACGAAAATACTACTTAAAATTTAAGTATGACAGACCGACTGATGGAAAGAGCTTCCTATAGAGATGCTTGGACACATCTAAATATAAAGTAATTAAAAATGTGTGGCATTTTGATTGAAAGTTATTCAACTTAAAAAAATAAAAAATAAATTTTTTTTTTTAAATGGGGCATTAGATGCATATGCTTACTGAGTGAGAAATGAAAAAGGTTTTTGAGTATTTTTTTTCCAGATTCCAGATAATTGCTAAAATTATGATTTTTGAGAGAAAGTATAAACTGTATCTAGACTACTATTTTCACCTTGGTTATTTCACAACGTTTCGGACAATGTAACCTCAGACCTTCTTTTTCAAACTCTGGAATCTTTATATCGCATTCAGGAACCTATATGAAATTTCGAACCAAACTCTTTATTTAATCCATGGGAGTAGATTGTTCTTGTTCCATCAGCCATGACTAGGTAGAAGTGTTAGTCATACTATTCTTAGTTATTATCGCCTGTAGTAAGGATTGAACCTTCAACCTCCAGAAGACTGTCACTTAGAACTGATTGTTAATCAATTCCTTTTAACCAATGGTTAAAAAGCATTGATTAACAATCAGTTCTACAAGTGAAAACTAAGAATAACATAATTAATATTTCTACCCATTCATGGCTGACGGAATACGAACAATCTACCATTGTTTCAGAGTTGGAGTCAGAAGTTTGGGAAAGAGTCGGACTTGTAAGAATGATAGGAGCTAAAGTTTTTAATCTCCAAAGAATCAACAGACGGTTTGAATATTAAAAGACTTTAAAATAAGGAGTCAAAGTCAGACCTTATACTTTCTGACTCTGTAACCCTGCAATCTACCTGTGGCAAATAAAGGGTTCGGTTTGAAATTCCATATAGGTTCCCAATTTCGGCATAAAGATTCTCAAATTCAAAAAATACAACTGAAGAAGATAGGAGGTTGTGACGTCCGAATAATTCAAATTACACAAATTATCAATCCTCATCTCAAGAATTCCAAAACAAAGTATAAACTGATTTAATTGAACTAATGTTTTTATCTTGGCTGTTACGATCCCATAATTTTAGCCATTATACCTTGGAACTTTCTTTATGTGTCCGTTGTAATTTATTTACATGATTTTTTTCCTTGGATTATCATGCACATCAACGTTGATATTCATATTTCTATGTTTCGGTTGATGCGCACTCTGGATTTCTTAAGTGTAGTATAGTAATTATCCTGAAGAAGGCTACATGGCACATCAGTCAAAGCGTAGTAGAAATAGTACAGGGATGGGAGTAGCCAATAGCAAGAAAAAGTTGAAACAGAGGGACCGTGTGTGTGCGTGTGTGTGTGTGTGTGGAAAGGGCAGTGCAAAAAACAACTAAAAACAACTTGGATGATATTCTCGTGATTAGTAAAAACACATTTAAAATAATTTGAAAAATGTTAAATTAGTGAAATATCAATGTTGGTAAATAGTTAGGAAGTCATTCTTTGATGAACAAAGTCATCTAACTTTCCTACTCCCCATCATGAATCGTTTCAAGTATCAAGCTCCACGGCAAAATTAACATTTTCAGTTTTCAGAGAGACCTGTCATAAGAGGGAAAAGGTAGACAAAACGCAGAAGAGAGAAAAAACAAGAAAAGAGAAAGAAAGATAAATTGAGAAAGAGGAAGAAAGAGAAATAAAATCCAGCCAAATAGCGACAAAAAATAAGCGATTAAGCAGAAATCAACTCTTTATTTTTTTTTAAAAAAAAGCGGATCTCGACCAAAAAGCTGAGAACTCGCATCTAGCAACTTAAGTGGAAATCCGCTTTTTCGACATTAAAAAAAAAGCCGAGAACTCACATCCCTGATAGTAACATAGATGAGGACAGTTGTCCGAATAAAAACCAGGTAAATAACTCCTCATCTCAAAGATTCAGATAGTGTTTGTTGTAGCTGGTTATCTTTTAAGATTTTAAAAAGTATGCCTAATTTTAACAATAAAGGTAGATTGTTCTTGTTCTACAGTCTATGCTACAGAAAATTTAATGGAATCTGTCTTTGTCTGCCTCATCCACTGAACACGAGTCAATCAATGTTGCACTAATAACAAAGATCAAATTTGCAAATACCAGAAAATTAGACATGTTTAACGAATACTTTTTTTATTCACTTTTTGTTCAGAAAATACTGGTTCATTTTTTGACTCACTTTAAAAATATTGATTTATGTTGATATTTTTTGCAATATTTTATATAAAACGAGTTGTACCTGCACATCGCTGCCAGAGTCTCTATTTAGAGTTAGGTACAAGGTCAGAAAATTCAGCTTCTCAGAAATGGTCACCTTAGATTGAGACAAAAATAAAAATGGCTTCAGTCTAAAAGGATTTATCCTTCACCGACCAAGGACAGAAAAGATGAAGTGTAGTATCAGAATTGATACTGCACTTTGATCCTAGCCAAAAGGCTAAGGGAAGTTTTTCACTTTCATTTTTGTTTCACTGTTTTTCTTTCTTTTCCGGAGGGGGGGGGGGGGGTTTGCTTTTTAACCAAATTTTTTTTGTTTTTTAAATAGGATTTTCAAAGTTAAATTTAATTATTACTATATAGTTTGGTCATTAAATTATTGATTGAACCAAATTGTTATGAAACTATAATTTTGTTATGCCAATGTTTTAATCTATATAAAATTATTGGGTGTAAATAACTTCCAAAACTTTCAATCTTTTAATTCATTTCGTGAGGATTTGCTAAGAATTTTAAAAGCCAGAAATTACTCTTTGACAGTTTAAATTCTTCCAACTTCATTTTAAATTACGAAGGGTTACGAAATAATTTTTTTCTACATTTTACAAAACATTAAAATGGCTAACTTGTTTCAAAAACAAAATGCATTCTGGTGGATTTAATTTTGTAATTAAATTTTTTTAAATAGAATCTTTTTAATTTTATTTTATTATTATATGAGCTATTGCATTTTTGATTCCAATTAATATTTAATCAATAGTAAATAAGAATATATTAATTCAATGTCTAAGTCACAGACACTAGAAGAAAAAAACACACACCTATAACTGGACATAACGTTGTCTCATAATTTTATTAATATAGAGGGTGGCTAAGTGGTTAACAACACAGACTGATAATTTTGGTGTGCCAAGTTCAAACCCAGTTCGTTCCACAGAAACACTTTCACTTAGGATGTTGGCAACCTTCACATGGTCCCTCCTGTAAGTACCCAATGTCTTTATAGAAAGAATTCTACCTAGAAAGATATCGGAGTAACCAATGCCAAGAATAGAATCATCTTATTCATACGAAATGAATGAATATAGAAATTTTACATGATTTTAACGAATTTCACAAAATTTATTTCAGAATACAATTTTCAAGCATATAATGTTACATAACGTGTTACATGTATTTGAATGGAAAAGGTTGAGCGACACTTTTACAGGTCAGAAGTGAAAACATCACAATAAGACCTTAATTACAAAGAAGAACAAACAAGAAATGCATATATTTTTCTTGTAGTGAGTTCAAATTTGGTCATAACGTTTCTTAAACAGGCACAAATATTAAGAGAGCATGAAGAAAAGTGATTAGACAGTGCGAGGCTGGTTTTCGGAATTCTGCAGTGGGCCAGCCATGAACTCTTACAATGAAACGTTTGAAAGCAATTGTCATATTTTCTATGACACTTTAAAGTGAATCAAGACCCACGTCAAAGTGTCATAGAAATGTCTAAGGCACTTGAACGGTGCGCAACCATCTCAAGCAAATTGATAAAATGAAAAGTTTCGATAAGTGAATCCCGCATGAGCTCAATGAATAAATATTTGTTTCTGAAATCTGTCATTACTTTCCGAAACACCTGATACTATAGACACTAACTACACCTTGATTCGATTTTAGTATTTAGGATGCTGCGAGTGTGCCGGACCCCAAGGCTGGCCACACCAGACAACGTCTCACAACTACTGTTACATAACGAGGGCTGTGTTTGAATGGAAAAGTTTGAGTGACATTTTTAAGGGTCAGAGGTGACCCCCAGAGGGGAGTCGTGAAACCACGTGATTTTCGGACAAAGATTTTCTGCCTCTTAGCTGGCAAGATTTCAAGCAGGAAAGACGTGTCTAGGGCACTGTCCCCAATGGAGGGCAGTATGCACAGTGTGGCCTGGTGTAGTAACACAAGGTATCCGTCTATCTGTGTCTTTCTCTTTCACGCGTACATAAGTGGCCCGTCACTGTTTTCTGTGACTGTCTCTCTTTTTATAAATCAACATTGGTGTCCAAGTAATTTTGTATCCACACACAAACAAGAACCTGGGTTCACGATGATGATGACATGGGTGCCTAATGGTTAAAATCGGTAAGTGAAAATATAACACTACCAACCATGAAGTGTGGTCCATGTAGTTCTATTGTTTCTTATGCACTCGAACTACATCTTCCTCTATCTACCACACTCTCTAGTGCCTGAGAAATCTAAATGCATTACTGAGTTCATGTAAGATGTGGCACGCTGTAAATGGTCGAACAACCTTAGATACAGAGTATGTAAGGCATTCGTAATCTCACCAATACCAAATTTCTGCTAAAGCACGATTGATGAGATCTTTTCTTCCAGTTTGCAACCGCACATCCATCTGATCATGGCATGATTATTACATTGAAGTCGGCACAGATCAGATGTGTTTGGGGGTCCACGTCTTACTGCCTTGTAACATGGCAGAGCGAACACGGGTTGAAAAAAGACTTGAAGGAAATGTATATAGATGTCAACGAAAATACCTCCCTAGGCGCCAGAAGATTTTCTACTCTATAGCTTTTTTCCTCTGACCGTTTGCCTTTGAAATTCGCTTCCTGCTTAACTGACTGTACCAACATGCAGAAATTTAAATATAACGTGAACAAACCTTCTTGTTAGCCAAATCATCACTCAGGTTGCCCCCCCCCCCCCCATATAAATCTGGTTCCTATCACAGTAGCCCCCTTACACTTCAATCGTAATATGCCTTGTTTGGAGTGAACAAAAGCAAAATAAAAATCAAAAAATTTAACGATTGGCAAGAGACTGAAATAATGCCACAGATGCAACAATCAAAATGTGACTATTACAACCAAGTCAAGGACATTCGCCGCCATAAATCATACCAATAAATGATATCTATAAATAACTTTACCATGACATTTATAATTTAACTTGACCTAGAAAAAACTTTAACCTATACAGACTATAATTTAAAAAGATTAAAATCAATTTAATACATTAAAAAACAACTTTCTCTTCATTGAATTAATTTTTTAAATACAATTCTTGAACAGTTAAGTTTTTTTATCCAAAAGTTCTAATTTAAATTCTATAATTTTGTTGTTAATGATTATTTTGATTGTCAAATTTACAAAAAAAACTTTTTAATTTGCTGTCTTGGGAGTTTGTGCGCAAATAGAAACATGTGATTGGGTGATAAAAAAGGAATAGGCAGAGTACACATTACTCAGGCAGTAGTTTTTGTGATGCCAATACCAGAGTTAGAATTTCTTATAAGGCTAAAGAATTTTTTTTTAACTGAATACATGTTTTACAAATTTAAAGTAATTAACATAACATGAAAAAACATTACATAAATATTTTTTTAAACTGACTTTTTTTTAATAATTTACAAAAACAATGTTTCTTGCCAATAAAATACATTCATTATAGTTATTTACTCTCTCAAGCATACTAAGTAGCATATTTTTTTCCACAAAATTTAAAATATTTTTCTTAATACTAGCTATGACGTAGTAGGAGTCAAGTAAAGATGGAAATTGACATACCCAGGTACTATACGAAGACCGCTTAAGGAGTGGGTAAAAACTAGTTATGAATGAGTTATTTACTAGATGTTCATGGTTTTATAATACTATATTCAACAAAATCACAAAACCAATGTTGTTTATTAGCAATATCTTTTATATAAGTTACACAAAATTAAAACACAAACTTTAGCATCTTTGACAATAACTACCTCCACCACATGCTGTGTTGCTGGCGAGCCAACCTTATTGTGATTGTTGTTCTCTGCAAATGCCTCGAGCTGAAGTCACTGCCTTCCATCATGTTGCAGTGACGTTTTCGATGTTCGAGCATGCAGCTAGTCACCACGAGGTAATCCTGGATGGTGCAAGCATATCAATGGGCAGCTGAGGATGTGAGCGATAACCGTCAGGGAGGACTTGGCTGAGCTATCAGGTCCACAAGTGGTCAGTCTCTAACGGTGGAATTGCGATTGGCTAACCATCTCTTGCGGCCTCATTCAGGACCACGATGGTTCAGAATGTGGTGCAGGTCAAGCAAGAAGCTGGCTCAATCCAACCAGGGTGAAGGTCATTGCAAGTACAAGTAAACTTTAGAAATAATGTTAGTCCAGCTCAAATTAGGTGAAATTATTAGAGTGAAGAATTTATTTAAATATCTGAAAAATTACAATGCTAAAAGCCCTCGGATATAAAGTTAACACATAACGGAATCAAGTGTTAGCCACAGGAGAGGGCGCCTTGATCTCTTCAAACTAACTGAACTAAAAAGACTGATATAATTCTTAGTATTAATTTGTTTTAACAATGAATTCAATTTTACCAACTGAAATTGGCTGAAAGGCTTTTTTAAAAGTTTTAATTTTGTTTATAAAAACTTGTTGCATTTGCTCTCATCTCTATTTATATAAAGTTAGGTGTGTGTATATGCTTATATATTTGTGTGTAAAGGATTCACTCTGAAACTAATAACCTGATCATTAGGAATTTGAGAACACACTTGTGAGGCATAAGGGTGTGTAATGTGGGCTATATTTAATTTAGTTTCATGCAAAGGGGGTGGAAGCCTTTCGTAAAGATTTAGAAACTTCCGATTTTTTGTGACATTTAAACAATAGGTAATTAAACAGCAATTAATAACTATCCCCCCAAGTTTCAGTTTCTTTGAAGTATTTTAAAAGGGTTTTAGGGGTCATAATATGGGCACAACCTCATTTAAAAATTGAAATATATCAGATTTGCATTAAATTTGATCAATAGTTATTAGACATTAATTAACCAAGATTCTGTAAATTTCAATTTCTATTTAAGACCCCTTAAGCTTTTTAAGCCTTCAATTTTAGACATTTTCTAGAATCAAAATCATGTGTTTTAATATAAATTGGAATATGGATTCTAGACAGAAGGTTTAGTATCATTATATCTTGATTTTAATCCCTATAAAGGGACATAAAAGCGGTGTAAAACTGTTCTGTTCGGGGAATTAATTTTATACGTCCTGAGACCGGTCTTCTAGTTTCATATAAACGATTCCTTTGTTTTAGTAACAAATTAAGAAAAATAATCAAGAAACTTAAATCTATTCTTAAAATATACATCACATTTTTCTCCAGGGAAATTGCATAGAATATATGATTTCTCAACTACTGTAACTAAAAAGACAATTTTGGTTTTGCTAACAAAAGGATTTTGTGGAAAAGGTTAGCTTTCTTAAAATTTTACTTAATTATGAATATATTTGATAATAGGAAATTTTAAAGTATACAAAATGTCTGTGTTGTTTTCTAAAAAGAAATGCAACCCAGTGATTAGAGTGTTTGAATCAGAAAAAAAAATTAAATAAAAAAACAAAATCCAAAATGAGTCTGTTTATGCTCACTATCTCCCTTTCCCTCTCAGATACAGGTTAAATAGTATTATTACATGTAATGATATTTTCTTTTGCTTATAATGGATTATTCCAATGCTGAGTTTTATTACCTTTATTAATAAACAAAGAGAGTGACAGAAGTGAGAGTAATAGACACCATATAAAATAAAAATGAGGGAGAGGTAAAAAAGCATACAGTGAAAGGGTGAGAGTGATAAACAGATAAAAGTAAGCGATGGATCACTTGGTGAGTTAATTACAAATTATGGCTAATTAGAACAATTAAAATGGGAGCTTTTTTATTTTAAATATAACTCAATACTAAAATTAAGGAATATTTTAGCATATATTTTGTGTGATTATAATATATAGGAAAAAAGCCTCAACTTTAGTATAATAGATTAAATAAGAAATAAAATATTTATTTTTTATTCTTGCATTTTTGAAAATGTTCACTTCATACAGAATTTGTACATTACTGGTATCATTTATAGGCAATAATGGATAGACCTGCTAGTACCATATAAAATCCAACTATAAGTAATGGTATCAAACAATATTGCACTATATCAGGAGAGAACTTTGGAAAAAATGTCTTTTCTTTAATTATTCTGAGTAATTATCAAAGTTAGATCATTGCAATAAAGAATATTTTCATAGAAAAGCATAAATAAAAAAAATAAATGATAGGAAAATGAAATTTTGAACAAAACATAATGCAACAATGTTTCGGAATTTTTGAGATGAGGATTGATAATTTGTATTTTTTAGATTATTTGGTCTACTGTTCTCATCTCATGTTATACTCACAACGTTTTAGCCTATGTCTGTAAGGACTCGTGATGCAGTGGATAAAAGTGCTAAGTAATAATCAGTTCTAAGTGACAGTCTTCTGGAGGTTAAAGGTTCAATCCTCAGTACGAGTGATACTAAAAATACAATTACAAATTACTTTAGATTTTTTCCCGGTCAGGGTTTAAATAAAGGGTTCCATTCGAAAATTCCATACAGATCTCCAAGTTCGACAAGACGCACCTGAAAAAAGTCGGAGGTTACGTTATGAGAATAACATCCCAAGAACAGTAGTCCGAATAATCCAAATAATCCAATAATGCTATAATTATTGAATTCATACGAGCAACAATAAGTGACATGGATCAAAAAGAATCAACAAATGGTAAGTCCTAAAGAGTGTGCAGGTAAGGAGAACTCGATAGATTGAAAATTTTCAGCTAACGAAGTGAAACTGATTCAATAATTGAAGTCAAACACAAAATAGATAAACTAATTCATGTAAGCACAATCAAGGATTCTATATTATAGATTTAATCTCAAGGGGTGGCTTGCTCTCAATCCGTTAGCCATGACCGGCTAGAAGTCTTAAGTAATTTTTAATTGTATTCTTAGTATCGCCCATTCTGAGGATATAACCTTCAACCTCCTAAAGACTGTCACTTAGAACTGATTATTACTTAGGACTTGTATCTGTTTCTGCCCCTGTGGATTAAAGAAATTCCGTACATATTCCAAAGTTCGACAAGACACACCTGAAGAAGGTCTGAGGTTACATTGTTACATGTGAGAACAACATCCAAGACGAGAACGGTAGTCCAAATAATGCAAATTAGCAATCTACATCTCAAAAATTCCAAAACAGATATTCACATATTCGTCTTTTCAGCTCCATCACTATTGGACTGGCCTGTAGAGGTATGGCCTTTAATATGGCTATAGCCGAAACATGTCTGCACATATGCAGCCAAAATGTTTGTATTAATAAAGGAATTTATACTAAAATATAGCTCTACCTGTCATTGAACACTATTACATAAACATAATAGGTTTATGGGATTAACTCCTTGAACAAAAAACTGACAAGGACTAAAATATAAATACTATTGGTTTGGGATAAATCAGAAACAAGGATTCAATAACACTAATTATCACCGAGTGCAAAATTTATTTTTAAATGATTCATTATAATCATCATGTGCAGGCTTCGAAATGAAGATTGTCCATCATGGTTCTCATCCGGTTGCACCATAGTGTATATATTAAGAGGCTAATGGTTATATTAGGCCCCAAGAACTAATACCGCCGCAGTAGAGAAATCAAATCGCTGTTTTCTGCTGAGTCTGAAGTCATTGTTGACTAAAAGAATAGTTATTTCATCAGCTTCAGAACAGAGTTTGCTGCTTCCCAAACTCTGGCTGGTTTTAGTACAAGAGGCACCAATGTGCTGCAAACCTAACTTGGCTGTCTTGCGGCGGAGTTCCTCCGATCTTTACAGGTTTTGTATCTAATTCATGACCGTGAAATAGGTAATACTGATGTTACCAGCAACATTTCTAAAATAAAGTGTCCTTTATCAACACAAACAGATAAATATTAAAAACTAACAAGTAAATTAAACAATAAAAAAATGTATTTTTGATAAAATTAATTTAAAAATTCCTAAACGGAGAAAAAAACAACAATTTTTCTACTTTTTAATTCATGAAAAAGTGTTAATCTTTATTTTGGAATCATTTAAATCAAGCAAGTGGCACAACCATGTTGGTTGGCAGTTGAAGACCTGGGCGGCAATAATTAAAGACAACCAGGCAGCACTATCATGCACACAAGTTGTTGGTCTTTGACTATAGAATCAGGATTGGCTAGCCATATCGCGTGACCGAGCTCAGGATCGGTGACAGTGGGATGCGATGGTTAGAGACGCTGTACTCAACCTGCCAGCATAATAGACGTTAAAAATACAAGTAAGAGTACATTTGGCCATTTGCAAGCACACTCAGTCTGCATAAAATATACTCCAATTTCATCATTTAACGACCAAAACTGCAGTTTTTATAATTTAAACTGGATAAACATGCGTCGTTCACTAAATAACGGAGTGCTTTTCTTTATTCAGAACATTTCTTTACACTTTCAAAACAATGTATTACATTTTATCGGTTTTAAAAGAATAAAAGAAATATGACTACATCTGTGATAGGTGTGGCCAAAATTTCACATTTTTCTAACACCCATTTATTAAAATTTCAGAAAACCCCATAAATTTAAATTAAACTTAATGTCATTTTAAATGTACTATTGCGAGACGTCTGCACTGACTGGGTCATGCCCCTTCGCTGTCAATCAGGAGTTCATCTACAAAACAATTGCCCCAGCTCCCCTAAATGGTTAGAAAAAGGCGATGTCGTGGACAAAGAAAAACCTGTCTGATGACGGTTAAAGCTGACCTGGAACCCTGTCTACAGAGCTCACTGTTGGAACAACAAGTGGCGAGAGATCATCCAATTGTTAACTTCAAATCGTCAGGTTTGGTCGGCCTTCGTGAGAGACACAGTGGCAAGGATGGATGGAGTCGGCTCAACCCTCTCTGGGTGAATGGTGTTTCAAGTACAAGCAAGTAGTAGTAGTAGTGTACTATCAAAAGGAATGATTAGGGAAAAAAAATATCTTTTGTATATACTAGTGTTGGGCCGATTAATCAGAATCGGAACTTTTTGGGGTATCAGAAAAATTTTAGCCTAATTTCAGATTCCCAAAACAATTCTTTTAATTTTTTTTTTAAACTTACTTTTCCATTACTGGTACTAATTATAAAATGATACATTTCTTAACTTTTTTTAACATAGTTCACCGCAAACAAGGCAATTTGCCACTGTAGACGTAAGGGGCTACTGAGTGAAAGTTTTTGGAGTCATCCTAAATTAGGAGCTGTGCAGCGAGATGCTTGTTCACATTAGTTTTAAAGTTCTGCATGTCGGTACAGTAAGGGAAACAGAGAGCAGAGAGGGAGTTCCAAAGGCTGGTAGCACGACGAAAGAAGATATTGGAGTAGATAGCTCTCCAGCATCTGAGAACCTCTACAGTGAATGGATGGGATTTAGCTGATTGTCGGTTTGGTCGAGTGTATTTACCTCGAGGAGGCACCAGAGCAGCAAGTTTATCGAAGCACATTCCATTGAAGTACTTGTAAAACAAGCACAAGGATGCAACATTGCAGTGATGGGACAGGGGCTGGAGCTTGGTGGATAGTGAGGGACCTATCAGATTAGCGACTCTTTTTTAGACCTTGTATATATTTATTGATTTTAAACTACCAGTAAAACTAAAATTTATAGATCATAACGGATTTAGGTAAAAATGGCACTGGAAAAAAATGGTCCGATAAAAATTGCACAGGCAAAAATGGCACAAGTGGATAAATAGGAAAACATTATACAAGTGAAAAATATAGATGAAAATCTCACAATGAAAATCTTGGATACAATACATAAAGGGAAAACATTAAGAAGTTTGTCAAATTAAAAAAAATAAATGATATCTCCATTTAAAAATAGATGAGAACTCTCTGCTAAATCCAACATCCCACCCCATCCTCCAAAAATTAAATTATACTTTTTAGGCGATTTTAGAATCGGAATCAACAATGGTATCGAATTGGGGAAAATATTGGAATCGTCTTATCACTAGTATACACATATTGTATGTTTCTAAGTAACAAAAAAATTCTGCATTAATTTTATTAAATGACTTTAATTAGTCACGGGCGACCTTCATAACAAGACAAATTGACCCACATGGCCCTCAGGTGATCACGAGTTTGACATGTCTGACTTTATCAAAAATGTCAGTAAAGAGTAAGTAGGATTTAAAATTGACAAGCAATAAAGTTTGTTAATAACTTAGAAAACACAGAAATTATCACTACAAACAAAGAATAAAAATTGCCAGGATCCATATATGTCACCCTCGTAATAAAAATAAAAAAAGTTTAGAAAATGTTCAAAATTTTAGTTATCTGCTATCAATTAAAGATTTCAAATAGAAACCAAGAACTAATTAAGTTTTCTTGTAAACAATATAAAAAATATATATATATATATATATATGAGAAAAAAGAAACAATGTTTCAGACAATATGTATTTTTACATATATATATATATATATATATATATTGTATTGAACTAAATTATATAAATATTTTGCAGAGAATTCAGCTTTTTGGGGGATGGGGGTAATTTGAGGGGGGGGGGGGGGGGGGGGGGCATCATTTTAATTTCAAAATCAACTTCATAAATGACTATTAGATCACCGAAATTAAACGGTTTAACCCGGTTAGTATGAGATAGGTGACTGTTTGGGAATACCAGGTGCTGTATATGGGAGGGTAGCGACATCTTGTAAAAACTAACATTATCTTTCCTAACCAGGATATACACACGACTAGGGGTCGCTTATAAATTTAATATTCCCTAGAAACTTCCTTCTTTGGATTAATCCAGCTCAACCTGCCTATGCCGTACCAGGTATTATGAAATGGGTTAAAATAAATTATTTTGGATCTTCAAAAAATATTTCAAGAAAATAATTTCTTCCAGTTGGGAGTGAGAGGATGTACGTGATTGACCTAATAGATACCTTCACAGACTATGGAATCACCTATGCCGAGTTCAAATCCTTGCAAATCTATTGCAATCATTTATGCATTGGTATTGTTGGAAAAGGTATCAACCCAACTCCCAGAACAATTAATTGTATAAAATAAATATTTTGTTTAGATATTACAAAAAAGACAAACCATTTTAACAAATACGCAAATCACTGTGCACGGGTCGCCATTCGAGATGTGGTGCAGGCCAGAAAAAAAGTTAACTCAACCCTGACCGGGTTGAAAGCCGTTGAAACAACAAAATCACTGAATAAAGTGATGATTGCTTTAAATACTGTACAAATTAAAATGTCCCTATAGAAATAAAAACACTATTTTTACAATTAAATTTGTCACAATCTTTGAATGTTCATTTATCCTTCTTGACTTGTATCGACTATGATCCTTGTCGGGTTAAGCCTGCGTCCTCTTGAGAAAGTACAGCGTCTCAAATCATTGCAACCCACTTTAATTGATCCTGAGCTAGGTCACATGATATAGCTGGGCAATCATGATTTTCACCCACCAGCAAGTTTACGTTTGCGCCAACCAGGTAGAGAAGGAGTAGGGGGTTTTGTGGATGAGCTCTCCCTTCAGGCGCTAAGCTGCATGCCTGAACCATCTTACCCTTCCATTTATTGTATAAAGACATGATTTTTTTTATGCAATGCAACTATTAAGAAAAGACATACTAAAATTTAGAATGGGTTTTCCCATAAACAACAAAAAAAACTAACCTTGTTTAGTTTGTTTTGAGAAATCTTGTGATTTTCTTATAAAATTGTAATAAGAAGTAATATGGGATTCAGCTGTTGTTTAAAAACGTTGATTGCTTCCTACAAAAAATAATTTCTTCATAACTGAAAGTAATCTAAATAATTACGTTCATTTAATTAGCATCATCAAAAGACAATTATATTACTCAGTAATCAATCATCAATCGTGGGAGAAGAGGGCACACAGTACAAAAGAAGACAGTACATCATATTTGCATCCCAATTCTTTAGCATTACATGAATCAATATTATTGGCAGGTGGCTGTAGTAAAGTGGGTAACGATGTGGACTGACTACCCAAGTGTGCCAAGTTCAAATCCAGTCGGTTCCATAGCACCACTTCTATTTACATGGATGTTGGCAACTATGGTCTCTCCTGTAAGTACCTGATTTAAAAAAAAAGGGGGGGGGGGGTCAATGCTAACAACAGAATCCAGCTGGTCAAAAAGGTTGTACCATGCTGTCTTCTTCCTTCATCTGGTTTTGGTATCCCTAATAATGTAAGTGTCCCAGACTCAGGGATGGGCAACACCAAGCAACGTCTTACACCTGCTATCCATGCTGTCCGGTCTAAGGGTTGACATTGGTCAGGTAGTACACAGTCATATCGCTTCTTATGCACTCAATCCAGGTCTTCCTTTGGTCTACAACTTGCCCTAGCGCCCAGGATATCCCAACGCATTATGGAGTTGATGCGGGAGGTGGCACGTTGTACATGGTCAAGCAACTCGAGATTCCAAGCATGTAAGGCACCTGTAATTTCACCAATACCAAGTTTTTTATGAGGTGCGATTGATGGGATCTTTTCTTCCAATTTGCAGCCGCACATTCACCTGATCATGGCATGATGTTTACGGTTAAGCTGTTGCAGATCAAAAGTATTTGGAGACCATGTTTCACTGCTGTGTGCAAGATTGCAGAGTGAACACGGGCTGAAAAGACTGCCTCGAGTGTTGAAGGAAACGTGCCTAGATGTAAGGATTGGCAGCAGCTTCCTGAACTTTTTCCATGCAACACAACAGCAAATGCAGTGATAACATGTTCACAACCACCACCAGTGTTCAACATGTTGATTCATATAAATTTAGATTTGAACCAAGATTAGTTTTTTACAGCAACTTAAAAAGCTGCATTACCAAGAATAACCAACTTTTATTTTAATTGGAAATAGAACAGCCATTCATTTTGGTTGCATTAAATGTAGATTTCTTAGAAATATATAAATATCATGCAGTTCTACAAAAGATATTTATAATTATTTAGCACCTTAATATCAGGGTTTCGGAGTCGGAGTGATCAACAGTCTGAATATTGGAAGACTTTAAAACAAGGAGTTGGAATTTTAGGAATCCTAGGAGTCAAAACTTATATCTTCCAACACCGCAGCTTTGCCTAATATATAATTAACACTAGAATTGTGAGAAAATTTAAATCAAGTGGGGAATCTGTATTGGGAATGTTCGCAAGAGTTCAGTGTTGGGTTTTTTTTCATCCGGACTTCCCACTACTGAAGTAGGGAGTCAACAATTTTTGCAGGAGTTCAGTCAATGTTAGGTTGTTGTTTCGTTTTTTTTGTTTTTAAACAGTTCTATAGATTTCTTTTTAACTGAGGTAGGGAATCGAGACTGTTTACAGGAGAGAATTGGCTTTTTTCAGCCGACTACCCACCTCTGATTTTCATATACAATACGCATTCAATAACATTTAATAATGCTTTTTTAAAAAAAAGGAGCTATCCTCATTTATTAAGCTATTCAAATTCAACTCATTACTGAAATTTAGTTTACACAAGCAGGACCGTTGTCCCGATGGTTACCCGGGAAAATTGAGGAAACCAAAAATCTCAACCCCCAGAAATTGACCAGAAAGAACCGGAAAAACTCTTTTCACTCAAAATCCACGATATGAAAAATAGAACTATGTGTTATAATAAAATGAAAATAAGAACGAATAGTGAATTGATGAGATGTCCTTTTGCAAAGCACGCAAATTAGTGAACCTTAGGGCGTCAATTGCATGCACCTGACCAGTTTATTAGAAAGCAATTGTTGTTCTATTTTGAATACGAATTTGGTGTTTTAATCTCACTGTCAGCGTGATAAATGACCCAACTTTATATAGATATGATATTATTTTTACTAATTCTTAAATCTAACTGAATTATTTTATCAAATGCATACACTCATGTGTTTATCAAAATATTGTAATTTTTACCATAGTTTGAATACGTGAATGGTTAATAAAATAAAATTATAGAGTAACACAAAAAAATAAAACGGATCGGTAAATGCTAAAATGAAGAAAAAAAATGTGAAAATAACAGAATATGATACAGAAATCAAGTGTTTATTTTCTTTTGGTATTTTAAAAATAAAACGTGTCCTACCGAAATGCATGAAAAATATAAATAGAATCCAAACCAATTGTTGAACAATAGTAAATCTTTAATGACAACAACCTTGGCCTTTTGGCTAGGATCAAAGTATAGTATCTGTTTTGATGCTACACTGCATCTGTTCTGTCCTCGACCAGTGAATGAGAAATTCTTCTATACTAAGATAATTTGTTATTCTTGCCCCAATCCAGAGTACCCCTTTTTGGCGAGCTGGATTTTCCCCACATTAAAAACAGACCTTATGGCTAACTGCTCTCGTGGGGAGGTAAGTAAATAGAGACAACAAAAAGTTTGCAGAATGTTTGGCTTGTTTACTTTTGGGTTATTTAATGTTGAAACATCATACCAATTGTTGACAATTGCATACAATTAGTTGAACATAAGTTGCTATGTTTACTCATAGCTGACTGAAGTTGCAAAAGGTACAAATCATATTTTCATGTATAAACTATGTATATTATTAATAATATCAGTTTTCTTTAGATTTTGCTGGTTTACAATGAACTCATAAAATGGTACACGAACTACACATTTAAGAAAATTGATACATTTACAATGTTATGCAACTCAAAATATTACCTTTTTTTTTTTTAGAGTGCTCTAGACAGTATAAAGTATAATACTTTATGAACATACAGATAGTTATATCTATATCTAGCGCTTATTATTATTTATTATTATACAGACACATATGTAGTGACACCAGCCTCGAATGGTACCACACAAAGTGATCGTGAAAGGTCAAGGAGGATTGATGGGCCGAGGAGGGAAAGCGCCAACTAGACATCCGCTTGAAGAGAGTATTGATTTACTCCTCTCCAGGAGTTAGGCACAAGGCCAGTTTTGTATCTTACTCCCACAAGTAAGATGTGACCCAAGGTCGGGAAAGTGGGGTTTAAAAATTTGCCTGGGCAAGCCCGTCGGCATTCCCCGGTAGGGGCGCCTCAGACAGTAAGCAATAAACTTACTCCTCCCCTAAGAGGGGAGGCGAAGCCTGAGAGGGTGGACCTCCTAGAACTGCATAGGACAGAACCATAGACCGGCGTAAATCAAGCCCTGAAGGCCAAGACAATATCAGTCTATGGGGTGCAGTATCCATCGGAACAGATACTACACTTTGATCTTAGCCAAAAGGCCGAGAGTAGTGGAACCTTCAGGAGGCTTATTGTCCCTCAAAGTTCAGAGAAAGCCATGCCAGTGAGAAATCAATGGTAAACGTTGTTGCGATCACGCAAAATGATTTGCAACGATTATCGGAAGAGGGGAGAGTGTTTGAAATCTGAGGAGACTTGACCTCCGAGGAACACTTTGGCCAGTGAGCAATCACTGATAATGACTATTGTGACAACTCCTATTGAGTAAATAAATAAATAATAATAATAATGCTATTTCATTGAATAATGGAAAATTGAATTTTCAATTATATATAAAAAGAAAAATAGTGCTACGGTCAGGCATTAAATTGAAAATATTTATAATATGGTTAAATTGTAAAAAAAAAATGTACTTTTAGTCTTAACATTTCTTCAGAAAAATTAAACCCTTAGCGATGTGAGCTTATATTGAGATGTTGGCTAACATGTGTAATACTCAGAACGAAGCTGAAAATCCTATATCATTACAATCCATACTTGCATCAACTGTTTTTTTGTTTTTTTTATCTTAATTCATATAAGCAACGGGGCAATTTTCCAATAATACAAGTTTTTGAAGTTACCAAAAATTTAGCTCTTGTTCTTTTTAAAATTTTAACTAAATGAATTCTTAAAATACGCTAAAACGATCAGAACGCCCCCCCCCAAAAAAAAAAAATTATTTATTTTAAAATTCAGAACTTTTACAAAACAAATAAATTAAATTTATACGTTATCATATTTTTAAATACTCTTTCATGGGATTTGTATTTATAGTTTTAGAATTCATTTCTTAATTTTTAATCTCTACTTTTTTTTTCTAAATCTTTTTAGGATCTACGATTCTTCTATATATGCTATAGTCTCAACAATAATAATACGAAAATCCTCTTTAAAATTATAAGCCTTTGAAATGTACATGCATTATTATATATCGATACAAAATATACCTATATTCAAAATATAAAACTGGTAGACTTATTTTTTTATAATAAAATATAAACATTTCATTTTATTAGAATAAATATGTAAATGTTTTCTTTAAAAAAAATATTTTTCGTTTATGAACTAAAAGAGAGAGAGTATAGACCCATCCATTGAAGACAATTTCAACAGTTAAGTTTAAATACTTTAGTTAATCGTGAACGATATTCAGGTCTTATATCGAAATCTATTATATTTATAAAATATTTTTTTAAAAATAATAATTAATAGAAAAAAGAAAACAACAAAATACATTATATTTGAGACAATAAGCCTGTCATTGGCCAAGAAGAAAGGGCTACCCCCTCTCCTCCTCCTTCGACTTGCCTAACATGGAGAGGGTTACGAATTGTGTTTTTTATTGTCAAGAGGAGACAACAAGGAGTAAGAATCAAATCACACATGGAAATATAAACAAACGCTCCAAGTAGAGGTTCTTTGTGGGAATTGACAGTCAGGTAAAATTGCTCTTTTCTCAAAGAAAAGAAGAAAAATCACTAGAGAAGACAGCAACAGCACCTCGAAATGGCATATGGAGAGGAAGATGATAAAACTAACAACAAAAATATGGGACAATTCCTCTCTTTACCAGAACGCTATCCCCACATCTTTTAAAAGTCTTCTTTTTTTTTTTTTAAATAAATATATCTTTTGAATTTTTGGTAATCATGCAGTATGGTTAACAGCAGAGAAATCTTTATTTATATATATATATAATATATATATATACACACACAACACCAAATAACTTTTACCAGCAGAAAATTAAATTTTAATGCGTTTGGTGAAAGTTATTAGTTGTAATTTTATTTTTCGATTTCTCGCCTGTTAATACTTCATGATTACCGGAATGTTTATATGAACTGGAATAATGGACAGTAAAATGAATAAAAAGTTACATCAATGATTTTTTTTTTGGGGGGGGGGGTATAAAAAACAAGAGTTTGTAACGAACATTATATATAAATATATAGAGAAAATGCAATAGATTAGTAGTAGCATTTTCTCTCAGTAAGTCGCGTTTTATGTAAGACATACATATGCAAAAAATATAAATACATATATAGAGTGCATTTCAATATTTATCAATGTGTACTCAGTACTCGTCTATTGTATAAATGTTATTGATACTACTGATAACGCGTGTATACATAAACAATCCTTCCACCCCATAAAATCCACACAGATTTTATTAATACAGGAATCCGATATAAGCTATATATTGAAAAATGTTGAACCGTTCGTCTATCTACAGAAAGGTTTGCAATCTAAACCCGTCATATCAAGTTTATATATTTATAACAGCTGCAGTGGTAAAGAAGGATTTAACCGTGTTCATAATAGTAGCTAATAAATGTGAATAATTACACTGAAGTATATTCATATACGTATAATTATATGTATATATATAAATTCGTTGTAGATTATGTATAGACAAGTGGAGATTGGGTGGTATTGTGTACTCGAGAAATGGATATCGAATGCGAGTGAAGGGAAATTTCGAATCGACCTGTGTATATATCGAGGCTATATGTGGGTTTAGCGCGACTATTATACAAACGGGTGATAGTTTTAAAGGAAATTAGACGCATTTTTCGGATTTAAAATTGATCTAATTTAAGTGATCGAGATTTATCGAAGTGGAAACTTTCGTGAAATTGTTTAAAAAAATAAAAATTTTAAAAAGGGAAGAGAGTTTAACATCCATACTAATTTCAGGCACGCTGACTGACGACATTTAGCACGAGATACAGGGCTAACCACACAACCTACATTCAAGTATGGACAGTATTTCAAAGGGGTAATGAAATAAAGTTCTCGGCTAGATTAACTGTTTAGACTACGGGGATAATCAAAATAGTCTGAAAGATGGTTTAATAAAATGGACTATCAATAAAAATCGAGCCAAATTGGAAAGCACATACACACACACGCGCGCACACACAACAGTGAGTTGTGTAGAGAAGCGAGGCGGAACCTCCCAACCATCCTCCGCTGACGACTGTGCTAAGAGATTCGAATCCCGCATCTTTTATCTGAAGGACAACCCGGTACAGAAAAAAAGTACACCATAGAAAAGCAGTCCAGAATATAGAATATGAAATCAGGTTTACAAAAAATACCGACATGACCATTGTGCTGGTCTTATTTGTGTAGTAAAAGCGATGGAAATTCAATTTATCTTTTAAATCGTACCCAACAATTAGAGGTAACCCCCCGACGACGTTGTGAAACATTCAAAATATCAACGTGATAAACGACACAAAGACATTTTGCATTACCACATTAAAATTAAGTAATCCCATGGGAAGACCGTGTCGTCAAGGAATTTTGAAAGAAATACCTTTAAAGGTGTTAAACCTTCCTACGAAGTCACTTGTATCACATACGCCATCGAACAATAACAACCGCCGCCATTTGCAATACCGCTACTGGGCATGCGTTAATTAGGTCAGGAATTCTGGGAACGAGGCCTTCTCAGTGGCGCGATGTAAAAAAAGCCCGGCTCACGACTCAGGGGTTCGAATCTAGCTAACGCCACCTTATTCTGTCTACTGAATATCGAATACTATTTTAGATTCATGATATTATAATTATGATGATACCAAAAACTTTTATTTTACATCAACCATCGAGCTTCTACTTAATTGCCTGCGTACGAAACTGCGTAAACCAGAGACCCATCATCCACGTAGAGTGATACTAAAAAGTTAAAACCCCTAATGGTCAAAATTGACTCTCGTATTTCCCTACCACTTTATTAATAGTTTATTTAAAAACAAAAATCAAACTAGAAATTTAAAAATATATATATCTAGGGTATATCTTATGTATCATCAATAAACAAAAGTAACATTAAAAAAAGACCCACTGCACATCATGAGCGAGTGGTTGTATATTTTATTTAATAAACATTATCGACTTTTTGTATTGACGGTTTTCTTATTTTATTTTAAAATAATTCAAATTTAGCTTCCACTTAAAATCGTTTATTTACAAATTAAAACTAAAATATTTTTTTATTTCGCGTAAAAACTAAAACATTTTAAAATTTCAACCAAATGTTACACGAGCATGTTTTAATTTTAGTAAAATTATTCACTTTTATAAAATAATATATAGGCCAATTCATTGTATCGATAATAATCATAATCTGCATCCAGTAAAAAATAAAATCTATAAATTCGTTAAGAGTGAGTTAGCGCAAATTCTATAACTTTTTTCTTACTCGACGCCATTACGACAGAGCTAGTAGTCCAGTGGTGAGATTTTATATCCACTTGTGGCCGATTTTAACTCTAAATTCATTCTTTAGAAGACAACCCATTATTTATTTTTTTTTATTTAGGTCAATAAATTCAGGAATGATTTTTATATATATAAATTTCTACTGAAAAAAATTATAATGTTGAATCTTCGACGTAGAGTTTAAACTAAAGATTACTATAATAATTGTTGGTTGTGTTGCCTCTCCTACGTTAATGTTCTTTTCGATATTGAGTTACCTATTTTAGCGAGCAACTTTGGTTCTTTTTTCTCTATTTTCATTCGTAGGACTTGGGGACAAACTTAAAGATGGTCTGAATTTTCAATAAATTTTATTTCAATATATGGCAGACTTATCGAAAAGAAAATGCGATAATGAACTTAAGGGGTAAAGGTTACTTATACCACACAAGTTTCAAGGCTCTCTTTTATTAATTTTCAAGTTTTTTTTTATGTCTTTCTCTCTATCTATTTATCTTTCTTTTCAAACCGCTCCGCCTGCACACGTGTGAGTTGTTCATATCCCTTTTCATTTTTTTATTTCTTCTCTCTGCCTGTTGTCCGTTTCCTCCCACCCTCATTGTCCGTCTACCTCCCACTCTCACTGTCCGATCATTGTGCTCTTATCTCATATCTCCTATGACTACGCCTCTGGTACATAATGGCTAGTCCTTTCTTTTATCCTTTTAATTTATCTGTCCCGGACAAGTTGACAGAAAAGAAGTTAAAAATAATTAATAGTATTTATCCTTAATATCATCACTCAAATCCACAAACTTAAATTTTCACAGTGGTAAGAAGGGGATTTTGGAATTTAAAAATTTATGCGTTAATTCGAATTACGTAGCCTCTCCTTCGACCAACTGTTACATTATATCAGCAGTAGTAGCTAAACACGCCTTCTCAAGCGTGTGTGTGTATATATATATATATATATATATATATATATATATATATATACACACACACAATTGTATGTTTCTCGTAGTATTTGTTTTAGATGTTTTCTACTCTCTACATTTGCATTTAGTGTTTACTTGAAGCATGAATGAAAATTTCTTCCCAGTCAAGGTCTTCTCATCAATAATTCCCCATCAAGAAAAGAAAATTAACTCTTTTATTAATATTTTGAAAATATTAAAAGTAAAATCTAGTGGATAAAAGTTTCGTGATATTACAAATATCCGACCGTTATAATATTGAAGTGAAATCGCGAGAGAGAGAGAAGCACCTGGGGACGCCATTTCTTACCATATGAAGAAGCAAAAATACTACAATTATTGTATTCTTTTTTTATTTGTATTTTGTACATAAATTAAAAAAAGTCTATGAAGTTTGAAAAAGATTTCGTTGTTTTTTTTTTGTTTGTTGATTACTATCGTTAAATATATTTCCGTTTTTATTATCCGTATAATTGTATTATGAAAAGTTAATACATTATTTTCAACGAAGTGAGTGAAATACATTTTCAACAAGTCTATAAACACTACTAGAACTAAACTCATTGTAAAGTTTTCTTTTAAATTATTTTTTTCTGAAATAATTGTTAAATATTCTTTTTTTAATGTGAACAATTTATTTATTTCATTTGGTATATTGAAATTTAATTAGTTATTTAATGGTTCAAGTAAACACTAAACGTAAATGCAGAGAGTATAAAACAAATACTACTAGAAACATATATATATATATATATATATATTGAATAACTAGTGGGTTTCTTTAAAAAAATTCATTTTTACAAATCCATTTTTAATTAATGCAATGAAAATTGGTAACTTCATTAAAAATAATAAAATATGGATATTTTATTTTAAAATATTTTATTACATCCAACTACACTTTTGTGTGTTAGTGTTTTTTGTTTGTTTGTTTTTCAACAAAAAACTAAATGTGTACATGCGAATTCCCCACCTACAAAAAATATGAGATGCTACTTTTTTAGGTAAGAAAAATAGGATTTAGTGTGTGGAGAAGGGTCATTTACGCATAAATTTAACCTAAAATGGTCATTGATCACCTATTTCATGGACAGAAGTTTCTGACCGACGGACTGGATAGCGTTTTAAGAGCATAATAAAGGGCATGCGCAATGAAAAAAATTAAAATCTCTAACGCATTCCCATGATAAATGTCAAAAGTCCACAATTTCTCAGAAATAGCCTGAAAACACTTAGCGATAATACACACACACGCCCTCCTTTAACCCTACCACTAATCCTAAGTCCTGGTAGCAACAGACACCCCATCCAAAAATAAAGATTTAACTAAAACCAGAAAAAGGTTACATGTCGTTCAAACGCTATATGGCCGGAAAGTGAGTGATCCTTCGCTCTAGTCAAATTTTTTTTTAATTTTACCGCCATGTTTTTTAATAGTAATAGCCTTCAAAAAGTAGAATCTCATTTCTCTTTTCGGGTGAACTAGCATAGAGTTCTAATGTAGAATAATAGCAAAAACTCAATTAGAAGAATAATGGTTATACTTTTGATATTTCGGCACTTGTGCAGTTTAGTAAACAGCGGCAGATAATCCACAGGAAGTAACGACCAATAGATTAAAACATTTTAATAAATTTATTTATTTAATAAAATATAGTTTCTTAAAAAAAACATTGTAATAAAATAAAGTTTATTTTCAATAAAGTAACATTTTGTAATAAAATATAGTTTTATTATTATGTTCGTTTTATAAAATTTTTAATTATAAAAATAAATCAGTCCATTTCAGAGACTATATTTTATTACAATGTTTTGGCCAAAATCTTACTTTATTGAAAATAAACTTTATTTTATTACTATGTTTTTCTTTAAGAAACTATATTTTATTAAATAAATTAATTTATTAAAATGTTTTAATCTATTGGTCGTTATTTCCTGTGGGTTATCTGCTCCTGTTTACTAAACTGCACAAGTGCCGATATTTATTTCTGTTTTCGTGTGAGATGTGTGTAAATTGTACTTGTCTAGTAAAAATGTTGCGTAAATGAATTCATAGGTGAGGCTACTTTTCTTCGAATTAGTTTCTCGCACTGCATTAGAAAATAGAATTATTTTACTTACGACTAAAAAAAATACTTTTAATTTCTTTATGGGTCGATAAAGATGATTGGTGCTTATGTATATTGAATCAAGAGAAATATGGCAGTTCAAAACAAAATACTATTCGGAGTTCACGAACTCCGAACGACATCCGCGTCAAACCAAGCTTGTCGTAGAAGATTATCTCTTCTAATATAAATACGACGCGCGGTTGTCGTTCGGAGTTCGTGGACTCCGAATAGTAAATTAATTTTATTTTTTATTAAAATTCTACTCGCTTATTTTTCGTAATTTTTGGTGTACACCAATATTTTTCACTGATAACTAAGTATACTTATAAGTTTTTATTTTATTTTGAACTGCCATATTTCATTGTAGTCTCAATATAAATAAGCACCGAATAATTTATTAAAATTGATGAAATCTTAATGATAGAGATTAAGCTATATGTTCAACGACATATTGTTAAATATATTTATATGATAAAAATAAAATCGATATTTTATCGACATTCCCTAGTCAAATCATCGATTTTTATTCATATATATTATAATTAAAAATAAAAAAGTGGTATGTCTGTGACAAGGATATTGAAGAAAAACATTTTTTTATTAAATTATCTTGGAATAAAATATCAAATATCCTCCTTTCCGTCCGTTATTTTAAAACATGTATTTGTTAACTTTTTTTGACCTGTTGAACTTTTATTCATTTACATTTTATTTAAATCAAGTTGTTTTTGTTTCTTTAAGGAAGCTTTTTCGGTTGGCGACTACTAATATTTTTTAATGTCTGCATTTATTAAATGCAGTCATTTAAATGCCATTTAAATTTAAAATATAGAAATAAGAGTAAATTTGTACACAAGGACCATATGCTTATCCCCCCCCCCCCCTAGAAAAAAATCACATTACATGTAAACACCCTAAAAAACTTGGCAGTAAAAACGATAGAATTTAGAGTAGGGGATCAGTTTCGCATATAAATTTAACGTAAAATGATCATCTATTTCCGGGCCAGAAGTTTCTAATAGGATAGCGTTTATTTAAGCATATTACAAACCGCATGCGCAATGAAATCAAAATCTCTAACGTATGCGTATGTCGAAGGTGCTCGATTTCTAAGAAATAGTCTAAAAAACTTGGCGGTAAAAAAAAAAATTACACCCCCCTTACCCTACTACTAACCTTAAGTCCGGGTGACAACAGCCCCCTTCATTTTTAAAAAAATAAGATTTAACTAAAACCAGAAAATGGTTACATGTCATTCAAACGCTATTTGGTCGGAAAGTGGGTGATCATGTTACGTTAAAATTATATGCTAAACTGATCCCCCACTCTAATATTATATAAGGTAGGGGAATATAATAATTTTTTACCGCTAAGTTTTTCAAGTTATTTCTTAGAAATCTTGGACCTTTGACATTTATCATGCGTTAAATATTATGATTTCATTGCGCCTGCTTTTTGTTATATGCCGTTAAAAACTTCTGGTTCGGAAATAGGTGATCATTTTAGTTAAATTTATATGCGAAACTGATCCGCCGTTCTAAATTCTAAAATAATTGTTTTTGGTTTTGTATTTTTTTACCGCCAAGTTTTTCTGGGTGTTTCATTGTACTCTCCTAAAAAGGTAGAATCTCATTATTGTGTGTTTGGGGGGGGGGGGGGTGCATAGGGTGTTCATGTACAAATTTACCTTTTTTTTCTAAAATAATGGTTTTAGTTCTTTTATGGATTTATTTCAAATAAATGGTGGTTTAATTGTAGAATGGGAATCGTTGAAGCTTTTCAATACAATTGGTTGTTACTTGTTGGTCTTAAATTACATTTCTAGTACTAAAATATTAATTTAATTTTTCAAGTGCTCAAAATGTAACATTGGTTAAATATTTCAATTGCTGACGGCCATTTGTTTTTGTTTTTAAATAATTTAATTGCAGTATTATTGTAGATAATTCCCCCCCCCCCCCAAAAAAAATGAGATTCTACTTTTAGGCAATTATGTGCGAACGCCCTGAAAAACTTGGCGAAAAGAAAAAAAACAATTATTTTAGAGTGGGGGAATCGGTTTCGCATATACATTTAATGTAAAATGGTATCCTATTTCCCGGCCATTTTAGCGTTTTAAGGCAATTAATTTTTTTTTTTTTTTACTATTGGCGAGATTTTTCCCTTATTCTTTTCAACGGGGGAAGGGGGTCCTAGTCAGGGCAACAGTTGGGTCGGGCCACGGCAGTGTTCTATGAAAATACTGCCTTTCGCGACCTCGACACCTGTCAAGGATCAGATAACAAAGCACACTCCTCAACTGTCTGAGAAAACTGAACACCGTCACAGATAACCTGGACTTGGGATGTCTATTTCCTCTTATAACAGCCGTAACCCGTAACGAACGTTAGTTCTTTTAAGTAATTTGGATCACAACTACCCGTTGGTGCGTCTTCACTTAGCAATACACACAGTAAGGGAAGGAGGTGACCGTTTTTCTAACCGCTCGTTACACGTATGCAAATTAGCTTGTCAGAGACCACTGTTCGATAACCTAACCGTCTCCTGCTCAGAAAACCCCCTCCCTTTTTCCCCACACTATGGAAGACAAATTCTGTGAGATTTTTCGTATACTTTTTTAGACGATTTGACGATCTTGCCACTTTGACTTAGGTTGGGTGGTATATTTTTGTAGTTAACTGCCCTTAAAAAGTTAGAATGGTCCGAAAATGGGGGATCATTTTACGTTTAATTTTCATATGAAACTGATCCCCCCACTCTAAATTCTAAAATAATCATTTTTGTTGTTTTTTCTTTCTTTTCGCCAAGTTTTGCCTGATGTTCAGTGTTCACACGTAATCGCCTTAAAAGGTAGAATCCCATTTAGCTAAGGGTGTTAATCTACAAATTTACCAAAACTTTTTTAAATTATTACACATTAAACACACAAAAACAAACGTTCTAACATACGAAATAAAGAAAAACAAAAACTTTAAATAAAAGTTTAAACGCCTAGACTTCAAAAAGCAAAGTCCAATTTTATTTCAGCACAAGAAATAAGATCGATAATTAAATGGGGAGGGGAATAGATAAGATTCTTCAACAGTCACTATTCTACGATTGAGTTTAATGGCTATGATACACTTAAAATAAAATAACTAAAAGGATCTGAAAAGAAAAAGTAGTCCCTTTTTTACTCTTCATGTTTTAAACATTAATCATTTTACGTAAAAAAATACATTAATTCAATCAATTCTCTATCGAAGTAACACCTAATTATCAGTTATTACTTATTCAAAACAAAATAATTAGTTTAATTTATTAATATTATTGATTCAATTTATTAATTAGTTATAGTTTTATAACGATTTTGTTCATGTTCGATTGATATTTGAATAACGTAATTATTACGGTATTGTATGGTCATTAAATTAATAATTGAACCAAATTGTTATAATTAATTTAGTTAAGAAGATAATGAAGCCATCTTAAAGTTAAAAACTTCAATATAACCAAATTCTCTGCAAAAGAAAAATAGGGTATATGTTACGAGACTCAGCAGAGGCGCGAACGGGGTTCAAAACAATTTGGTTCAATTATTAATTTAATGACCATACAATACCGTAATAATTACGTTATTCAAATTGTTATGATTTTAGATCTCGTTTTGATCTGAAGACGCCGTCATACTGTCTGGCATGTGTTACCATGACGACCGCCATCCAAGTCGGCCTTATTTACCTGATTCCCGACCGCTTAAAAGTGGAATCCCAGGCACTGGGAGGCGTTCTGTGATCGCCACAGTGGCACAAAAGTCTGTAAACATAATCATGTTTACTACCACGAAATTACGGGCTGACCGATCAACTACCGCGATCACTGTGGCCAAAAATAGTACCACAAACAAACACAGTTTTCTGGAGTCAACGGCCATTATTGGTCTTCTCCCCTGCGAGCCAAGAGTCTACAACTACGTCCGCCACTTTGACATAAAAACAGCTGGGCCGAGTAAACAAGGGAAGTTGAAGTTTTTTCTTTTACAGGAAGGAGAGATATAGAAGGGGGGGGGGAAATCTGGAATCAGCCAAGAACACAAGAATAGCGACGTTCGGTCCTCCTCAAACAACGACGAGAAAAAACCCAGCAACTTCAAGTACCAAATAACAATCGTCGACTATCACAACAATTTCGTCTGCTAAACGCCATTGAATCAGCGACGCTGAACACAACTATTCGCACTACTGCTACACCGCGTCCTCCAGCGCAGACGACTTCTCTACACCGCAACTATTGCTGCTTCTACCACTGCTCGCTCGGCTCACAAATTACTACTGCCCACCAAGAATTCTCGACGACTACTGACATTCACTCCAATTCCAAATTAACTTATCGGAAAATAAACCATAGTATTTTTCCAATTTTAATCCCGTGTTGTTCGTTCATTTCTGCTTGTCACCATACGCTTACAGTTTTATAACAACTGGTGTCAGAAGCGTGCGATAAGTAGAATGGACTACTCGGGATTCATACCTAATGAACCTCTCAGCCTCATCGAAGATCACAGATCGGCAATTTCAAACACAAAATCTGGTAAAGAAGATGACATATCGTCCAGACCTCATCAACCGCGATTTTGGACATTTCAGCAGGCTCGGCGGACACGAACGGCAACACCAAGCCTCACGACTTAATACTGGTTGTTAAAGGTCGGGCTCGGCAAGCATCAGCATCACCCTTCGAGATCTACCGGCTCTCTTCAACGCAGGACGCGACAGCCACATCTTCCTGGGCGTTCATCAGGCACCAGACATTCCCGGACATAGCTGACAACATTATGGAAGAAATCACACCGGTTAAAAAAAAAAAAAAAAAAAAAAAAAAAAAAAAACGGGTGCACCTGCACGGGCACGACCGGATACTCAACAACTGGACGTTCGTTGATCAACAGGAGGAACCATCAACTTGAACGACGCACAGCAACACCAGCACAGACCCACATGTGCTCACTCATCCCCTTAGCTCATTCGTCAAGCAACCGCGCAGACCAAGTGAGCTCATTCATCAGACAACCGCGCAGACCCACATGTGCAGCAGTCACCAATGCGCTCGTTCATCAGACAACAGCGCAGACCCCCATGTGCAGCAGTCACCAATGCGCTCATTCATCAGACAACCGCGCAGACCCACATGTGCAGCAGTCACCAATGCGCTCGTTCATCAGACAACAGCGCAGACCCCCATGTGCAGCAGTCACCAATGCGCTCATTCATCAGACAACCGCGCAGACCCACATGTGCAGCAGTCACCAATGCGCTCGTTCATCAGACAACAGCGCAGACCCCCATGTGCAGCAGTCACCAATGCGCTCATTCATCAGACAACCGCGCAGACCCACATGTGCAGCAGTCACCAATGCGCTCGTTCATCAGACAACAGCGCAGACCCCCATGTGCAGCAGTCACCAATGCGCTCATTCGTCAAGCAACCGCGCAGATCAAATGCACTCATTCATCAAGCAACCGCGCAGAGCAAGTGCGCT